>OY978221.1:15717238-15785459 GCA_963854785.1 Vaccinium vitis-idaea
AATGCACTTTCTAAATAAGACACAAACACTAAAACTACTACTTCTACAATAAGCCATCGTCTTCATCTTCATCTTTTCCCTCTTCCTCTGTTGTCTCTGTCTTCCTCTTCCATTTGAAGAGGAGAAAAATGAAACAAAACGTTAAAAAAGAATTCAAATGCAAACCTCCACTACAAGTTAAGAATTTTTGAAGGGAAAATTTCATAAAACCCCCCAAACTTTGACCCAAATATCAAAAAACCTCCCAAACTTTCATAAAATTTAATCCGCATCCCAAACTTGTCTTCCGTTAGTCAAATATACTCCACCATTTGGATCTGTTACCAAACTAACGGAAAATTCTGAGGTGGAGGTAACGGCGATGATGAGGATAAAGTGGATTTTTTAAAGAAGAGTGGAGGAGAATTTGTGGTTCTTGAGGAAAGAGAGAGAAAGGGGAAAACCTGTTTAATGTGGAACTTCTTCACGGGTCGGACAGTGGAGAGAGAGTGGAGCATTCGGTCTCCAAAACTTCTACTCAAAATCCCACTGATTCTCTCTCTTTCTCTCTCTCTCTCTCTCGGGCATCTCTCTCTCTCTCTCCCCCTCTGTTTTGATGTGAATTGGAGGAGGGAGGAGGGAGGAGGAAGAAGGAGATTTAAAAAAAAAAAACGACGTCGTTTTGGGCCACTTAACGGTTTTTGGGGTCCGTTAAACTCCACCTCAACATTTTCCGTCAGTTTGGTAATAGATCTAGACGGTGGAGTATATTTGACTAACGGAAGACAAGTTTGGGATGCGGATTAAATTTTATGAAAGTTTGGGAGGTTTTTTGATATTTGGGTCAAAGTTTGGGGGGTTTTATGAAATTTTCCCATTTTTGAACTCGATTGTCCCCCCCGTAAACAAAGACTATGATGCAAACAAAAAACTTAGTTATAAACATATGGATGCTTATAAGAAAAAAGAGAGAGTTAATTAGGGGTCTTGTTTCATAAACTTATTTAGGTACCCATCGTGATGAGTTTGAATACTAAACAAAACAAAACAAAAACAAAGTATGTTGCTATACTAAATAGATAGAAAAAATATGTATGTAGATTCAAACAATATGTAAAATCCACATATGATTTTCTAAACACTGGCATGAATATAGCAATGGGACAACTTGAAGTATTATTCCGTCTCGCCACACACCTAATATCCAAAAAAAGAAAGAAAGAAAGAAAGTAAAGATCACTTGCATGAATTGGTTAAAATCAAACTCAGTGTTGATTTTTTACTTCACTCTCGCAACATTTTTTTACTTGGAGGGTCCAAATCTTGGGTTTCGGCTCTTGGATTTGACCAACTGATAGACTCTCGAGTTCTCAAACGGCCACGGTGAAGGCGTCATCTCGGTGACGACTTTGAGGGGCCGGGCTTCAGCTTGATGCAGTTCATGATTTTTTCATCCCTTGACGTGTAAATTTGTTGGTTGTGACACCGGAGCAAGTTCTTTCGACTTTTTCCTTTTGTAATTTGATTTTGTTCTCTTGTATTTTCTAGACCAACGTGTCATTTGCATTTGTTGAGTTATCAATATATTTTTACATGTTTATGTTTCCTGTAAAAACTAGCCAAAGCAATAAAACATAGATAATGCGAGTCAATCAGACATTTGTGTGAGTGTCTGCAGAAAGCGTGGAGCATTTTGGACAAGGTCGTAGATTTTTTTCCCTATTGGTTGTAAATTGTTAGGAAAATTCTATAACCATACACATTTATGAAAACACATTACTCGTACATGTACTTAGGTACGAGTTCCACACACAGTTGTGGTGTGACATAATGATTATGTGTGTCCAATATGATTGTGAGGGTGTAAAAATACTTGTATACGTAAACTGACCCGAATATCGAGTTATAAAAAAGAAAAGAAAAAAAGTGTTACATGTGTATGATGAGCAGTGGGTGAAGAATTGGAATTTAAATCCGACTTAACGCTGTGAACTATCCCAGATCTCATGTGTCCAAAACCCCTGTGCCTCTATGCTGAGGAGTTTTGGGCCATTGAATTGTGGTTTTGAGTGATCCAACGGCCGAAAAACACCTCGGCACAGAAAAACACCTCGGCACAGAGACACGGGGTTTTTCGGCACATGGAATCTGGGTTGTGAGCATTATACGCCACAGGAGATTTATGTCATCGAGGGTTTAGAGAAAGGGGCAAAGGTCAAACGCAAAGCATGTTTTCTTCTTCTTGACTGTGCGATCACTTCACTACTCACTCACTGTCTGCTGTTGCATGGACTAAAAATGGACACTGTGAGACTCCGTGTGGTGTTCGAAGATGATGGCGACATTCTTTCCCAATCACAGAAATCGCAAGGCTTGAATCAAAGCTGGATTCTCCTCAAACCTCAACACAAATCCATTTCCGATCTCTCCACCTATCTCGCCCGCTTTTTCGACCTCCATCGCTCTTGCCCTAATGGCATCGTCCTTTCTGTAAGCCCCCCCTCCTTTCTCTCTCTGCTTTACTTAATTTCAAGTTCAAGTGCAAATGGGAGCTATGTATTTTGTATCTTTGACCTTCGATTTCATAGTACCTTGTAAATGTTGGTGGTTTGCATGTCGAAGCTGCCAAGAAAATAGGCTGTTTTAGAAAATGTGTAGGTGCTTCATTATTTGGGACTGAAACCGATTCCAGTTTTGACGAATCTGATTCAAGTGTTTGGGATTTTCGCTATTTGTTGAAGTCTGTGGCTATGTTTGTTTCCACCAAAAAAAGGCAAAAGTCAGTTTTTCACTGCTTATGTTTTTTTCTCCTTTCCCCTTTTCGACTTTTGCTATTTTTTACTATTTTTTTTTTAGTTAGTCTCAAGAATCAAGGGGAAGAACCGGGAAAGGAAAATGATAATGGCCAAAATTTATTAACTTTACTAAAGACCATCTAAAGTTTTCCGAGAAATAGCTCTTTGTACACATTCCAAACATAGTTTTTCGTTTTGGGTAAAGCAAGTTAATCCTAAAAACCATAATTCTTTTCCATTTTAGACCAAGGGTTTGTCTGTTGTGTTATTTTCAACTTTGATAAGCACTGAGCATATTCATGGTATTTTCTTGCAGATGGATGACTTTGTGTTGCCTCCATTTGAATCAACATGTATTCTGAAGGATCAGGATGTAATCCGGTATTTTTTTTTAAAACTTGGTATTAGTATCCTATTCGAGACTATTCCTCTTGTAGTGGAAGTATTATGTACATTTATTGAATCCTACTTCTTTGTACCAGAGTCCAAAGGAAAAGAGGAAGGTTGCGTGACGTTGTCAAGATAGGTAATGGACTAAATTTAAGGGAGGAAGGAGTAATTGTGGAGAAGCAACCTGTCATTACTTGTGTGCCGCTTTTAGCGAACGAGGAGTTTGAAAAGGAGATTGGCGGTTACCAAAGTGAGCCTGAAGAGGAAGAAGATACATTGCTCGTAGAAAATCCATCTGGTGGAAATGCCGTTTCAAAGAAAAGAAAAGCATCAAAGAAACTCCAGAGCCCAAAGTACGTTCTACGACAGATTCTTCCAATCTTACTCTTGTGATATGTACGCAGTTATTGCGAGAATCTATTTCTAGCAAGCAGACTTTTTGAACCAGTCGATTTCAGCGATCCTTGTAGGAGCAGCAGAGCCATTTGGATACAAGTTGGGTCACTCAATGGGCAATTTCACCAGAGAAGTGTATATCCTGTAAATGCATGTATTTTGCCATATTGACCCCATGAAAACACATGAATTGTCCCAAACACCACGATTTTGACCCCACTAAAGCACTTGAATTTGAAAATATTACATTTCCCTTATTTTAGGTTTTTAACCCTGCTATCTAAAAATTATGGCTCTACCCGTGGTTCCTCGTGCCTTTCAAGGACTTCTTTGGAGTCAACTTGGACAGCACGACACGCCAGTAAACTGAAAAGTGAGAAAAAGGTGAATTTGTTAATCCTTGAACTAAGAAGGAAGCAGTCGATGAAAAAAGATAATCTAACTTTACTCCTCCTACTTCTACTTCTACTGTGACCTACACTTGGGAATGCCTAGGGTGTCATCTGAAGTTACGCGTCTGGGGAGTGCGAAATCTTGGGTTAAAATGTCCACGTTCTTTCTTCCAACATGCTTTTCTTTATGTATAGATCACGATCTGAAGTTTTTAAACTTACCAGCTGTTGTACCGTTTTAATCATAATTTATTAGCTTATGCTTGGAATTTTTCGGTGATGATTTTTGTATGAGCATTTTACTGGCCTGTTATGGACTTATTCATGGCATGAATCACAGGAAGAAGAAAATACGTACTATGGTTCCTCGGGATTTTGAAAATGATTTGCAAAGGGAGCAGAATGAGAGACTTAACAATGATGACCTCCACTGTGAGAATAGTCTTGACAGGAAGCAGAAAGCATCTGTTGTAAAGAGTAAACCTGAGAGACCAAGTACCTCTAGAAATGGAGATGGGCATAATGACAATGTTGACCCTTTGCCTGGATCAAAGAGGTAGGTTGTGTAGGTTCTTTTGGCATTTCTCTATTGTTGCTCGTGAATATATTTATTTCTATGTGCGTGAGACACAAAGCATATCTTAATTTGAGCTTTTTTTTGTTCTTGAATTAAAAAATGACTATTCATTTGCATCATTACTTAATATGATATTTTGCAAGTCGTTAGGAGGCTCAATCGTTAGGATTTTGAGCTTGTTGCTCGTGGATTTTAAGCTCAAATATCTGTACTTTCCGCATGTAGCCAAACAAAGGGTTTTACGCAGATAAAAGGCTAAACAATATGGGCTACATGCAAGTCAACAACGCCCATATTGTTTAGCCTTTTATCTGCGTAAAACCCTTTGTTTGGCTACATGCGGAAAGTACAGATATTTGAGCTTAACATGGATTTTGAGCTTGGAAGGGCATTGGTTTTTATTTTGTCCTTAAGTGCAACAACTAGCCAAAATTAGATTCCAATCAGAAGTTTAACTTATAATTTCCTTGATAATGTGCAGAAGTTTTATTTTTCTCCTTTAGAAGAAGATGATCTCATCATGGCATGTATATTTATCCATCTTTCTAGCTTAATTTCTGGAATCCCTCTTCTTCTTCTCCATCTTTCTTTGGAGTTTGACAATCCCCATTTTATAGGTTTGGCAAGCTTCAAGAAAATGGAGAAGCATGTGGTGATGTACCTCACACGCTCGATGCAACTAGAAAGGTGTGGAATGAGATCAAGATTGTAATTACTTTAAGAGATTTAATCCTATTTGTTGGTACTTGTTGATATTTGAACACTGTAGTAAAAGATAAGCTCAGGTGCAAAAGGTACAAAGGTAGTTGGACATTTCAACCCTGCAAAATTTCAAGGTGCTGAGATTACAATAGTTCTAATTGGAAAATTTATGTGTGAAGAGCTTGCCTTGGAAGATGATGTGCACATTTTGTGTCGTCAGACTTTGTGATATGGGCGGGAATCCAAACAGTTTGCCTCTTCTTGAAAATGTTTTCAACGACTAGAATCAGCAAAATAAAGTTTCATACCTACCTAAAATCCCAACATACACAAGGACAAAAATGGGCCTGCGAGGGTGGTTTTTTGTGAAGGGCGAGCAAAGGATGATGAGGGATTCTAAGTGCTCTCTTAGGTACATTTTTGGAATCCTGTCCGTTAGAAAACAGTTCTGCTTTCTTTCCTTTTTCCTGGCTATAGATATCTTTCCATGTAGAGGTGAACTGTTTTTTCATGTTACATGGGCTTCCTGGATAACAGAAGCTGTAATATGCAAAGATCTTTTATAAGGAATACTTGGTTTGCAGTATAGCTGAGATAATTAAAAGGGGGTAATTAGGGAGTAATTTGGAACTTAAGTCATTTATTTGCAACACCCCATGCTTTTACAAGGTTATCTGGCTGAGAGAGAGAGGCATGAAATTTGTGCTGCAATGTTTGAATTTGTCCTTCGCTGCGAATATCAACCTCTTGGTTTAACTTATGCTTACCTGATATTTGATGTCAGGTTAGTAGAAGTACTCGGCGGCAATATGCGAGAAGGCGATGGCTGCGGGAACTAAAAGCTGAAAAGAAAGAGGTACTTTTTAAAGACTGAACTTATTGGTTATAAAATTTTGTCCTTTTAAGTATAACTTACCCTCCTTTCTTAATTTACAAGATCTTGTTTCATTCCTTGTGGCCTCGAACTTGCAGCTAGATCAGATGCAATCTACTGAAATGGAAATGCCTAAGGATTACATTCAACATCAAGATCAAAACCAAAATGGTGAAGCAGGTGGTGAGATTGCTGCAGATGATGAGATTGTTCCCATTATTACTAGGCCAGGACATATTCGCTTTGAGCCTCCTGGAAAGGGTGAGGCTCCTCCTGCATGATATTCTGGTTAAATGTGTTTGGATTGACCTTGATTGTTCTACCTGCTCAGACTCTTTGCGAGGAACTTCTGGTCTTCATAATAAACAAGCAGAATAGAAAAAGTATCTTGATCCACCATCTCATGGTGCTATTGAGTAGACAAACTAAACAATTTATCTTGAGTACTTTAACTTTGACCATTTACGTCATATGTTCATATTACACAAGTAGTGAGAAGTCTTATTGGCTAGAAAATCACACAATTAGGGATTACTATATGGTTGATATACTAAAAGAACTAAATTGTACATGCCTGTCCGTCTGCTGCTTCTTTTCTTTAATCATCATTTCGGTTGAGATGAATGTTACATGCTTCTATAACTTGCTGGATTTAGTCATTTTTTAAGGAGATGCCTATGTTTCTGTCCTTCACTCTTCCTTGGCCTGTTGATGATAAACTATCCGTTTAAAATATTTCTCACAGCAATGATCTCTGTAAGTTTCTGCAACCTCATTTCATCCGTATGGTAACATGTGATTGCACGTTCGAAAATTTGAATTGCTCAAGTTTCTCCTGACCTTAGCGGACATTTTATTTAATATTTTCATTCGTTTTGGTGATTTTCTACTCATCCGCTTCTCAATTGCGTCACTGCAAGTGGGCATCATTACTTCTGATTTGTAATATGTAAAAATTGTTTTGTTAGATGCAGGCCAGGATGCCCAACAAAGTCCAGTATCCGTGGTATGCTCTTTTTTACTTTCTTTTTTTATGCTCTCAGTTGTGTCCCCTGTTCCCCTCCATTTTTATCCCTTTGATGAATTGCAGTTTTTTCTTTGTGAATTATTGTTGTGATTGTCTTTCAGAATGCTCATATTTTAAGAGCTACGTATTGATTTTGAATTTCAAAGAAATTTTTAAATGACCATTTCTGTAACTCACATTTTCTCCTTGTTATTGTTTCTGATTCGGTGTATGAGAATGATTGGAATAGGTTTTAGTTATAGAAAATTTCCTTAATAAGCTGGGTAGTGTTGTCTGTGTTATCTTCCTCCCACTGTTTCTGCTAACTGTATGCTTCAAATAATTTAATTCACTAAATCAGGCTTGGTTCTTTATGAGCATGTCAAGTTTACTTCCGTTAGAGTGTTACAAACCATTCCTCCACTCAAGCATTTGTGCAGTTATGTAGGCAATTTACTCTTCCATCTCGTCAGCCACCAATTGATAAGTTCTACGCTTGGACCTCATAGTTGTATCACTTATGTTTCAAAAGCCCACGGAATAGGTAGTATATAACTCGTGGAGAAAATGCATCAGTATCCAACCCAAGAACGAAAAATGACGGAAAGAGGGCAACGATATGTTATTGTTCATTTCCAGACTCAATTAGCATTGCTTTTCGTTTTGTTGTCTGGAGGAGACAATAGATCAGCTAATGGTGGTATTTCTTATGTGCTGGCCTTGATGGATGGAGAGCCAACATTTTCTCATTTTTTTATTATGGATTTTCAACAATAGTTGTTCGGATTTACTGATGTGTTTCATCAACTACCATTTAAACAACTATCAGGGCCACGAAGGCTGTTGTACGTCCATTTATTTCTTTAACCATGCACATTTAACATATTATGGCCTTTTTACACCTATTATGTGCTCTTTTTTTTTTTTTTTGGTTTCTTTGGATTTAATTTTTTTAAACATGTTCTTTGCAAATCATGCTTTAGGACACTCTCCAATGGAATGGGATCAACAGCAAGAAAAGAGGTACAAAATGGGGTAAAGAAAACATAGCATCCGGTGGAAGAGATGACTACAAATCCTCCAACAAAGAACGTTTTGAAATGACGACTACTGATAAAGGAAAACCTCTAAATGCTCCCATCAACTTTGATGAATTTGCACCCCTTAATAGGTTGCCTATGGTAGGTTCATATTTGCATATGATGCCCTATGTGATGTATATCTGCATGCTTGGATCCTTGATCCATTTTTTTTTGGCTGTGTTTGGATGGAGAAATGTGGAGGTACTTCCAAAGGGAAAAGAAAATTATAGGTAACCAAGTAAACTTGCTACCATCTCTTGTGCATTTTCTCCCCTCCACAAATGCTTGATCCCAACACAAGCTTAATGAAGGCAAACACTGTGATTGACTGCGATTTGTTTTTTCAATCTGGTCTGATTGTCTGAGTGAAGTACTATATCCCTGCTGACATTTTAAATTTGTAACTAGCTTTACATAACTGATCTATGATGTTCCTATTATTTTGTAGGAAGGTGAAGTGATTGCATATCGTCTAGTGGAGTTATCTTCATCCTGGAGCCCTAAGCTTTCATCTTTTCGCGTATAATACGAGTACCGCATATTTCTTCCATAACTCATCTTTGGAAAGTATAGCATGTTCTCACTTTTATTTTTTGGTTTTGTCAGGTTGGCAAAACATCTTGGTGTGATCCCAAATCGAAAAGAATTCTACTCACACCATTAGCAGGATATCCAGTTATTCTTGAAAATCAGCAAGATGAAGATGGATATGAACAAACACCAGATTACTCTCCTTACGGTCAAGATGGGTCGTTAGAGGTACTGAAGCTCTACATGATGAATTCTATCTATTTTTCTGTTTGGATTATGGATTTGTGGAGGAATTTACCAAGGGAAAGGAAAGTGATTGGATAACCAAAAAATAATTTATCTGCTTCCCTTAACGGTTTTGTTGTCTTTTCCTTCACTATTGTTTTCTTGCATAAATCCCTTCAGAAGTCCATGATCCAACTTTTGTGTATGACATGGCAGCACGAATTTGTGGAGAAACTTATGCATGGAATCGTAAAGGTGACTGCAGGAGTGTCAGTTTTGATGCAAAACCATGAAGTCACCCAAACCCATGCACTCTAAATTTGCTGAACCCAATCCAATTAGGAGATGGGTCATAATGGGTGATAACCGAATTCAGCGGATATTAAATAAGTGCTAAATTTTGTGGGGTCCAATCGTTAAAATTATATTACGTAATCGGTTAATTCATCAATTCTACAAACTACTTCCCCGCACTTAATTCACTATTATCACATCACAAATTACTACTGCCACACCCAAATTAATAATGCACACCAAACTTACTTATGCCGCGCCAAATTTTGCTCACACCACAGAAAAAATTACTAGTGCCTCACCAAAATTACTTACATAATATCATCTTTTATCGTTTGTAAACATATAGGTCCCGTCTTATTATTAGTATATCTATGTGATCGGATTGATGGGTGAGTTTGGTTTGACTCAAAATAAATGGGTGGGGTTGGTTATGGGTATGGTAATAATTATATAACCTAATTGAGTTGTATATGGATCAATGACCCCATTGAAGACCTTGAAGACCCAATCGTTTAGAGGCTCCCAAACCCACTCGTTTGACACCCATAGATGATGGAACAGATGAAGTGAAGAATCCATCTTTACTTCCCTTAATGTTTTTTCAGTTTTTTCCTTTGCCTTGCTATATCCCTTGACTGCTCCATGATGCTGAAAAAGCATTTGTTTTTATCTACTCCACTGCCATGTTAATCAATGAATTTTTCAAATCATCTAAAGCTGCTTCATCTGTTTGAGATACTTAAAATCGTGTTTCCTCTGCAGATAAGTTTTATGTCACTTATAGATGTCCGGATTTTGAATAATGGTAAATCGGAACCTGCAAAAGCATCATCCGGTTGGATTAATAAGGCTCCCATCGTCAATGAAGCTACCTCATGGAGTGTAGGTCCGAGCAGTAATTATAAGCAAACTCATGCACCCACCCAAGGTAAGTATCATTGTTAGCTTCACTAGTGTAGGTTTGGTTTTTATTGGGTGGAAAACTAGAAAGTGTCTACTGACAAATCAAAACCAACTAATGGAAACAGAAACCGAGAGGCAGTGGAAGAAATTTTTTAATATATCTCACGTAGTGATTCGCCTTCAAATGAATCTATCGACACTTAACTTTTCATCAATCTTTCAATTTTTGTTGGATTGTCTATCCTGCTGATACTAGCATTCATTGAATTCAACCAACTTTTTGCCATGGAGCATTTCCAATCCAACTTCCTTTAAAATTCTATGGAGGATCAAAATAAGATTTATATTCAAAAGTGAATATAGAGGGTATCACTATTCATGTTCACTCATTACATCTCTATATTTCTATTTTTCATCTTAATTTCGAATTGTCTCACTTTTACTCCAATGATTTTTTACTCCTGTGTCAAATTTAATTACTTGTCTCTTTATATTTTAAGAAGTTGAGGATGGATTGGAGCTCAATATTCCTCCAAAATGGAGAAATGGAGGCAAATATGGAGATATAGAGTGTGGGTTGGAGATGCTCTTAGAGTGTTGCACATTTTGGTTTGGTTGTTTCATATCCCAAATTTTACGCCTACATTGAATCCTCCTTGAACCCAAAAGTTCCTTTTCGGTCCTCTTTCGTCTATTCCTTTTCGGTCATTTTTCGGCTAAATCAATCATCTACAAACCCTAAATTTTTGCTTCTTCTCTCAGTTTTATTTAAACCTTGAAGTATTTTTCTTTTAGGCAAGTATCTATTGGCTTCACTAGTTTGTGTTAGGTTTTTTTCATGGGGCGGAATGTCTTGAGATGTATATGTTTGTGTTTTAGGCCTCCTGCATGAATCTCTGGTTTTGTCTGCAGAAAATGATGTGAATGTGTGGGACAAACACGTAGAGGCCCAAAGTGCCAAGAAAGCACAGGTGATTCATGTGAATAGTCGGATTACTGAGAACTCTGTTACAAGGTCATGTTCAAATAGAGCCGTGAGAAACAGTGCACTTGCCCCAGCAATGGCTCGTCTACGAGCTCGGAATGCTATGTAAATTGAAACCCCGTATGAGGGTCCTGTTGTAAATTAGGGGGAGTAAAAAGACATCTTTTTGTAATGTATGCAACATTTGAGCTGATTTTGGGCACCTTTCGACTGTAAAAATAGAAGAATAGTCTTGGAAGTCCAATTAGGAATTCACCTTTTGGTTGTGGAGTGGTTCCAAAATAGCGAACTTTGCAAATGAAATTATGAAACTTTGCTGCCATTTTCAAACTTTGGACAAGTGACTTGACCAAATTTTGCTGAACAATGTATTGAGACCATTTGCAAATCGGAAAAATGTCTTGAAATTGTGGTCTTAGTTATCCCTATAAGAGCAACACATTTGGAGTTAGAATGTTTTTTTTGTCGTTGTTGATAACCGGATGTCCGGGCCAGTTTGCGCGTACTTCAACTAATTCTGAGGCACTAAAGGTAATGGCCGGGCATAACCCTTAGTCGCCACAAGTGTTTTGCTGGCAAAGAAAATTGAACCTGAAACCTTAGATGGGAGCAAATCTCCAAGTCCCAAAGAACGACCACTTTGCCAACCTCTTGGGGTTCCTTCGGTGTTGAATGTTGCAAAAGCTACACATATTAATGAGGTGAAAGAAAATGATTGCGCATGTGAACGTGGAAGCGGGGATGGTGCAGTGCATCAATGTGCTACATTGTGCAGCGCAATCTAAGCCGTTAAAAGGTGTTTTGGACGGTTTATATTTAAATAAAACTCTTCTATGGAAGAGTCTTAGTTTTGTTTTAATCTGGTCTGGCAAAAGTACTTTTGGAGGTTGGAATGCAGCGCTACACGGTGTAGCGCATTGTTGCAATGTAGGTCCCGGGTCCTTTGAACGCAACCCATCTACTAGCAATTCCTATTTCCGTATATCAGTTCTGTCCTGTACATGCAGGAAGATGGAAGTAAAAAACTTTAATTGTCCTGATTATTAGGGCCCAGAAGGGACACGAGGGACATGAAAATTGCTTGGAGGTGCAGTTTGAAGGTCCAATTTACAGGATGACACCACACTATATTATTTCTCTAATTTTGGCCGTTTTACAATTAATTGAAAAGTTTAGTTGAACTTATGATGTGTGAACATAAATTAGGGGAACACACGGGCCGGTTCAATTTTTTGGGCCCGTGCACGCTAAGCTCTATCAGTTTTTGAAAAGTGCACCAAAAACTCCACTCATCAGTAAAAACAGCCCGACATTTGTCCCATTGACACACACTCTCTCTCTCTCTCTCTCTCTCTCTCTCTCTCTCTCTCTCTCTCTCCTTTTTTTATTTATTTTAAATTTTACATTATAAATTTTGAACTCCCAAATCGTATAAAAGTGCCTAAATCCTAGGGTACCCTATGAAAGTGCCTAAACCTAAACCCTAGGGTACCCTATGAAAGTGCTAAATTCTAAATTCTAAATGTATGGTCTAAATTCTAAATCAACTCAATTGGATATGCGTAAGTGCTTGATCCAAACTTCAAGTTTTTCATTCTAATTTTTTTGAAGGGACACTCGGAAAATTATTTTAAATTTATTGAACGGTTCGGATCATTCGTGTGGGACCCACATGCCAATTTGTTCAATTTCGGTGCTTAGGGGGTCTGTACCCCTAGCAGCGTCCTAATTTTAACCTCTTTCCCAGATCCCACAAGGTTCCGGAGTCGCCAATATGCAAGATAAATGGGGTGATTGCAATTTTGTTCACCATTTGATGATTAGAATCGTTCATTTTGTCTCAAATTATTACTAGGTTAGGAGATCATGCAAAAATTCAACTCAATTGGATGTCATTAAGTGTTTGATCTAACCACTTTTTCATTGCTTCTATACTTTCAACTGTTCAGACACAAAAAAGTAAATTCTTAATATAATTAGTACACAATCAAAGGCCAAAAAAAAGCACACTAAAATATTCTCCTTGCTTGAAGCACTTACGGATGTCTGATTGAGTTGAGTTTCTGCATTAACTTTGAAGAATTGTATATAACCAAACAACAGTTCCAATCATAGAATTGGACCCAAAATGGATCCTACTCGAATTAGGTAAAGTTAAATTCACTAAAGTGAGGGTGAACAAAATCGCAGAGACATGAGTTCAAGATTTTATTTCAATTGATAGAGAAAATAAAACCCAAAAGAAAACTAGTACTATTTGTGAGAACTGACCCCGAGCTATAACTATTAGTAGTAGCATTTAGCAAGAAGAAATATCTGGCAAAATAGGAAAAATAATCAACTAAACCTTCTTCACATGGACAAGTTTCCTCGGGAAAAATAAATAAATAAATTAGTGCAAAGTCTGTCTATACATGATAAGGGCAAAACAGGTAATTGGTTCCTGTAATTTTTGTTATTTTCATTTCAGCAATTTCTGTAAGTCATATGGATGGTCAACTATCAGAAGGGCTACTTTGATAATAATAATTGAACTATAGGGTGCAATTTCAGATAAATTAGGGGAGGCATTTGAGATTCTCAGTAACCCTGGGGAGATAAATCTTGCTTTATTTGTGGTATTTCGAGTCTCGTTCATTCTTTTATTTCAAGATTAATGTGTATTGGAATCATATCAAACAAAATATCTGATTATGTGATTGGGTATGGTTAATGTTTTCGATGAGTTTTAAAAATTTAATTGTCCTGATTATCGAGTAGGGCCCAGAAGGGACATGAAAAATGCTTGAAACTCCAATTTGAATGTACGTTTTAGTCCAGTTTGATAAATTGGAGAGAATCCTATTTTTAAAACGTAATTACTAACAATTAAAAATATAAACATTTTTGTATCCACAAACAAATTGGGGCCGGGGATTATCACCAAATTTTTATGCAAGTGTATTTTACGGCTTACAAGGCAAGATATAATTCACCTTGACTTCTAGTTGTTTAATCTTTTTAAAAAAATTAAACGAATTATAAATTTTTAAGTAAGCGTTGAAACAAACTGGTGAGGAAAATTCGATGTCGTAAAACATTTCCAATACTTTTTCTCAATAATCATGATTTAAATGGTTATTTTTTATTTCTCACTGAGTGTTGAAATTTGATGTGTTGCCAAATTTATAAAATAAAGTTTTGTACATTTTTCGTATAGTTGGTAAAGAATACTAGTAGTTAACAAAGAAATAATTAGATGTTAACACATGGTCTTAGAATAACATATAGATTTCCAATCTTTTTCTTACTCCTATTTATTTAACAGGTCGGATCATTTAAGTGAGACCCACCGGCTTGGACATGAACCCTACAAGCCATCATCTCCTAATTGTAAATCCACCCGAACTAGGATTTTTAACAAGTACTGTTGCGTAACTACATTGGGTGCGTTAACTAAATTTCCAGGGCCTGAGTTCACTTTGAGCACTCTAATTTTTTTAAACGGCAACATCAGACGCACGACCCGGCCAATTTAGGCCATGGGTGTATCGCAGCTAGAAGAGACGAGACGGTCGGTGCACACCCAAGACAGGCCTATTTACCCAACCCAAAATCCAATTACTACAAGTGCAGCAATTAAAATACTCCTATATACGAGACAGTATTAATTAGGAACCAAAAAAAGCTTCTGGTTCACCCTCTTTAGGCGCAGCAGACATTAGAGAATCAAAAGTGACACTGAGATTACTTGCCTCCGATGCTTATCCAATGTCTGATTCTTTGCCTTTTCTTGAATCCTCCTCCCTACCTTTTTTTTTTTTTTTTAATAAACGTCTGGGCCAGCTTACGCGCATCTCGACTGAAAAAAAAAAAAAAATTGTCTATTTGAACTTCCCATAAAGTCATCCTTCCTTCATCCACCATTTTGTTTTTCTCTCATTCCCCATTTTTCCATTCATCATCTCCAAACACACAATCTCTTTAACCCTCCAATGGCCGGCCGCCACGAATTCAATCCTCATTTCCACCCTACTCTTCCATCGGAGCCACCACATGAAGTCCCACAACCAGACTCCACCCGCCGTGGACGGCGACAATCCCGCACGCAGCGGCAATATCCACATCCACAACCAATACCTACTCCCACTCCCCATTCTCCACCACCTCATCAACCGCAAACTCCGCCGCCCCACCAGAGATCCGAAGATCATTACCCCCTCCACCCGCAAATTCCCCCGCCCCACCACAGATCCGAAGATCATTACCCCCTCCACCCGCTTCCACTCCATCCAACCCAACCTCCACGCCATTCAGTCCAGCCTGCAACCCAGCCTCCACGCCATTCAGTCCAGCCTCCAACCCAGCCTCCACGACATTCAACCCAGCCGTCGCCAGTTCACCCAACCCACCCATCCTCAAATGTAAGAATGCCCCACCGGCGCAAAACAGGGCCCCACATCTGGCTGATCGGAGTGTTCTGCGCGCTTTTCTGGGCTGCCATTTTCCTTGGAGGCCTGATAGTCCTCATAGTCTACCTCCTCTTCCGTCCGCGTGGCCCGAAATTTGACATTGCTGCCGCCTCCCTCAACGCTGCATATCTCGACATGGGTTACCTCCTAAATGCGGACATGACTCTCCTAGCCAAATTCACCAATCCTAGCAAAAAGGCAACCGTGGACTTCCACTACATGTATTTGAAGCTCTACTTTGGAAACACGGTCATCTCGACGACTTACGTGGAACCGTTCAAGGCGATGAAAGCAGAGTCTGCGTTTCGGAATGTTCATCTGGTTAGTAGCCAGGTTGGGCTACCTTTTGGAGATAGACAGCGGATGGCGCAGCAGATTGAGGGGAACAGAATCAGGTTTGAGGTGAAGGGGTGGATGAGAACAAGGTCGAATTTGGGTAGTTTCTTTCGGTACTCTTACTGGTTGTATGGGCATTGCTCCATTGAGGTGACTGGCCCTCCTAGTGGTGTTTTGGTAGGGAAGCAATGCACAACAAAACGCTGAGACCTCACTGTGCATGCTTTTGGGTTCCGAAATCTTCTCTCACAAACACGGTTTTCAATAAGTTCTCTCTCCATTTATTATCTCTCTCTCTCCCACCACGCTTACTCCTAAAACTTCCCTCAAAACCTCTACTGAACAAATCGGGGCTCTAATATGGTGCTGTGGCTCGACGGTTTGGTTTTTGTTTTTCCATGTTTGGAGCAGGTTTTAAGTTGTGTTCATTTGGCTATAAACCTGTTGTTATTTTTATTAATTTATTTAATTTTTTTGTGAATCTCTTGTGTGTAATGGACATTTGGTACTTCCACCTGATGGTTGTCAATATTCAACCATTTGTTCAACCTTGTTCGCTTGCCAGGGAAGTGACTTGCTCGCATAGTTTTTTCTTTTTCTTCTTATACTCATGGTATTGTGTACCTCAACAAATTCTTAGAGACTAATTTCACCGTCTAATAGTGAGGCCAATTAAAGGCCGGAGAAAATTCAGTATGAAGTTACGAATTGGACCTATTAGATTTGATAGCACCAAAAAAGTTTTGAACACCGGAGAGAGCGAATCCCGAAATCTCATCCATTAAGCCTTGCCCATTAATTAGGTAACATCATCAGAAAGGTGGGGAATCAAGAAAATGATCTCTACTAAAATAAATCAGAAGATGAAGGCACAGTAGAAGATATATTGACAGGAATTTTGAACAAATTGATCGACTAAATAGAACAATCATTCCCCCCCAAAACAACAAATATTAACTTTGCCTGAGTGAGGTTAACACCGGTGTACAATAGACTTGGAAGTAAATTTTGCCTAATAATGAAGCCTTGGGAAAACGAATTTCTATAACTACCATTTCATGAACATTATAATTTGTAGAGATCACAATAAATACACAAAGGAGAAAGAAAACGCATACTCAGATAAGGGGTTCAGCGAGCTCCATTTCGTTCGAACTGGGTTGTTGTGCGTCTGACAGTCGGGAACCAACGAAGTTCAACCCAAGCCACTCCCACGGCCAACATACATATCTGTTGCCGTTTAGGCCCCTCGAATTTTGCCGGGTATCGAGCTGTTCGAGCTGATTGGTCAGTTCCTCAACCCTATCCCTCAGCCTAGATGCCCTCGAGTCTGCCAATCTCAATGATTTTTCAGCGGCATCTCTTGCTGCCATGGCAGCAGCTGCCGTTTCTTCCTTGAATTTTAGCTTCGCCTCTGACTCTACCACAGCTTGCTTCGCCTCTTCAAGCTCATTGCGTAGGGCTGACAACTGCAAATTCAATTAAGAAAAGATTTTCCAATAAACTGAAACAGAAAACAAACTCGTGGGGAAAAATGTGTCTGTGTGTGGTCATGGGTATCACCGCAAAATAGTAACACGAGTCTACAACAGTCATTCATGAAGTTGGAATCAAAAGATGTTTTCATATTCGTATCCATGACATAACAAGTACTTGAATCAGCAAATGTGACAGAGATATACTTTTATTGAGCTGGTATAGAAAGCTCTGCACAATATCCTTAACAGTGGGTTTTAAATAAAGGCCGTTGCATATCGTATTGGCCGCTACGTAACAGGATTTTGGGCCTCCAATAACGTTATGTACCAATGTATTGGCCGATGTCATCCGATAGAGGTCGATATATGACTGTATCAAGGGTACAGTTACAGGATTTTGGGCCTCCAATAACGTTATATACCAATGCATTGGCCGATATCATCCGATAGAGGTCGATATATGACAGTATCAAGGGTACAGTTATATTATCTGATACCGCGATTCAAAAGCTAATAGAGAAGAATCATCAAGCTCCTAGAGAGGCTCTGCAAAGCAAGTGGATATACAAAATTTTCAAAGATTTTCTTTAGATAAAACTACAATGGTCTGAATTTCTGTAGGATGGATTGAAGTTTTTGCAACTTACATATACTTGGAAGGGCTAAAACTTAAATCTTGTGTATGGTAATACCAAGAGCTACTTTGAGAAGGGCTAACGTACCTTCACTTGTGAAAACAATCCTACTCCGAACGTGAAAATAGGTAAACTAGGAACCTCTTATTCCAAACGTTGAAACTTAAAAAAGAAGCATGCACACTAAGAAAGTGCTTGTACTATCACATACTCAAACCCCTAAAATGATACTAGAGGAAAAAATAAGCAACATAGCTCTCCTCGAATGACAATATAAACCACCTAAAATGATTCTTGTACCATAAAGTCTTTAGGAAACACCTCTGGTTATTCCAGAAGCTCCTTTTTTTTTTTTTTTGGATAATTAATAAATTGATAGACAAGGCATCTAAGGGGAAGCCACCCAGGTAAAAAAGGCGGCGAAGGACAAAAAGGCTCAATACAATAAGCCAAAAAACACCATCATGAAACAGAATCCTTTGCACGATTCTAGAGTCATAAAGTAAGCAACTTACCTCTCCTGAATGGTGGATGTAAACCACCTATAGCTATTCTTTTACCATTTTGTCTTCCTGAAGACCTCTCGTAATTCTAGAGTTCAAAATCCACACAGAGCTTAGAGAACCAACGGAACTAAGAATGAAGGTCAAATGATAAGTGAGAGAGAACCTTTGGCTAAAACAAACCTCATGCTAAATCACTGCATCAATGTCTAAGTACCCCACTTTTCAATGTTACAACAATTAAATGCAGCCTACCCTTGATGCAGTGCAATCACATTTAAACCAGGTGCTACAACTTCAAGCCGAACCTATTTAAGGACCGAAAACAGTGCCGTACTGACGTGTCTCCCACTCACTTAGCAATTACCAAGTTTAATAGTAGTACCTATGTAGAATTGACAAGGACACGCGACACAACACCGACTCTCCGACAAGCAAATGAAAAAAATTGGAGGACACGACATGTTGGGATTACATTTTCAGTAATATTTATGTGGGCAATTATATGAACAGAAAGGCTCTAATTCTAATTATGTAACACCATATATAGCTTAAATCTTATTTATCATCACATCACTCGCACAAGTATTCCAACAAATGTGATTCATTACCTACGTGCCTTTGTCGTCAATAGTCACACAAAGTGGAAAGACTTTTCTAAGCTTTACCAAGAGTCTTATCTATTTCGTTTAACACCCCCGAAGTGTCTTGCAGGAGTGCCCAAAGTGTCCTGACTTCTGAGAATGTCAGTAGCATTTTTTAGAGTGTCCACACTAAAAATATTGAGAAAAAATAGGAACACTCTGGATTTGAGTCTCGGACACATGTACGGAGAGTGTCGGAGTCCAACACCGGTACGTGGACTCCGCCAAAGTATCAATGCTAAATACAACAGTACCATTACATATTGTTCAGTATGTATTTGTTTATAGGAAACACTATTGCAGGAGGATATGTGCCGTGAAAACAATGAACAACTATTCCCACAGCCGCCGCTGCAAGTCATCATTCCTTGAGTTTGCTCCCACAGGGGAGAATATGGGAGGGTAGGGGTGCACATACACCGGGCTAGGTTGGGTTCGGGCCAGGCTTATACTAGATAATAACGAGACTTGTGCATGCCTAAGCCCAACCCAATTAAAATTTTAATTTTCCAAACCCGTCCAACAAGCCCATTTATTTTTCTAAAGCGTATCACAAAAATAAATTAATCAACCATAACGATCGCAATTTAGAATTCACAATTGTAATAATTGTAGTTAGTTCTAAGTTCTTACAAAACTATTAAAGTAAAGAACTGTTAAAATATAGAGAAGATCAAATTGAACAGTAAGAAGACAAAAATTAAACTTACTCTTGAATAAGAGGAGATGCGCCACTACAAGAAAGGAAAACCCTTGCAGCTAGGACTTATAGTGATAACAACACATATACATATCTTATAAAATAAAAATATTATTTTAATCGGGCTGGGCTGGGCTAGGCCGGGCCTCAAGGGATTTTCCCAAACCCAGCCCATTTTGTAAATGGGCTTAAAATCTCAACTCGCCCAGCCCTATGGAACTAAATATTTATCCTGAACCCTAAAAAAAGGGGTTGGGCTGGGTAGGTTTCCGGGCTAGTGTGCACCCCTATGGGAGGGTGCAGATGGGGGGCCTTGGCCCCTGCACTCCTCCCATTTATCTAACTACTATTATTATGTCTTAGATTTTGTTCGAGAAAATTCTGAAGGATGGTCCCCACATCCCAAGCCCTTGGTCCACTGAAAGAGAGAGTATGAAGTCAAATGCTGCTGGGCTGGGCGAGTTTGCAAGAGGGTGTAGAGGGGGGCCTGGACCCTTGCACTCCTCCCATTTATCTCACTAGTAGTATTGTATCTTAGATTTTGTTTAAGAAAATTATGAAGGATGGTCCCCACATCCCAAGCCCTTGGTCCACCGAAAGAGAGAGTGAAGTCAAATGCCAGCAAACTAATCTTTTCTCTTGAAAAAAGTATGCTTCTCTCTCTCTCTCTCTCTCTCTCTCTCATATATATATATATGGGAATGCTTCTAAAACGGGATTCCCGTTTCCGGACCTCCATGATCCAAACATTTTTTTGACGATCTGATCCGTCCAATGTGTTCACAAGGTGTTTTCAAGGGTCCACGCGGGAAATCTTAAAAAAAAAATACCGGGAAGGGCTTGATCCAAGCAGTTTTCGCAAAAAATATATATTTACATTTTTTGTGAAAACTGCTTGGTTGAGCCCTTCCCGGTATTTGTTTTTGAAGATTTCTCGCGTGGACCCTTGAAAAGACCTTCTGAACACATTGGACGGATTGGATTTTCCAAAAATAATTTGCAACACAAAAAAAATAAATTTTTTCTTAATTTCGGGAGGTGTGGACTAGAAGTTTTCCATTATATATATATATATAGGCCAAACTTCTTATCCACACTCCCGGATTTAAGGAAAAAATGGGGTTTTTTTGTGTTGCAATTTTTTTTTGGAAAATCCGATCCGTCCAATGTGTTCAGAAGGTGTTTTCAAGGGTCCACGCAGGAAATCTTCAAAAAAAAATACCGGGAAGGGCTTGATTAAGCAGTTTTTCGCAAAAACTGTATTTATATATTTTTGCGAAAACTGCTTGGATCAAGCCCTTCCCGGTGTTTTTTTTTTAAGATTTTCTGCGAGGACCCTTGAAAACACCTTCTGAACACATTGGACGGATCGGATCGTCAAAAAAACTTTTGGATAAAAAGTCCGGAAATGAAAAGTCCGGATAGGAAGTGGAACCTATATATATATATATATATGTGTGTGTGTGTGTGTGTGTGAAAATATAAAGCAAATTGTGCATGTTTGCTTTGGAATTGGGGTGCCTCTCTCTCTGAATTGGGCCTTAAAATCCCAAAGTAAAGGAATTTTTTTTCTTCTCCTCAGTCTGTAATGGAAAAACAATCCCTAAATTATATTTCCTTAATTCTTAAAATTTGGTATTTCAGTTACTGTGAAGGTTCTATTTTAAAATCTATTTGTGCCAACCTTCGGTGGGCTTTGGGGACTGGGGAGTTGGAAATGTACATCATGAAATTCATTTTTTTGTTGCTTTTTGGCAAACAATTCTATGTTCTTAATATATAAGTCGAGATTTTATTGTTAATTTATGAACATATGTGGTTTGGTCCCCCCGCATCACGAATCCAGCATCTGCCACTGGCTCCAAACACTGTTTCATAGATGCATGCACGTTAATGTGACAAATTCAATACATTAGTGAGGAGTACAACAGGCACAAGAAATTACAGACCAGAAGAGTATTACTTGAATATCCAAGTGCAAAGATTCAGTGTGGATTTTTCAGCATACCTGCGCCATGAACTCTTGCTCAACAGCTTTGCCTGCAGCAGCTTCCTGTTGTGCTGCCTCTTTCCACCTTGTAATTTCTTCTTCAGCACCAGCAATGTCCATCATAAGTCCTTCAACCTGAAATGTACAATTGATTACTTGATGTGGACAATTTATGCATTCTCTTATATATTTGCAGGATTAATGCAAAATTACTACAAACGGCAGATCACTTTCTTATATTAGTATTCACTTGTAACGCAGCTAACTAAGTGAAAGAAGAGAAACCAAAGGTTTCCAAGCTCTGAAATAAGAAAAATCACCGAAAACTAGTAACTTACGTTTTCATTTGCGACTCTCTCCTTCTCTTCAAGGTCTTCCAGACGTTGCTTCCTATGGTTAAGCTCCTTGGCTTGAGCCTCCACATGCTCTTTAAGTAAACTTGTCTCTGCCCTTAATCCAGCAACAAAGTATTGAAACAGTTGCCGGTAAGTACAGATCTAATGCTCGTATAGGCTATACGTAAAGGATATTCCGAAAGAAACAACAAATATGGAAGTAAACCAACTAACTGCTGGCAAACCCATCCATCTATTTTACAACGAGGCTACTATTAATGACCTCCTATTGAAATTTAATCCATATGATTGTTTATAGCATTTGGGTAAAAAGTAAAAACTGTGTCTTGAGATATAAAGAAAGGAAAAGGTTACATACACACCCCTTATTTGGGTGTGTACCATACACACCCCTATTAAAGTTACGATATTTTTAAAAAAGTCGTGATTTTTTTTTTTTATACAAGTTACAAAACACACCAAAATGTTACGAATCATAGAAAAAGTAACGAATCATATTGCTGAAAAGTTACATAACACTAAAAAATGTTACGATTGCCAATGAGGTGGCACAATCTGGACCATACAAGAGGTGCGTATGGTACACACCTTTAATGGGTGTGTATTGTAGCCATTTCCATAAAGAAAACTCAGAAAAAACCTAAGAATACCAGAAAATGATGGAAAGAGAAAAATATCAACTTTGTGAGTTTGATTAGAAAGAGAATGAGAGAAAATGAAAGAAATGAAAGAATCATGTAAAGAGAAAAAATATCCTTTTTTATTACTTCCTACCAAGGAAGTTGTTATATTTCAAATATGTGACTATGTAAGGCTAACTTAGGAAAATACATATATTTTCACGTGACTTTCATTGTAACCAAAGTTCCAAACATAGGGAAGAGAATAAATTTTCTTTTCTTTCACTTTATCTTTCTCTCACTTTCAGTTTATATTACCCTTTTCATTCTAATCAAACGGACCCTTACCTTTTCCGTTATTGCATGTCTATCCTATAGTACAATGAAATCAGTTCAAATCACAAATTTATCGAAACAGCATATTCAAATACAGCTGAAATTGACAATGGACTGTGGAGTACCTTAGCTCCTCAACAGAATGCTGCAGCTCAATGATTTCAAGCTGAGATTGCTTAATAATATCCTCCAAAGCTCCTGCCTGCATATCGTAAATCAATATCCCGACAAAGGACCATAAATAAGAGATTTAAAACACGAGTTAAGCAAGCAAAAAACATACCAAAGCATATATTTCATCTTTCTCAGTCTCTGGAGCATCACTTTTATCATAAGAATCAGCATCCTTTGCACTCCCAAGATGATTACTAAACCTATAATCTATCCCGGCCTCTCTTAATCCATTTTCTGCAGCTTTAAACAATTCATTTGTCTTCGATGACAAATCCGTTGATGACCTTCGAGACAAAGCGCTTCTCAACAGAGACCCAATATGTTCTTTCTCCTTGGCTAACCGAGAGGCAGTTTCACTTAAACTTTTCACTTCGCGACTCCTCTCCTCTACTAAATCCTTTGTTTTGTCAACAACAGTCCTAGTCAAATCACATATAGATTCCATCCCTGCTAAGGAAGCACGAATATTCTCCTCAATGTCAGTTTCTTGTGGAACAAACATGGACTCGGACACATCTGACTGGTCCATCTTACCGGTATCAACTATCTTGATAACGCTATAAAGCCGGTCATGGATTTTCGAAACTAAATTCAACTGCTCAACCAATAAAGGCCTTTGCGAGTCCATCTTCGACTCTAAGTTCCTCAACTTATCATCATACTCACCAACCAACTGCTTCAACCCTGCCACGTCATTCTCCGCCAAATTTAGCTTCTCCGACATCTCTTTTTCAATCTCGCTTATCTTCCCATCTTTTTCAGCCACAGATTTCTCCAAATTCTCCACAACATTAGTTTTTATCGAAACCTCTTCTCTCAACCCACTAATTGTGGCCTCGAGCTGCGAAACCTCGATAGCAATCTCATAACTTCTCTGCTCCATCTGCACCCTAGCTTCATTCCTAGACTTTGTTGCCGAATCAATCTGTCTCAAAAGCTCCTCAACAATCTCGTTCGTTCTCTTAATAACTCCATAAGCAACTGCAGGCATTCCAGTGTACTTCTGTGACCTAGGCAATCCACCTTGGGTAAAATTCTTGTAATTACTAATTTTCCCCGATATCTTCTCGATTCCAGTAACCAGCATCTGAGATGCAGTCTCCATCTCCGACCTAACCGACTCCTTTGCCTTCACTAACTCATCTAATTGCTTGGAATTCTCCTCTTTCGCTCTACAAGCCTCCGCCAACTCCCCGGATAGCTTCTCGTTCGACTTCATTGCTTCCTCTTTCTCGCGCTGGGCCTCGTCACGTTGCCTCCCCCACTCGTCCCGCTTCTTGATCGCCTCGTGAGCCAACCCCTTGAGCCGATTGAACGAGACCAGTAACTCCGACTTGGAATTCTCCGCCGCCTCACGCAGCTGCCGCTCGCGATCGAGCTCGGCCAGAACCTCCCTAAACCTCTCGACGGAAACATCCTCCGACGAAGGGCTTTGTATCGCAATCGGCACCGGATCGTCGCCCTCGACGTCGCTCAGAACGGCGTCGTTTTCCTCCTCGCCGGCGCTCGCCATTTACACAATTTTTAGGTTTATATATTGAAGAAGTCTTGCTATGACGCTATAACGGATCGATCAAACACACGATCATTGAATCAATGCGATACAAGAGCCAAAGGAATTGAATTTCGTAAAACCCTAGAATGGGGATGAGAAGAAGGGACGGTTAAGTTACGTTACGTTTATTGATTGATTGATTGATCAGTAGATGGAATCAAGTACCTCAAAATAACGACGGAAGATCGAAATTTGTTGAAATTGGGATTGGATTGAGAAGCAGTAGAGGGAGTTGGATATGAGATCGTACCTTTGGAGAAGTCCGAGCGCGAAGAGAATTTACAGTGAGAGAGAGAGAGAGAGAGAATTTACGTAGCTACCAACCAGTCTACCTCTGTAGTACTCCGTAGGAGTATTTCCGTTTCTAAAAAGAAAAGAAAAAGAAAAATGAAAACCAAAGGGAAAAAAGAAAAGAAAAAGGATTGTAATTTGGCGCGGTGCAGGCGTATGGACGTAGAGTGCCACGCAACAGATGTTCAGGTATTTTTTATTGGGAAAAAATACAAAATGCCCCCCATACTTTACACTCAATTACATATCGCATCCCAAACTTCGACTTATTTTAATTTACCTCCCAAACTTAAACTCCGTTATTCAAAACGACTCCTTCCATCCCAATCCGTTACCTCACTAACGGAAAATGATGAGGTGAATGATAACGCAGAGCAAAAACCGTTAGTGGGGGCACAAACGCCCCAAAACGACGTAGTTTTAGGGCGGCCCAAGGGAAAAAAAACACCTCTCTCTCTCTCTCTCTCTCTCTCTCTCTCTCTCTCTCCTCCCAACCACATCTTCTTCTCCAAACCCAAATCAGATTAAGTCAAAATCACAGACCCAATTATTTATCTAAATTTTTTTTTTTCAAAAAGTATCTCAAATTTTTTTTCGGAAATAATATTTTTCAAAAGAACTTTATTTAAAAAAATTATTTTGGAAATAGTATTTTTTAAGAACCTTTATTTTTTTATTAAAAAAATTGTTTTCAAGAATTAGTTTCCAAAAATGTTTTTTTTAAAATAAAAAATTGATTGTGATTGTTCTAAAAAGTATTTTCAAGTAAATGTTTTTCAAAATAGTTTTTGTTTCTCCATAATTGTTTTCAATTTTTTTTAAAAAAAATTGGTTCTTTAAAAAAATATTTTTCTTGTTTAAAAAAAAAAAACTAAGAAAGACTGTTTTTGATATAAAAAAATTATCCCATAAATAATCACATGCGAATCAAACGTGAGATTGGGTAAATTATGGATGAAATTAATACCAAAACAAATAGTCCAGGACTACCAATCTCAGGATGATTAGTCCTATCTATTTTAATCCCAGGATAATTTTTGGGATAATTTTTTTTATGGGACGGTAGTCCTAGACTATTTGTCCTGGGATTGGTAGTCCTGGTATTAATTTCATCCATAATCTACCCAATCCCATGTTTGATTCGCGTGGGATTATTTATGGGATAATTTTTTTTTATATCAAAAACAGTCTTTCTCAGGTTTTTTTAAACAAGGAAAACATTTTTTTAAAGAACCACTTTTAAAAAAATATTTTTTTAAAACAATTTTGGTGAAACAAAAACTATTTTAAAAAACATTTACTTGAAAATACTTTTTAGAACAATCATAATCAGTTTTTTTTTTAAAAAAAAAAAATTGGAAAACAATTTTTTTTAATAAAAAAATAAAGATTCTTAAAAAATACTATTTCCAAAATAATTTTTTTAAATAAAGTTTTTTTGAAAATTATTATTTTCGAAATAATTTTTTAGATGTATTTATTTTTTTGAAAGCAATTCTAAAAAATTAATTTTTTTAGATAAATAATTATTTCCAAAAAAAATTTGAGATATTTTTTTGAAATTTTTTTTTTAGATAAATATTTGGGTCTGTGATTTTGACCTAATCTGATTTAGATTTGGAGAGAAAGATGTGGTTGGGAGGAGAGACAGAGAGAGAGACTGATTTTAAGTGGTTTTTTTTTCCCTTGGGCCGCCCCAAAACTACGTTGTTTTGGGGTGTTTGTGCCATCACTAACGGTATTTACTCTCTGTTAACGTCCACCTCATCATTTTCCGTTAGTGAGGTAATAGATTGGGACGGAAGGAGTCATTTTGAATAACGGAGTTTAAGTTTAGGAGGTAAATTGAAATAAGTTGAAGATTGGGATGCAATATGTAATTGAGTGTAAAGTATGGGGGACATTTTGTATTTTTCACTTTTTATTGTCCTGTTCAATGAACGATGAAAGTAGAACTTTTCCTTTATTATGTAATGCTTAGTAGAACTTTATATCGTTTTGGCTTTCTCGTATTGTGTATTGTGATTGTTACTCAAAAAATTATTTAAGTGATGTACTTGAATGGCACAATTTTTGGACTAGGCCTAGGACACTCCAAACCCTTGGACCGTCCCTGCTCACACCCCACCACTACCACTAGGGGTGTACACGGTCCGGATCGGATCGGATTGGCATGAATCCAATCCTAATCCGCGAGTCACGGTTTTTAGAAAATACAATCCGTGTCCGGACCAAAAGTCTCACGGTTCGGTTCCCATCCGAACCGCGAGTCACGGATCGGTTCCGGTTTTATCAACGGATTACATGTTATATAAGACATTCTTGTTTACGGTAGTCATAATCTAGCATAAAAATTAAAAATAAAATCAAGAAGCATCCCAAACCCAAAGCACATTATTCAACTTGAAAAATACACCCAATAGCTGGTTATCAATAAAAATACACATCCAAACATCCAAACATAATACACCCAGTAGCTACATGATCACAGATTCACATCAATAAAAATACACCCAGTAGCTAATGAACACAGTAGCTAATACACCCAGTAGCAAATGAACACAAGCATAATGATCCGTATTCGGTATTCTAATGAGTGATCGGTGATTCGGTATGGAGAATGAGAGGAACTCTCGAACTGGAACTCTCGGTAATCGGTATGGAGTATGAGAGAGAGAGAGAGAGAGAGAGAGAGAGAGAGAGGAACTCTCGAACTGGAAAATTAGATCTGGAACTTTGGAAGTGAAGTTGAGGGAGGCGGTAGAAATTAGGTTTAGCAGACAAGTATATATATTAAAAGTAAGGGTAACAGTTTAACCCCTAAGTTTTGAAAGTGTTTACAGTTTACCACCTAGTTTTTGTAAAATTATGTGTGTGTGTGTATATATTTATAAATATAAATATAATAAAAATCTCACGGTCCGAATCGGTTAATCCACGGTTTCGAAATCAAAATCCGTGTCCGGACCGCGAGTCACGGTTTACTATTTTTTCAATCCGTGTCCAGACCATTAATCCAAGGTTAAAATCCAAAAAGCACGGATTGGTTCGGTCCGGATCGGATTCACGGTTCACCGGTTTTTTTGTGCAGCCCTAACTACCACCACCAAAACACATATACGAGAACCCCTGCTCGTCACCAAACTCACCCAACTCGTCCACCTCGACCTCTCCGAAAACTTCTTCCGCCCAATCCCGGCTTCTCTCTCTCTCCTCTCTCCTCAATCCGTAATTCTCCGATCCAATTCCTTGTTTGGCCCAACCCTCCTTACATTTCCAATTTTAAAATTAACTTAAATCAGCATAATAGTTATTAGGAAAAAATAGAATTTGTGTCCACCCCTGCTCACCTGAAACCCATCTCGAACGGGTGCCCATTCAATCGAAAGGTCCGGGGATGGTCCGATCGGGTCTGGAGCACCTTGTTGCCCATAAACCCGAGGAGAAACAGCACGCTTGAAGCAGTGAATTAGCCGCCATGGATGCTCTTGAGCTGGATGGATTTCGAGTCGGAAACAGAAGTTTGTTGCTTCATAACTAGTGGGAGTGGGTTTATTGGTGATTAATCATAGGGAAGGAGCACGTGGAAGTTGTTGCAGTAGTAATTGGTAATCAAAGGGAAGGAGCATGTGGGAGTGGGTTTATTTATGGTTTTTAGGAGAGATGAAAATGGGTTTTTGTAACTAGTAATTGGTAATCAAAGGGAAGGAGCATTGAGTGTAAAGTTTGGGGGACATTTTGAAATTTACCCTAAGAAAAATAAAGTTCTGTGACAATCGATCCATAACTCATCATAACACATTTATCTTGAACCAAAAGGGTCCGATTTAATGTGCTCTTTTTGTCAAGATGAATTTAATATAAATGCCTTTCAATTGGTTATTTATTGGTATATATTCAATCCATAACTCATTGTAACACATTTATCTTGAACAAAAAGGGTCCGATTTAGTGTGCTCTTTTTTTCAAGATGAATTTAATATAAATGCTTTTCGATTGGTTATTTATCTGTATTCAATGAACTTGATTTTTCTCTTAAAACATCAATATCAGGAGAATCAAACACACTTTTAAGATAAAATAAGGAGCAAACCCCCAAAAATGGTCCTGAATCAGATTTAACAAAGTTTGGGACAAAATGTTATAATGAACGGTGCCTCTCTCCAACAAAAGTGTTCTTTAAAAAGTGATTAGCTAAAGTATAAAATGTGTTTTTGAGGTTAAATTTGGTCAGAAATTTGGTGAGTCTAATAAGAATTATCTTACTCAAAGAACTTGACAAGCTCTGCACAATAAACATTTTCGATCATTGTTGTGGGCTCGGGATGAACCCACAAAAATAGAAACTGGACTGGATTGGATGAAATCACATTGGACGTCACTTGAGTCCGTGACAAGTATAAATCATTTGGGGACACAAGAAATAAAGTTTTTGCGTCCAAAACTTTTATGGGAAGTGGCTCTGGTGTCTAGTTTACTTTTGGTCCACTTTTTGGTCTTTGTGAGCTTAGAAAATGATCGGAGATTTGGAATTGTTCAATTTGTAGAACTCGTCAAAAAATTAACTTCATTGAATTTCAATAAGTACATTAACAGAAACCGATTTGTATAATGAAAAAAGGGAGAAATTTAGGTTTGAAATTATTATTTTTCATTTCCGGACCCGGCTCACTGTCTCCGAAGCTAGAATGCCTTTCTAGAGGAGGCTACCCAAGGAATCAGAAAGTTTGAAGTGGGATATGGAATGTGATTAGTGATGGACAAGAAAGTTCGATGAAAGTGGATATTATCATTGATGTGCCTCCATTCCGTTTCCTAAAACTATGCAAGTAGATTGATTTTTGCCTAGCAAGAATCAATGGCTTCTTTTAGGGAAAATTGCGGTAAAATGGTGGTAGGGGCAAATTTTTTGCCAATCCATGGAATACTTTTTGGGAATTAGAGATCAATGACAAGAAGAAGAAGAATTGCAAAGACATGGAATTGGAATTAGTCTTGGACAAAATTACCCTTGACTAGAATTTGATTCTCAATAGAAACCTTAACCCAAATTCACGTAACCCCAACTCCAAACCCGAATTCATCAGTCTCCCTAACTCTCTCCCTTTGCCTATCGATCCCTTTCTCAGAGAAAATTCTTCATCAGTTTCCCCAAACCTTTCATCAAAGAAAATTCTCTCCCATTGCTGAGGTACACGTAGCCACCGCTCGTGTTCCATCGTTGGTGGCGGTGAGGCGATCTACTTGGCAGAGGCCCTAGCTCCATCGTTCGACTTGCCAATCGATAAGCCTAGGAGCGACTGGCTTCGATCAATCTGCAAGTTTTCTGACAGGTCAATCCTTATCTCTTGTAGATCTGAACCATCTCTCTCTCTCTCTCTCTCTCTCTCTCTCTCTCTCTCTCTCTCTCTCTCTCTCTCTCTCTCTCTCGTTTCACGCGATAAATCTGAACCAAGTTTAGATCAGTGATAAGGGGAAGACCTATTTACCCAGTTTTTACTAATCTGAACCAACTTGGCACACAAGGTGTTTGATTTATTGCCCATTTCAATATCTATATTGTGAACTTCATATGACCCCTCAAAGTTTTGGTTTACCCATTAGGCTCTTACAAGCATTGTTCTTCACTTTTGCTTGGTACTTGTTGATTGTAGGTAATGATGTCATTTTCTAAGACACAAGCTCAGAAAAAAGGCACAAGCAATGGTCAAGTCACACTTTCTTGACAGATATTCTCACCATTGTATCCTTCCTCGTCTTTTGTAGCACCTTCCCTAGATAACTATTGCAATGCTTGACAAATTCACTGCACCCGAGCGTATTTTTGAAAAGTCAATTTCTGAGCGGGCATTATAACGACTACGTTGTTCTTTTCAAAGATAAGTCAAACATTATAACAGCGTAAAATTATAAAATTAATAATCTCTGACTAATTTTACAGTAAGCTAAAACAAATTTTACTCTGACAAATTTGAAAAAGTATTTCTAATAATCTCTGACAAATTTTACTGTAAGCTAAAACAAAAGTAATGACTAGAAATTTTAAGTATAAAATTGAGCATTATAACGACTACGTAAAAAGTAACTAGATACCAACGCAGGTTGGTTCAAGTGGTTCGGCACTTGTTCCCCTTAAGCAAGGTCTCGAGTTCGAGTCTTGTGAATGGAGGAAACTTGCGCTGAGAGAGTTTTACCCCTTCGTGGGCCGACCCGACTCGAACTGGATTTAGTCGGGGTCCAGTGGGCTTCCGGATACCGGTGGTTTAGACCAAAAAAAAAAAAAAAAAAAGTAACTAGATTAAGACTGGGGTTGAATAATATCACTTTAGTTCTGAGGGTAAGTCAGAAGACGCTAAAGCTAGATTAATCGTCGGGCGGAGTAACGACGACTAACATCCGTAAGCACAAACACCAACTACTAACTTTTCTACAACTTTAAGGTTCCAGTGGCGGTTTTTGGCGGTGGAGAGTGGCGACTATGGAAGAACAAGTTGAGTTTTCAACTTGAAAACTCAAGAAAACTTATGAGCTTCTCTCTCTAGAATTTTCCTACAAGACTACAAAGTGAGGAGGGTTTTGGTATGAGGACACAATGAGAGACATGAGCTCTATTTATAGGCAAATTGTTAGGCTCTCTCTCCCCCTCCAAGCCGTCCCCCGTCTCTCTATATCTTCAAAATATCTCCCATGTGCTCACTAAATGCTCCAAGAATCAAATTCATAGGTCATGATGAAAATCCTAGGCCAAGCACTTAGAAAATCTTAGGTCTATTCTCCAAATCTTGAGATTTTAAATGCATGAAATCTAGGAAAAATCTAGTCACTAGATTTTCGGTGTTTGGTTTGCATGGCCAATTTTGTTTTAGGGAGTTTTGAGCACTAGTTTTACACTTACCAGTGCAATTAAATAGACACATGTCTAATAGGCTAGGCAAATCTTGGTAAATCTAGGCAATGATGAGAGAATATATTCTTATTCCCTTAATAATGAGAGATATATTCTCTTCATAAATGTGGGGAATTAGGGTTAGGGTTTGTAGTAGAAAATCCTCACTAAAAAGAGTTTTTGGTGCTAGTTATACAAGCAAGGGTACTACAAATAGGCACATGCCTATTAGACTAGGAAAATCTAGTAGAATTCTAGGTTCAATCATGGTAAATCTTAGGCAAATCATGGAGATAATAGACTTTCAATGGAAGAATCCTATACAATCCTAGGGTTTTTATGGAGAATCTAATCCCATAGGATTCTTGTGTAGACACATACATGTATAGTGTACTTATTCTTGATGACTAAGTAATTAGGAAGCTTCCTCCCTTCTTCATTCATGTGCAAGCACATGACTAATAACTTCTAGGAAAATCTAGGGGAATCTAGTAGTACCAATATATACATAGTAGTATAAATATACTAGTACACACACATATACTAGTACAAAAATAATTATTGACCCAAAATAATTATTAACAAAGAAAATAATTTAAGTAAAAGTAAAATCAATTTGACAAACTAATTTTATCAAAAAAAAAAAATTGGGTCATTACATTGCAACTCTATCCTTTGGGGTTACACGCAATCGCTAGTACGAGGTCAGAAAAAGGCACACAGGACTTTATAGCAGTTGGACTGTACCACTCAGTCCTGTCATGCCCGTTACACAAACCGCTCAAGCACTCGCGGTTTTATTTGAAGTTTTTACGAGAAAACAAATGTCTAATGCGAATTCAATGCTATCGGATCAGACAAATTGTTCAGCGCCAATGTTTATTTTTCCATGGCCGTACTGTTACTCTGATTGAACTTCTCACGGATCATACTTTGATCCACTATCATGTTCGAAGCACACTATCATGTTCGGGGCTCCGTATTATTTCTTCCCAAGCTTTATTTATTTTTTCCCAGGTGATGTTGGCTCCAATATGGAGGGAATCCAAGTGGAATGATGGGGGTGGAAAAGGGAATGTTTGATGTGTCTATTATTTCCCAGTAGTTTTCTAACATCTGTTAGTAATTTGACTATTACTCCTTCGGCAAAAAAACTTAATCCGATTTTTTGGTTTTTTTGTTTTGTCGTTATTCAATTTTTTTTTTTGTATTTGTTAGTTTTGCGTCAAAATTTTGTGGTTTCTGGAATTATCTCGACAAGACGAATCTAACAAGTATAAATTTATGGTCAAACCAAATATTTTTTTGAATAAAGCCGAAAATACTTGGATTATTGGATTAATTTTGACTTTATTAAAAAAAATTTGAGTTTTGACCATAATTTTATACTTGTTAGATTCGTCTCGTCGAGATAAATCCAAAAACTACAAAATCTTGACGCATAACAAACAAATGCAATTTTTTTTTAATAAAGACAAAATGAATAATCCAATAATCCGGATTATGGATTATTTGCCAAAGGATAAATGCAAATATGCAATGCAATGTGATAATTGGAGGACTAAATAAACAAAATTGATAATTTGAGGATGAAGTAAAGAAGAGTTCGAGGGATGTTTTGAGGAAAAAAAAAAAACTCTTCTAGTTCAAGTCCAGTTCAATTCATGATCTAAATAAATAAAACCCTTGTTGACGGTCCTAATGGCAAGTAGAGTCGAGCTTTTCCAAAATGCTTTCCCCAAGTTAACTCGAACATTTTAGTTTGCAAATACTAGGGGTGTTTTGGCATATTAGACCATCTCCAGCAGTATAGCTATATCGCCCGCGACGCCAAAATGGCGACCGAAACCCACCAAAACAACACCCAGCAGCCTCGCCAAGGCCGTCGCCATTTTCATGGAAGCTACAATACCTCGCCACAGGCAGCGAGGTTTGGCGAGAGATCGCGAGCTCGCCAGGAACTCTCTCTCTCTCTCTCTCTCCTCTTGGCCGGGAATAACGAATTTCCGGAGGACTGATCGTAAAATCGATTTGACAGAAGAAAGTTGAAGGTCTCGTCGAGGCGATGTCAATGGTCTAAGGCTCGTCGTCGGAGAAGATGGCAGGAGGTCGCACGCGCCGGTGAAAGTCTGCGCGTGCGAGAGAGTGAGATCCACTCTCGCGGTTGAGTTTGACGCGCCATATTGGGGTAGAAGACGAGTCAGGTTTTTTTTTTTTTTTTTTTTGAGCCAAATGGCTAGTGTGTTGGGTAGAGGTGTTATTTTTTGGCTAGCTATATGGGTGTATGACATATTTTGTAGCCAATTTGGTGAGAATTTTGTTGAGTTCGTTGGAGATGCTCTTACTTTTCCCGCATTAACCTCGCTAAAGGCGAGGGTGGACAAAATCGCCGAAGGTTAATTATGGGCTTTCCAAGCACCATTAGCAAAGAGAATTACTTTATTTTTTAATCTGGAATCTTATGATCCTTGAAAATAAGTTCTAAACATAATATCGAGGAAGTTCTGCGTTGTAGATTTACCTGGTAAGCGAATTGAGAGAGCCCGTAATGAATGAAAGTGGTTTGAGAGGTCAATAGTCTCTGGTTTTGAGTCTTGCCGTTGATGTCTCTCTTAATTTTGTTCTCATGTGAAATTGATAAAAACTTTTAATACAATGGATATTTGTAACGATTCTGATGGGACCTACATGTAATACCCTAGGTTTGGGGATAGATGGTGTTTAGTCCTACATTGGTTGTTTGCATGAGTGATCTTGGGTATATAACAAACCATGTAAGAGTCTACTAATACCTTGGACTTAAGCATTTTGGGTCATTTGGTATGGTTTGCGGATCAAATTAAGGTACTGGGCTAGTGATCTACGTGGGGTGTTTTACTACACATGCAAGCGACCCACATCAACCTATGGTGGGTGGTGGATTTGGTCACTTTTCAAAATCCTTTGTGAGTCTGAAACTCCTATAATTAGGAAACTCCTATAATTAGGCCCAGGCAGAGGCGGACTCACTTGAGGCCACGTGTCCCCCTTCAAAAATAAAAATATCACACATGTCCCTTTATATTTTGAGTAATTGTATAAATAACAAATAAAATTCAAACACACCACTTGTACATAACTTGAGAATAATGAAATCTATCTCATTTTATGCATCAATCCATGATGTTTGATTTACGATTGTCAATTTAGAAATTGTTAGTGTTAGTGTAGTTAGGGTACTTCCTTCTTTCTTAATAGTAACAAAAAAAATAAGTAAGAAACTCATTGAACCATCTCATTCCAAAAACAGGCATATGCCACAAACACTAGTCCTTTATGATATACATATGCACCTATTTCACCAATAGAATATCCTCCTTATTGCAGACAGGGCCGGCCCCGGTGTTTGGGTTGCCCAAGCCCGATCCTAAGCTTGGTTGCCCACTTAATATTAAGTTATAAAATATAAAAAGACATAAAAGTTATACATAAATAAAAAAAAAACAAGGTTGCATATGGCTAAAATTTGTTGATTTTTTAACCTTAGCATGGAAAGGATTTTGTGAGGCCAAGAAAACTAGTGTGGTTCATTAGGATACTCTTTATTACCCAAAAATAAAATTAAAAAAGCCGTGCACGAGCTCCAAAAGAGGAAAAAGTATTTGATACGTTCGAGTAGGAAACATATTATTTTGGAATTCCCAGAATTCTTCCCTTTTTTTTTTTTGTTGCAATATAGAACTGATTGGGGTAGATATCACAAAATGATCAACCAATATTAAAGAAAAATATTATTTTTGTTGCAATATAGAACTGAAGGTGGGATAGATATCACAAAATGAAAAACCAATATTAATGACTACGAAGAAAATGTTCAGAATGTATCAATGTTAGTTTGAAAGTTATCAAGGTTGATGTTCCAAAGCTTTTGTGTAGTTTGTCTGTTTGTTCACTTGGCAACCATTCAAGGTAACAAAAAGAGAATTCATAAAGACAATAGAGTGTGAGAGGTTCGAACTCACGACCTAACGATGCATTAAGATCCTTTTAGACAGGGGAGCCAACTGTGCTACCATCCATGTACAAACTTTTTGCCCACGAATATAATTAAATACTATTACAAATACACAAGTTTTTTTTTTTTTTGGTTGCCCTTGCCCGGGGGTTTGCCCAAGCCCGGGGGTTGCCCAAGCCCGGGGGCTTGCGGGGCTTACCCCTGGGCCGGCCCTGATTGCAGATGGCATATGCCACAAACATTAGTCCTTTATGTTATTTACTAAATATTCTTAAGACATTAATCAACTGTGGCCTGCTAGCTATATATGGCTGCTTGTGTCCCTTCACCTTCACCTGCTGTTATACTGGCTGCTATAGTCAAAATTATGTAGTCTCAAATTTGTCAAATTTGGATTGCGTGAAAGCACTCAACCAGTACAAAAACATTGTCAATTTTTTTTTAGCCTTTTTAAGTTGTAGCGAACCAAAGAACTACAAAGAATTACCAATTCTGTAAAACAATAGGAGATGAACTCCAGTTTTATTATCCTATAAGATACATTGATAACTAAATGAATCATATGATAACAATCGCTGTTGTTTTAATCACAAAGAGGAATGATACATACCCGAAAATGGATACACCAAAAATACCCAACCCACACAAGGTATTTTTAGTGTACCCATTTCCGGGTAATTAGCTTTTCTGAATCACAAAACCAGCTTCAAATCCTATCCGGTGCGGGGGACCCTTGTAACGGCGCCGTCTTCATTAACCCAAACCCAAACCCTGGTGCAATCAAAATTCAGAATAACAGAGGATCCTTCCTCCACGATCTGGGCATTAACCAGAGGATTCTCTCTCTCAATTGTTGCTGCAGCCGTTTCTCCTTGGACCCCCACGAGCTCGGGCCATGAACTCTTACCTGCATTTTTATGATAAATATATAGGATTAGCTACTGCTATCTTTAATGCAATTATGCAATCTTATGCTCCGTTTCTTTTGGGAAAAAAATTCCAAAGAGGTTGTGAAATCGATCGTACCAAGAGAGGAATTTCTTTTACATTTTTTTTTTTTTTTGTGTTTTTTGCTTGCGACCTTGAAAATCATGTGCTAGTGGCTATGGTAGCGATGATGGCCAAGTGGCGGCGGCATCGGTGGTGCTAAGTTTCAGTTAAAATCAAATCATTTTTCTTTTAACCATGCGAAACATTATTTGTTGAATTTGGTCTTCGGCACATCGAGGACTAAAAAAATACATAATGTTTTCTGAATCAAACAAAGCGTTAGCTAAGTTAGCAACTCTAAAAGATATAATCTTTACCTTCACAAGAGGACGACATTCTTGATATTAGGGTTCACTAGATCTTCTTGTGTTGCCTTTGTCTTAATGATCCATATGTTGTTCTAATGAATGGAGTATTTATAGATGAGGATTCTGAATTTCTAATCATGATCAGCCTTCTGGGTGGCAATTTTTGACTTTGTAGCTGTCATATACATACAGATAATTTGCGTAACTCTGTTGTTCATATCTTCCTAGCCCATTTTAGCGGCTGTTTGGTTGCCACATTAGACTAGCACACCCTTTTGATCAAATATTATCACATGGCCAAACTCATCCCCACGGATATTTGATCACCAACCAACCTCAGGGACTTAAAGTCAATAATCTGCAATTTCCTCTCTCTCTCTCTCTCTCTCTCTGTGTGTGTAATGATTTAGGAACATGGAGGCCATGCTCGGTTTTTCTTTCTTTCTTTCTTTTTCTCTTTTTTCTTTTTTCTTTTTCTCTTTTAAGTTTATTTATTTAATTACTTATTTAATTTGATTTATTCAAATTACGTTTGCAAGTAAGTTAATTTTTTACATTGACATTTAAATTTGACTTTATATTTAGAAATTTTATATTATTTTAATTAGTTAATTAATTTGTCTTAACAATGAATAATAAATTAAAAAAATTCTAAAAGTGAATAATATTACAATCACGCTTAAGAGTAAATAAATATTACAATCACGTTTAAAAGTGAATAAATATTACAATCACGTTGACAATGTTCAGCCCTAATCAATATTGCCTCCAAATTTTGGTTCTGGCACGACGCCTAGTACTTGGAACCACAAATTAAGATCATAACTTAAAGCCCATCCTTTAGCTTCATCCGCCGCATGCTTCCACCACCATATTGGGATGGATGGTATAGGGTGATGAGGGAGCAAAAAAAGTTGCACGAAGTGATTGCTAATACGGGCAATAGCTATTTCTTTGAGGTGTTGGACTTGAACTGGAGGGGATCTCAGGGGCAAGTGAGTATAACAGCTTCCAACATTCGTGTCAAATGTGTGTAAAACAATGTTGTACCGTGATGCGATGACCACCCCCAAACTCATACAATCCATCCAATATGGCTCTGGAGCCGTACGTCGGAAATAACTCAGTGACTCTAGTAGCTCATCTGCCAAATTCCGTTGTGGATAAAGCGCATCGTACAGATCTTTATTTTGAAAAATTTCTTGAATAAGATCTTGTCGTACTTGAGCCCAGTCCTCCTCATTGTCATAGATTTGCGCGGCTATCGCCCTGAATCCACAATGTCCATCAGCTCTGACATCTATGGTGTGGGACATATACTACTGAAATTGCCAAGGTAAATATTGAATGTACTGAGCCTCTTCCCTCTCCCTCTCCGCCCTCTCCCTCCCTGCATTTTTTCCCTTTCCCTTTCCCTCTCAAGGTAGATGTTTCTGTACAAGAAGGTATGCGCCGTCCACTCTGCTCAGCTTTTCCCGCAGGTCGACCTCCATGTTCAGTGTTGTACGATGGGCCTCGAACACTGCTGTGGGATGGATCCGCCATATCAACAAACCTGCCTATCATATGCTTTCGCATACATAGATCCATCCCCTCTAATATGTCAACCACATGGGATGTCCCGTCAGCTTGTTCTCCCTCATCATTAAACCCATCTGCGTGCATAGAAAGCCTACTCCAATGAACGTCGATACTGGATAGTGGAATTGGAATGCGCAGGGAACGATAACATGCAAGATCGTGCAGACATGGCAATCTGTGCGTTGTTTTGATCGAACAGCCGACTGGGAGGGTGTAGGCGTCTGCGGTGGATTGTAGCTGAAATTCGATTAACTCCAGCGCATATAATGAAATGTGACACCTTATTTCATCAAAAAATTCGTCACGTAATTGCGAGTGGCGTGGGATATTGAGAGATTTCTCGAATGACTTCTTAATCTCCCCAAATTGATTTGTTAACATTTTTTCTATGCGGTCAAAAGAAGTTTGGAGTGATGACATGGTGTTATTCCCCAAATACTTCTTTAGGCTCGCATGTGCTGACTCGGCCCTGTAATAGAATAATGCATGTTGTTTAGATAGGACAGTTTAAATAGTGTAGTAGAATAGAATGCAGAAAATTTAATTTGTAAAGTTATAAAGTGACTATACCTTTGACTTGAATTGCTTTCAAGGTGCATACATGTATCTGTCCATGCTGAAATAAATCAATTTTTGTACGGCCTTAATCATGTATCCGCAAGATAAGTTATGACATGCGGATATTGGCTATACTTCTCGCACATGGCAGCCCACTTTTGCTGGTAAGATGAAGTTGTCGATGAATAAATAAGGGACTGCCATGAATTGTAAAAGTCTTTAAACTTATCACCAAGCACAGCACTGCAGTTCTTCATTACGCACTGATTTATGTGCCAAATGCAAAGGATGTGACGTGCCGTGGGGAAACATTCTTCAATGGCTTTAATAAGTGCCAAATCCCGATTTGTAACAAATATCAATGGCAACAATGCCCCCTTTCCAACCATCCACTTCTTTAAGGTATCCAAGGCACATGTCAGTCGATTTGTCCTCTCATTATTAAGATATGCGAACATAAGCTAGTAAGTTAGATTTGTGGATGTGATACCGACAACCTCCAATAGTGGTTTCCGATACTCATTCGTTTTGTACGTGGCATCAATTACCAACATGGACGAAAAATTGACAGATAATTGTAGACTTGTAGGATGAACCCAAACAATATCTGTGATTTCGTTGGTGTCTTGATTTGTAATAAAATCATAGAGGTATCCTTTTTTAATTAATTGTTCTAAGACATACTGAGTTTCAGTTAGACCGCCCCGTTTCGCTTCCTTGTTTATGAAAATAGCATTGTAAATGCTTCTAATTCCAGTAGTGTTTGACGAGTCTCTTTGCTTCAAAATACTAAGAATTTCACGAGGTGCGGTGCTGTTGGCCATCTCAACCACAAATTGTTTCTCCATTGGTTTTAGCCTTGATGGGTACTCGTGGCCCTCAATATTTTCTGCTGGTTTATGGTTATGAACTCCACAAGATACCTTTGAACCCCACTTGACACCGTCTGGAGGTATTGGTATACCTCGCAACTCAAATGGACACTCACATTTTTTAGTCCCAGTATTCCTATGCAAGATTTGTCTTTCAACCCCACGGTGCGGTTTGTACTTTCCTCCTCTCTCACAACCAAGAATGCACTTCGGTAGCTTGCCGCCTTTTAAATTAGCAGATTTATCAATAACCACCACAATACCATTTTGGAGACCAACTCTCCGCACCCAAGCTAACATATCTTCTCTACTTTCAAAAATCTAAAAAAAATAATAATAACGAATATGTATAAGTAAACATTATCCAGACTCAAAATAAATGACGAATATGCATAAGAACAACGGAAATAACTAACCTGATCAGTGCTAAATTCGGGTGTATAATCTCGATTGTTGTAGGAGATGCTCTCCTCACTAGGAACATCATTCTGAAATGACCAATCATCTGAATAGTAGTAGCCATCCATAATGTTGTTCGATGAATTATGAAAAAAGAAAGAAAAATAGTGAGAGATGTTCTGTGAATGTATGAAGTAGTGAGAGAATGAAGAAACACAAATTGAAAATTCACTTTCAAATTGATTTATAGAAAATTTTCGTACATGGTGGTGGAACACATATCAAGTACTGGCACACTACAGGTATGAAATTGATTGATATGTTGGCACACATATCAACTACTGGCACATTATAGGTATGATATTGATTAATATGTTGGCACACATATCAAGTATCGGTGGTGGAACATGAAGTTGATATGTTATCTTGCTGGCACACATATCAATGATACCTATGGCACACATATCTTGCACCTTGTTATCTTGCTTTGCAATGTATTTGTTTCAGGTACATTTTAGACTGTCCGAACGGTTGATGTTGTCCGATCGGATCCCAGGATATGTCATTTTTCATGTAGTGACGCATATTTTAAAAAAATTGAATTACATAATTAAATGAGAAAAAAAGATAAATAAATAATTAATATAAAGAAATGAATTAAATAAAAGAAATGAAATTAAATAATTATATAAATAGGTAGAAATTAATAAAAGAGATAACTAAATAATTAAATAATTAAATAAAAGAAATGAATTAAATAAAGGAAATGAAATTAAATAATTAAATAAAATTAATATAAAGAAATGAATTAAATTAAAGAAATGAAATTAAATAATTAAATAAAATTAATATAAAGAAATGAAATTAAATAATTAAATGAATTATATAAACAAATGAATTAATGTAGTAAATAATATATATAATTAAAGGAGGGGGGGTAAAACTGTAATTGTGCATTGCAAAAGGGGGTGGGGCCGGGGTTTTGAATGCTCATCATTTTATTAGATCATTTTACATGTGTATTTCCCAGATGGGTTTAATAGATGGGTGTATTTCCCATATGGGTTTAATATTTGAGTTTAATAGATCATTTTACATGTGTATTTCCCAGATGAATTTTATTAGATCATTTTAAATGGGTCTGTTGGTGGGTTTCCCAGATGGGTTTAATAGATCATTTTATTAGATCAGTTTAGTGCTTGTGAATGACATGTGAATTTTCTCATCTTACATGTGTATTTTCATTTTGAACGCAGTATGCCACCGCCAATACGGGAGAGTCAGTCTACATCAACTCAAGTGGAATCGAATGACATATGACAACCGACAGGTGATAGTTCACAAGCTGATGAAACAAATTCAGTTCCCTTAACAGGTGTTGCATATGAGGTAAATTCTGATGGTGACGAGATTATCGATACGAGTGGCTTAAGGAGTAAAAATTGGCAGCATTTTCAGAAGGTGAAAGTTAAGGGAACGGGTGCGTTGAAAGCAAGGTGTTTGTATTGTAAAAAAAAGTTAGTTGCGGAACAAAAGAGTGGAACAACACATTTAGTTGATCACTATAACTCTTGCTTGAAAAGAAAAATGGTTGATGGTAGCCAGAAGATTTTAACACCTAGTCTAATGGCAAGGCCGGGAAAAAAGAACACACTTCATCCTTATTCTTACGATCCAGAATATGCTAGGCAACAACTAGCTTACATGATAATAATGCATGAATACCCTCTGAACATGGTAGAACACGTAGGGTTTAGGAGATTCTGTTATGCTCTACAACCTTCGTTTCAAGTGGTTTCTCGAACAACTATCAAGAGGGATATCTTGAACATATATGATGTTGAGAGGTTGAAGACAATGAGGCTTATGGAGAAAAATCGAAGTAGAATTTCCTTGACTACGGACATGTGGACAGCTAGCAATAAAAAAAAGCGGTTTATGGTCATCACGACACATTTCATTGATGATTCCTGGAAATTGCAAAGCCGCATTCTAAGGTAATTTACAAATATGTTAATATGCAAATTTTATGGATTTTTTTTTGTATTCCTGAAAATTATATTAATGTTCTTAGTTCATTCAATGATTATAGCAACTTTTTTATCTAGGTTTGTGTATGTGTCATGTCCACACACAACTGAGACATTATGTGAGGTGTTGATGGATACGTTCTTGGAGTGGAATATTGACAGAAAATTGTCTACTTTGACTGTTGACAATTGTACTACCAATGATGCAATGATTAATCTCTTGTTAGAAAAATTTGGAGATGATAATGTTTGGTGTAAGAGTTTCTTTCATGTGCGATATGCTGCCCATATTCTTAACTCGATTGTGAAAGATGGTTTAGATGTCATTAAGTCATCGATTGAAAAGGTTAGAGATAGCGTTGCTTTTTGGATAGCAACTCCAAAGAGAGAGGAGCAATTTGAAGATGCAGCTCGTCAATTGGGAGTTTTTTGTGGTAAAAAGTTGTCTCTTGATTGTCCTACTAGGTGGAACTCCACCTATTTGATGCTTGAAACCGCCATACAATATAAGAGCGCTTTTGGCCGTTTAAGACTGAAGAATAACCAATACAAATGTTGCCCAAGTGATGATGATTGGAACTTAGCCATAGATATATGTGAGAGATTGCAAGTTTTTTATAAGGTCACTTTGTTGTTTAGTGGGACTAGTTATCCAACTTCTAATCTATTTTTTGCAAATGTGTGTGAGATCAAGTTGAAATTGGAGGAATGGGTGGAATGTGAGAATTATGTGGTGATGCAAATGGCCTTGAACATGATTGAGAAATATAACAAGTATTGGGAGAATATTCATGGTTTCTTAGGAGTAGCAGCCGTGTTGGATCCGAGGTTCAAAATGTCATTGATTGAGTGCTATTATACTGATATTTATGGGGTTCGTGGTGTTGAGATGGTTGAGAATATTAAGACACGTTGTTATGACTTGTTTACGGTGTATGAAGGCAAAAACGACAAGAATCATGGCGAAGCCTCAAGCAATCCTCCACCCTCTACGGGTAGTGATCTCAGACGATATGCATTGTTTCTTAATTCAAGGAAGAAAGGTAAAATTTCACATGCAAAGTTAGAATTGGATCACTATTTGGAGGAGGAGGTGTTACCGACTTGTAATAACTTTGATATATTAGCTTGGTGGAAATCTAGTGGCTTGAGATACCCTACTTTGCAAGCTATTGCTAGGGATGTGTTGGCCGTACCCATATCTACTGTTTCATCGGAGTCATCTTTTAGTACCGGTGGTAGAGTGGTCACTCCAAATCGCAATAGACGCTATCCTAAAACTTTGGAAGCATTAATGTGTACTCAAAGTTGGTTGGCGGCCCTTGAAAATGGAGGTTTTTTTTTTACGTCTTATTTTTTGTCATGCTTTTATAATTTATATGTTATCTATCAATCATTGTTTTCTTTTGTATTTTAAGGTGAGACAATGCCGGGGAATCCTTTTCCAACTATCAACGATGACGATATGGACACCGACGAGTATATGTCCGATGTAACATGTGTTGATGACTGATCGGGTATTTGAAAGTCATCCATTCATTGATTCTTTTTGTTTTCATTTTGATTGAGTATTTCAATTTTTATCGCGTATTTTAACATCTTTGATACGTTCCAGGTTTATAGTTATTGAATGGTTTTGGAGGGCATGGAGTATCAAATTGTTGGAGCTGTTGGAAGAGGGGTTGTTGGAGACTTAAACAAATTTATGTTTTTTGTTTGATGTTTGTTGACACTGAGTTGTGTAATTGAAATTATTGGAGACTTGCTTAAACTGTTGAAACTGAGTTGTGTACTTGTGTAGTTGAAACTGTTGGAGACTTGTTGAAACAAATTTATCTTGCATCCAGATTATAGCTGTAAAGACTAAAGATGAAACCATTTTATGCATAGGCATTGGCTGATTGGTAACAGGCACATCCAGATTATAGCCGTGTGTAAGTGTGTTGCATAGGCATAGGCATTGGCATCCAGATTATAGCCGTGTGTTGCAATTGCATATTACAGATTGAATTTAATGGGTAATGGCAACTAGATTGCACGGATGGAATGAAATTTTGGCCGTGGGGGTTGAATTTAATGGGTAATGGCATGGACTAGTGCATGGATTTTTGGATCCCCGTTCCCCGCATCGGGGCGGGGATGGAGGTTAAAATAAAATCCCCGGTGGGGATAGGGGAGGGGATGGGGACTAATATAGGTTCGGGGATCGGGGATGGAGGTAGTGGTATCCACCCCCTACCCTCCCCATGCCCATCCCTAGTCCCACCGAGGTTTTACTTGTTACACAGAGAAAAGCACGAGACCATTCCCTCGCAACAATCCCGCGCCATAAATCCAATTCCACAAAAATAAATCCCCTCAACGAAACAAACTACCCCACAATGTCCAAATCATAAAAATGTAAAGAATAGAAATTTAAATTATAAAGACGAAAAATTTCAAAAAAAACCCTAGACTTTACACTCAATGTCTCAAAACCTCCTGAACTTAACTAAATTTCAATTTCACTCCGTTAATCAATTTACCCCCCACCGTCTACTTCTGTCAACTGGAAAACGAAAATAGCTGATGTGGACTTGGACGGCCGTTAACCTGTCTAATTGTCAAGGAAAAATTTCAAAAAACCTCCTGAACTTTACACTCAATGTCTCAAAACCCCCTGAACTTAACTAAACTTCAATTTCACCCACAAACTTTTACTCCGTAAAAGAATAAGATGACATGTCTGATGATCATTATGTTTTGGAGGGAAAATGTTGTAACCCTAATAACTTCCCTCCATTTCTACATTTCTTGGTACATTATATATACCAGTCCTCCCTCTCTCTCTCTCTCTCTCTCTCTCTCTCTCTCTCTCTCTCTCTCTCTCTCTCTCTCTCTCTCTCTCTCTCTCTCTCTCTCTCTCTACGTTAACCTGAATTTCTGGCACCTCATTTCTGTTTCTCTCCTCCATCAATCAGAGTCTCAGATCCACCATGCATGGCAGCTGCAACACCACTCAATCTTCGCTAAAAGACGATGACCTGATGTGCATCATTTGTTGAACCAATAAGCTGATTCAGACGTCTTGGACTAATAGGAACCCAGGTAGGAGGTTTATTTCGTGCCCCAAAAATGACTGTGATGCGTTTGCTTGGCTGGATCCCCCCATGTGTAGAAGATCTGTTCAGACCATTCCTGGGCTTTTGATTAGCGGAGTGAAAGTTTGGGGGTGACCTTGAAGTTTAGTTAAGTTCAGGGGGTTTTGAGATATTAAGTGTAAAGTTCAGGGTTTTTTTTGAAATTTTCCCTTGACAATTAGATAGGTTAACGGTCGTCCAAGTCCACATTAGCTATTCCCGTTTCCCAGTTGACAGAAGTAAACGGTGGGGGGTAAATTGATTAACGGAGTGAAAGTTTGGGGGTGAAATTGAAGTTTAGTTAAGTTCAGGGGGTTTTGAGACATTGAGTGTAAAGTTTAGGGTTTTTTTTTTGAAATTTTCCCTTATAAAAATGTTTATTTCCATCCTTTGTTTAGTTTTACAGAATAGAAAGTTAAGAAAAAAAGGAAATGCATGATGTCGTATGTTCGAAATTTCGCGGAGGCCAAACATTTTAAACCTTGGAGCTACAAGAGGTTATGCGCCGCTGTTACCTTCAGGACCCTGGAATTAATGGATGTCGTTCAAGTTGGTCCAGACATTCACTTATAAAAAAAAAAAAATTAAAGACATATATTGGAGCCAATTATTTTTAAGATTCCAAAGCTTGAATTGAAACTTTTGGATTATAATAGGAATTCACAAGTACATTTAATATTTGCTTGAATACTAGGTTGCTCAAGGGAGGGGGAAAAAAAAGTCAAATAAACATACTATGCACGAAGGCAATTGTTCCTTCGGGGACATCTGATAAAATTGGAACGACACAAAAGAATAGGAGTAGTTTATTTCTTTTGTGCTCTTATTAGAGCATTGATTCACAGTTCAACAAAAGAAAAAATGATCTAGGTACGCTCTCACAAAGTACGTGAAAAGGAAAGAATGTAACATTTATAATGTTGGCTTGACGTGATTAGTAAATTATTTTCATTATTTTTTGTACTTGATAACTTTATAATTTAAAAAAATTATAGTTTACATTTGATAAAAGTTTTGACTGATACAAATCACTACTCCAAAAATGTTAAACGCCAAATCAATAAAAGGAAAATACTTTTTGCACTCTATTTTCTTATAAAAATACACATCAAAATTCATTTTTTAATGCTTATATTGTCTGCCAATTTAAGTACTAAAATACAATCTTTAAGACTGCAATTGTAAAAAAGTGGTTGCAAAATTTATTTGTCCTTTACCTTATAAGATTTCACGAAAATTGTATGAAACATAATTAGCAAGAAACCCCTTGCGCCAAAAAAAAAAGGTTAGATTGCTCTTCAATACAATCTTTTGCAAATTTGATATAATTGTTGGAGATATATGCTTTGAATTTAAGACGTTCGAAGAAAGATGCGAAATTGTGTGTGAAAAGACGGCCGCAACATCCATAGTCCGAACCATGGTGTCCATGGTCTAGACCATGGGTTAATTAAGGTTCTGGAAGGTTGCAAACTCTGGTGTTGAATGTGCGGAGATGTGTATTTTTAAGGGGGTTTTGACCTAATTTTTTGTACTTTCTTATAAATAGAGGCCTTGAGGCTATTAGGGTTTGGACTTCTTGAGTGAATCATTTTGAGGGAGCCCCCATGGGGATCCCCGTAGAGTGTTAGGGCTAGGGTTTCTCAGTTGTTTCATTAATGATCCTTTCAAGGGATTTGGATATTAGGGAGTGTGATGCGTCTCTTGTGTGTTTGAGATGTCGAAGCTCTGTAGGTCGCGCATCAGAGATTTGTCCCTAGATATCATGTGGATGTTTCAAGTTAGAGTTACAGATATGACCAGCTCTGTGTATTTCTCCCCGTTTTTAGTGAATCCTCTTGTTTTTTTCTCCGTGGACGTACCTCTAGAGCTTCGTGCTTGAGGGGGAACTACGTAAATCCTTCTTCTTGTTCGGTTTGGGTCTCAAAGACCCAACCTGCACGGCCCCAATAAATTTTTCTTTCTATCTCTCTCTACTCATTACCCCAAAAACCCTCCCTCAAAACCCAAACCGAACAAAGCCGTTGTGTTTCTTTTTTTTCCTTCTTGGTGTGTTTATATTCTCATACTTCGTTTGGGTGTTTCGGCACAACAATAATTTGCTTGGGGGATTGGGGGATTTTTTTTGCCATAGGTAGCGTTTGTGCGGCAATGGCAACAGGGTGAGGCAAATTTTTGGCATACCCTGACCCCAATTCAAGAATTACCGCCCAACCCGGTCGGGTAATTCGTGGTTGCTCCCGCTGTTGCTTTGGTCAGATGTCGGGTTTACCCGCTCCGTCCCCTAAAAAATGAGACGAACACCAAAATAGAAGAAAATAGTTATATATAATGTGATATTTTAAAATGATTATGAAAAATATAAAGGTAAAAATAGCTTTTTTAAGTATAATAACAAAATATTAGGGTATAAATATAGTTTTTTAATCTAATGAAAAAAATATTCGAGTTAAAAGTATAAATATGTTTGTAAAAATATTTCGAGTCGGATTACAGGTACGGGATAGTAACAACCTGCCCCTACCTCGATCCCGATTGGGTTTTTTAAGTCCCCCAACCCTGTACTTGAAATTTTGACGAAAATCCGTTACCAAAGGCGGGTTAGGTATGGATTCGGAACGGGGCTAATTACGATCGATAATTAATAATATCTACAACAGGTTATATATAGAAGAAAAATGAGACCCCGCCTTGGCAATTAGGCCCCCTCCCATGCCGGCGGGCCAAGGGCGCATCGGCATCTCTCTTTTCTCCATCCATGTTTGTTGATTATTTTGGAAAAACGTAAACTTACAGGGGGTGTCTCGGTAAATAACCCTTAATTTGGGATTTTTTTTTTCTTTCGCTAGGGGACAGAAGACGAGCCTATAATCGTTGTGCTGCATTTGCAATTTCTTGTACCTCATTTACTCATTCTCTCTAGTTTGTTTCTCTAGAAGAAGTTATGGGGCCAACGTCAAAAAGCCGCTAGATTTCTGAGGAAGTGAAAGTCAATGAAGCAGGGGGAAATTTCAAAAAAACACCTGACCTTTCACTCCAATCACAAATAGACACCTGACCTATTGATTTTGTCAAATAAACATCTGGACTATCTTAAACGTCATCAATTCCATCCCCGCCGTCCACTTCCGTTAATAATCAAACGGAATCCATCCGTCAATCACACTTTTTCCCCTTAGAATTGACCCAATTCTTAATTTTACCCCTTACAATGTTTTTTCCCCCAATTCGACCCCTCTCTGTGGATCTCCTCTCTCTCCTCTCTCCTCTACATGAGGATTCTTGAGACATTTTTTGAGAGCTATATATGGTAGAGATTGTGTAGAAAATTTTATTATTTTTTGTACTTTTTTTTTTTCAATCTCCAATAAGTTTTTTACATTATTTTCAAAAAAACTAAAAAAAATTACTCCCTCCTTCCCAAAATTTTTCCGGTCTGATAAACAAGGACTTGAAAATAATACAACAATTTCAAGAAAAAATCAATATTTTTAGTATTTTTTGTACTTTTTGTACTTTTTTTTTCAATTTCCAATTCATTTTTAGTAGCTATCTCTCTCTCTCTCTCTCTCTCTCTCTAGATCTCCTCTCTCCTCTACATGAGGATTCTTGAGACATTCTTTGAGAGCTATGTATGGTAGAGATTGTGTAGGAAATTTTATTATTTATTGTATTTTTTAATTTTTTTTTTACTTTTTTTTTTTTCAATTTCCAATTCATTTTTTACAGTATTTTAAAAAAATAAAACTGAAAAAATTACGCCCTCCTTCCCAAAAATTTTCTGATCCGATAAACGAGGACTTGAAAATAATACAAAATTTCAAGAAAAATTTAGTACTTTTTTATTTTATTTTTTGTACTTATTTTTTTCAATTTTCAATTCGCTGTTTTTTAAAGTATTTTCAAAAAAAAAAAAAACTGGAAAATTACTCCCCCCATCCAAAAATTTATCCGATCTGATAATCGAGGACTTGAAAATGATACAAAATTTCAAACAAAAATTCAATATTTTTTATTATTTTTTGTATTATTTTTTTTCAATTTACAATTATTTTTTTTACAGTATATTAAAAAAAACGAATTGGAAATTGAAAGAAATTTTTTTAAGAAAAACATTGAATTTTTCTTGAAATTTTTGTATTATTTTCAAGTCTTTGTTTATCGGAGAGGATAAATTTTGGGAAGGAGGGAGTAATTTTTTCATTTTTTTATTACTTTTAAAAAAATGAATTGGAAATTGAAAAAAATAAGTACAAGAAATATTGAAATTTTCTTGAAATTTTTGTATTATTTTCAAGTCCTCGTTTATCGAACTGGAAAATTTTTGGGATGAAGGGAGTAATTTTTTCGTTTTTTTTTTAAATACTGTAAAAAAACGAATTGGAAATTGAAAAAAAAAATAAGTACAAAAAAATAATAAAAAAACAAATACAAAAATAATAAAATTCCGTACACAATCTGTACCATACATAGCTCTCAAAGAATGTCTCAAGAATCCCCATGTAGAGGAGAGAGGAGAGAGAGGAGATCTAGAGAGAGAGAGAGAGGTCGAAATTGGGGAAAATAACATTTCAAGGGGTAAAATTAAGAATTGGGTCAATTCTAAGGGGAAAAAGTGTGATTAAGGGATTGATTCTGTTTAATTCTTTACGGAAGTGGACGGCGGAGGTGGAATTGATGACGTTTAAGATAGTCCATGTGTTTATTTGACAAAATTAAAAGGTCAGGTGCCTATTTGTGATTGGAGTGAAATGTCAGGTACTTTTTTGCAATTTTCCCATAAAGCAGAAGACAGGATTACCAAGTTACCCGAAAAATCTTACCAGCCATACTCTCTCCTTTCTTCCTGCGAAATGTGCAGTTGCAACCAGCATTTTATCCACAAAATGGAGGTGGATGCGGACTTCAATTAGTTGCATTTCGGTACAACATGGCCGTTGGCGCGATGAGAGTTTCGTAAAGTTTGTTAAACATGTGTTACATTCACTGGACAGGTCAAACGTTGATAAGTTTAGTGTCGATTGTTATTGAATTTATAGACGCTTTGAAGCTTCACATGTTAATTCCTGGGTTACTACAGCAACCTCACGTAACGTTCGGGAACTCGACATACACATTCCTCGACTGGAATTGTCCGATTGGCTCCCTGAAGACCTTTTCACTTGCAAAACACTGGTGCTACTAAATTTGGGTTCTCATTTTTTTTTCTACGAGTTCCAAATTTAGTTCGCTTACAGAATCTTAAAACACTCCATCTCGGTTCAGCTATATTTAGAGATGGAGATTCAGCCCTACAGACTTCATTTCTAGCTGCCCTGTCCTCGAGGATTTGTCTTTAATCAAATGCGGAGGGAGAGATTTTGGGCTTCTCAAAATTTCGGCTCCTTTACTGAAGAGGTTAGAGGTATCGTATCCAAAACCAGCATGGTACCGGCCATTTGGTGTTCTTGATCATCTTAGTTCAGACGAGTACAAGATCGAACTCAATACCCCAAGTCTTGTATCCTTTCAATACTCTGGTTTGTTAGCAGAGAGAGCTATGGCATCGACACGTTAAGTTATCTTGTCAAAGCTCGGCTTGATTTTGAGTTACCGAGAGAAGATAGATATGTAGACACAGACCTTTACGAAACTACAATAAAGGAACTTCTTCAAGGCATTTCTAATGTTCAAACTCTTCATATCTCGGATAATAGTACAAAGGTCAGTTATAGGGTCGTTTCAAGTTTGTATAAACTATCCATAGCTTGCTGCTTTGATCTCTTTCGTACTTCTCAGAGTTCAATTTACCATCTAGTCCAGGGGTGAAAAAAAAAAACAAAATACAAAACTGAACCGGGGTTTTTTCGGTTTTTTAGTTTGGCCAGTTCGGTCCGGTTCACTAGAATTAGAAATTTTGAAAACCGGTTCCGTTCCCAGTTAAGAGGATTTTTTAAGTGAACCGAACCGCTTATCTCATATATACCTTAAAAAACTCGTATACACCTTACGGTCTCAAGGTTTAAAATGTTTGACCTTGAGATTCGACCTTGCGACTAGTGACTACATAGAACTCATGTAAGCTTCTCAAATATGTCATTTCATGGTACGGATTTCGACTACCAACCATAGAATTGAATGGAGCAATTACGTAATCATTTTTAGATTCTTTGGATAATTCGTCTTCCAAAATATAAAATGCATAATATTTTCAAAATGCAGTATTAATATTATAGTACTTTCATCAAAATGACTACGATACAGGGCCACACACATACACACGTGTTAAGTAGTATTTGATTAACTATGGAGTAGTAATTTTTTACATTATAGAGAAGATGTTTATTTTGGAGCCTTCTAAGGTACAAGACCAGGGAGTCCCAATTTTTCCTCTCTTTTTTCCACTAGAGATAACAAAGGTGAATGTTTTTTTTACCCATCAAATGGAAGCCTTAAGTGCCAGTGTTTTAGGTCTCAAGTTCAAATCGATGGAACGAGGTGAAAAAAAGAGACTAATCAATGCAATCAAGAGACTTGTGAAAAAAATCTAGAAGTGACAAATTATCATCTTCGATACATGGCATACTCGGGCTTTATTGAATAAATAATTAAGGATCCACAATATTTGTTGCACATATTGAGCTAATTCATATCCCGAGGCTCAGTCGATAATGAAGAACAAGTTTGTAGCCAATCTTAACGAACTCTTGAACACACATAAGATGAATTAGCGGCCACTAGCATCGAGCATTAATACATATAGAAAACATGTTATATCAAGAGACACAATCAACCAATACAACTGATACATATGCTAGGATACAGGACGAAAGCAAAAAGCTCTCATTGTCACAAGAAGGAAATCCAATCGGTAACTTAGGACACAAACAGGAGAGAGAGTACCCGAAATATTCCAGGCCATCAAGATCCTAGTTCTTTACGGTTGTGACTTGCCTCAGAAGCATCTGCACCACATCTTGAGAAATTCTTCTAGCCTCCGTCTTCAGGTGATGGATCTTTTCCTCTGTTTCTACCTCAAGACGCTTCACATTAGCACCTGAGTCCCCACTACTCTGTTTCATCAGACAGACAACATTTGAGATGTAGGAAAGAAGGGCACAACTCACAAAAGTTGGCAATATTCTCTTGAATAGTTCCGAGAGGTGACAGCTTATTCATCAAAAGGAGATAAATTCAAGAAGGAAATTCTGGAATAAAGAGAGCTATCAGAAGAATCAGCATTTGATTTTATCAAGAACACTCTGTGAGCAACAGTTAAGTTTTAAAACAGTCTCATACACAGCAGAATTTCCAATAGAGAGGAGGATTTGAGTTGGAACCCACTGAATTCGACTAATGCAGTTGGCAGTCAAAATTTACACTTGCCAACAAATTCATCATGAGATGCTGATGCTCAATGTTCTAAAAATCGCTAGGCACTAGTCGGGAAGAGGGACGCCTAGCGCCAAGGCCGACTAGTCAGCGCGTAGAGATTAATCGGTTTTCTCATCTTTTTTAAAAATATTCCCACAACTAAGCGGGCCGATAATTGCTAACTAATGAAAAATGCCTAAAACTGCCTAGACCCTAAAACCAAGCCGTCAGGGGTTTGCATAGGCACCGCCTAGGCCAGTTGACTTTTAGAACACTGGAGATGCTATTGCATCACGGGGTTAACTGAAAGGATCGTCTTCTTTTCTCGAGTTTTACCTCTGAAACCTTTCTTTGATACTGAGCTTCCATTTGTGCACGGAACTCAGCAATATCCTTTTCGGCCTCCTCTTTGGCCTGCTTTAGCCTAGCCATTTTTGCTGAAAAAAGAGACCGAAGCAGATAAATTAGAGTCTCGGACACTCGAGGATAAAATGACTTCAACCAGAGAAAAAGACACATAATTAATTTTCGATTTTTCATCTAACGTGGTTAGGTCAAGAACTTCAGTTTCATTTATCTCAATATGTAAAATTCCCACTACCATAGATACGTTCATCATTATGTTTGTGATAAGAAGTCTTGAAGCATGAATGTATCATAAGCCATGTAAGGAATATACATAATTACATATCGATGATTCCACATAAATCTGCTGATTGAGACATAATGCTATGCAGCCACCTTTCGTACAATTCACATCAATCTTAATACATGGAAATTAGAGCGAGAGAATGTTAATGTTAAAAGCACAGTCTGACATGAAGACAAGCCAAGAGTAACCCCCCGACTCCCCAATTCAAAGCCTATAATAGAATTTTGGGAAGTTGAACCAAGTGTTCATGATCAGCGAATTTGCCTCACACATGAACCATGATGCCATCATCTTGGGAGGAACCATAGGGGGTGCTACAGAGTGTAAGTTATAATATGGGAGATAGGACCAAATGACAACATAACCCAAGACTACTAGTCTTGCCACCTCATTTACCAATAGTTGCAACTAAATAATAGGTAAAAATTAGTTTTACGCAATGCAAAAGGCTCCCAATTTGAAGTAGGGTCTAGGAGATGTATTAGGTAACCTCAACCTACCAATAGTCGGAGCCATCATTCCTTTCTGTCTGGTTCACTTCTGGAACAGATAAATAGGTGTTGAAACATATTTTCTCACATGCGGCCACACAGACCACCTTATTTCCGATATTATTTATTACAATTTGGTGGTATTTCTTCAAGAAATAGAAGGAAAACCTCAACAAAAAAGTAAATCACAAGGGACTAGGCAGCAATCATCCAGAACCTATAATCAAATTGATCTAACAATGGGAAAGCACAAAGCAGTACAACATGATTTATTCAAGACCCCATGGATCCTGAATACAAAAATCTGAAGAAATGTTAGGAAAATCAGAACTCAGACCAATTACCAGCTCTTGCAGCATTAACAATGCGTTGAGCTTCTTGCTCTGCAGCTAACAACATCTGAATTCCATTCTGGCCCCTGTTGGAATCCATACTTGCTGAAAATTACCAAAGCAGCAACTCTGAAATTTAACATGCAATTGATGGAATCAAAAGATTGAGCAAGATGCTTTCTGCATCAACATAATCATGAGAGTCTCTCTACCATAGGATGGTAACAAGCTTGATTGATTTAAGATACATGAGAATGCAGGTGGCAAACTGTTTCGGTTTCGATAACCAATTGGGTTAGCTCAGTTGGCCACCCTTGTATACTTCCAAAAGCAAAGAATTGACCATTTCTTCCCTGAATGAGGGTTCTTGGTTTACTGATTTGTCCCCTTAATAGGGGTTTGAGATTGGGGACTTGTGTATAGTTTAAATCCTTATATTGTCCTACCACTTTAATCGACTGTTTGAAGGAATATTTTCCAAGATGTCTATCTCCAATAAAATTGGATCAGTGATGGATTTACATATTCTAATACCCCACCCCATTAATTGAAATATTAGTACAACTTCTTATGGTCACACATCTAATTGGAAACCTCAGTTTCAGCCTACAGCGCCAGCCCTGGGCAGTGGGCAGAATCCTAGAAAACTAAAAAAAATGCCAAAAAGCACCACTAAATTCATAATACTCCTGCATCTGCGTTATATCGATTCATCACTCCTGCATCTGCGTTATATCGATTCATCACTCCTGCTGTGGGGATCGTACATACTTTATACCACGGCCATTAAACTGTCGATGTGCATTAAAGCATCTAAATTGCCCATAAAAAACAGCAAACAGAGTTTAGGACTAGATATGTAACCTTACTTGTAACGCTAAAATCCCCAATCATGAGGAAAGATGGGGCAACAGGCAGAAATCGAAATCGAAATCTCAAACAAAAAATTTGAGAAAACTTTTGTAAATTATTGGGCTTTCTTAACAAAATCAAGACACCCACATCTCAAACAAAATAAATCGAGAAAACCCAGAACTGATCCAGAGACCGCGAGAGAGAGAGAGAGAGAGAGAGAGCGCTAACCTGGAGATGACGTTGAGGAGGTTCACAGATTTTGATCTCCGGTGTCGATCTGGAACAAGGTCTGAAATAAGAGGAGTCGGCAGGTCTAGAATAAAAGAGCAGCAGCGCTAAGTAGCCAGAAAGTAGGGGTGTACACGGTCCGGATCGGATCGGATTGGCATGAATCCAATCCTAATCCGCGAGTCACGGTTTTTAGAAAATACAATCCGTGTCCAGACCAAAAGTCTCATGGTTCGGTTCCAATCCGATCCGCGAGTCGCGGATCGGTTCCGGTTTATCCACGGATTACATGTTATATAAGACATTATTATTTATGGTAGTCGTAATCTGGCATAAAAATAAAATCAAGAAGCATCCCAAAGCACATTATTCAAATTCTATAAATACTAAGAACACCACAAGTCCACAAATACAAAAGTTCGTAACAGCTAATTCCTATTTTGAAACTAACACATCAACTTGAAACAATAGGAAATCAAGGTAAAGAGCTCCCGTAGCTAATTAGAGAAGATGCCTTCGTTGGAATCTCACACTAATGGTGTAAACCCAACTACTAATTGAATCTGCTATATGTTGTCACAAATCTTGAGTTTATTTACTCTAGATGGGCAATATTAGACTGCTTCCATGGGTCATCAATAAAAATACACATCCAAGTTTTGAAAGAGATCACAGTTTACCCTCTAGTCTCTGTAGTAGAAGTTTGTGTAAAATTATGTGTGTGTGTATATATATATATATATATATATATATATATATATATATATATAGGAAGCCGGTCTCCTAAGGGATCCCTCATACAAAATTCCGTGCGGACTTGGCCCTTTTTCAACTTTCCGGATCAAATTTTGACGATCCGAACCGCTCAATGTTTTTAAAATGCATTTTCCAAGTTCCACGCGAAAAATCTTCAAAAAAAAATAGCCGGAAGGGCTTGATCCACACAGTTTTCGGTAAAACTGTACATATAAAAATGCATTTTAAAAACATTGAGCGGTTCGGATCGTCAAAATTTGATCCGGAAATGCCAAGTCCGCACGGAATTTTGGTGAGGGATCCCTTAGGAGACCATTTTCCTATATATATATATATATATATATATATATATATATATATATATACAGAGCGCTTCTAAAACGGGCTCCCCAAATGGAACAGTTTCCGGACCTCAAGCTCTCAGCCGTTGGATCTCATCCAACGGCTCTGGGGAAAAAAAGAGTTCGCGGATCTATTTCCGGGTTAAATGAATCGAAACGGGTCATAAAGCCACATGGGTCTTGACCCATCTCTCACTTTTCGTTTTTGAAACAGCGTTAGAGAGAGAGAGAGAGAGCGAGGCGATTCGAAGAGAAGAGGTGCGATTCCCATCTCCCCAGATCGATCGATCGAACAAACCCAGGCGAAATCCTACCCAGATCGAATCATTTACAAACAGCAGGTCTCTCTCTCTCTCTCTCTCTCGATTTCTCCGTGTTTCGATTTCGCCAGTTTTATGAAACCCTAGTTTTCCAAAAAAGTTTGAAGTAAATCGATTTATCTGTGTTTCGTCGTTCAATTTCTCTTGCGCTCTGTCTCTCTCGATCTCCCTCTCTGTATGTTTGTGTCGATTTGTAAACCCTAGTTTTAAATCTGGTTGAAAATGGCAGATGTGGGTTGAGGAAATTTACGAGTATGTCTGGCTTGTGAACAAATCACATTTGTCTAAAGGTTTTCGGAAAAAAAGTTGAAATTAGACAGCCCTTCTTGGTTTAAAGGTTTTGTGTTCTATTTTTGTAACCAAAAATTGTTTGATTTCTTCAGTTATCCATCAATCACAGCTGCTGTGTGAATTGAAAATGTATATAGATCTCCTGGACACCATCCTTTGAAAGGTATAATTATTACTGTTTTCCTGTAGCGTTTTATTTGGGTTATTTTGTATGTGTGAATCCTTCAACATCATAGGTATTTCATGAAAATTGAAGTGAAAGGTTTCGTAATTTGAAAAACCTGTCTTCTACTGTTAACAAAGAGAGAGACAAAATGCAAAATATAATGATGAATGCCAATAATGTAGTCATAATTTGCCATGTTTCAGCTTATTTGAAGAAATAGTATCAATTGTGGACAAATGTCGCAGTCATAAAAGATGAAGAGACTGTAAATTCAATGAAAAATCCTACTTGCTCTGTTCGGATGTATTGTTTGTTGTATTGTTTTCAGTTATGGACTTATGGTCCTATGAATCTGAGTGTAAAGCTCTTCTACATGCATGTGATTTTGGTGCAGCTACTTGCGTGCATTTTGCACCACAGAGTGCCATGATTGGCAGATTGCCATTGATAATGAGATGGAGAAAGCAGCAGAGGGACCACGATGGAGTTTCGCCAAAGGGGGTTCAAGCCGGAGAACCTATGCCAGCAAGTGGGAGACGGTTTTGCTGAATCAAGGGCATGTGTCTCATTTAGACCATTTAGATTTATATAAAAGCTCTCAATTTTTACGTTGTTTGTCGATGTTGTTTGTTTTAGACGCGAGGCATTGGGTTAGGCCATCAAGCAAGGAAACCCTTTTAAAATTTTCATACACGAATTGCTACCAAGTTAGTTGTATGTTCAATTGTTAAATTAGCTGAATGAGTTCGTTAAATTGCAGTGCAGTTGGATCATTTGTACATGCCATGCTTTTATTTGTTAGACTTGGTACGGCATTCCCAGTTTGCATTCGACATCATTTTCAAACAGAGAATTGCATGTTTCCACGATACCTCAATTCCAATATAAAAATGGTGTTTGGTTTGACAGGAAGCAACATCCAATATAGAATTTATGCCATGGACAATGTAAAAGGAGTTGATATTGGCGTAACTTCCTAAGGGTGGAAAACATCAGATTCAAAGCCAGTCCAGTTGTAATCACAATTCAAGTCACAAACGTAGGTTCTTGAGCACTAGTAAACTGCAACTTCCTTGGGAAATTCTAATAAGATTTAACATATTCTAAAAAGACTGCTAATTTCCAAATAGCCAAATTCTCTCGCATCAATTTACAAACTGTGTCAGCTAATATTAGAAGTTATACATGGTAGAAGAACAATTGATCCAACCAATAATCACAGAGGTTATCTTCCAACTGCAAATCCTTAAACATCCCAAACATAGCTGTACATCTTGCTTCCACTCTTACATATTAGTTGCAATGCTTTGCAACTTCCTTTGTCACGTGGGGTCTCAACTCTCAAGCTTCTCAAGCTTTCTCCAATTCAAGCACATTCAAGTTTTATACAAAGATCATTCAATAAGAGCCAAAAATGCCTATTCATAAATACATTAAGAGTTCCAGAAACTATGGACTAACCCAACGCTTTGCGTCTCAAACCAAAAACAAAAACAGAGTTGCCAAATTCCAGTTCATAACATAAATTAAGAGTTACACCAGTCCATAACATAAAATAAGAGTTCTACTTGCAGCTTTCAGTATGTGGAGAGGTTCATTCAGATGCTCATACCCAGGTTTCCCCCTCATCATCTCTTCCCGCAAGTCACAATTAAAAATGAGTAACTTCACAATGAACATACTGGAAGTTGAAATCGTAAAACGGACATTTGCCTAATGTAAAACCTATTGGATTACACAAGGAAAATTATGAACTTCAAACTGATTTTAGCAGAAACTGATGAACCATCACCTACATAAATACTAAACCAATCAAACAAAAGGCAGCTAAAACTGATCATATACTGATCTCTAAAGGCCAAATAAATATAGATAAGAAGAACCACGGTGGAAATAAAACTAAGCATATATTGAGAATTCCAAGCAATGTCAAATAATTTGGGGGCAGATCTAAACACATCTAAACTGGACGGTAATCAAATCCCCAACCCTTGAACCCTGTTATTCAACTTGTAATCTATTTTCGAAACCCAAATTAAGCGATGATAGAACACTAGAGTGGACGGTAATCAATTTTTGAAACCCAAATCGACTTGTAAGAACTATTCCAAACCCTAGTTTCAGGAATTTCAAATCCCCAACCCTCTAATAAATTGTAATCGAAACACACACACACACAGAGAGAGAGAGAGAGAGCTGGTTCTTCTTCTTCTTCTTGGACCAAAACGAAAACCTATTTTTTTGAGAAATTTCGAAATCAGAAACCCTAGTTTCTCATCCAAATCGAGAGAGAGAGAGAGAGAGAGAGAGAGAGAGAGAGCTGGTGTGACAGAGGCCGTCGTCGATTCAATGGGAGGCTGGGGAGATGGAGTTCGCCGCCATCTTCTTCGATTCCCTTTCTCTCTCTTCTCTCTGTGGAAAGCGTAAAAATGAGAGGAATATGACCCGTGTGTATAAGAGTGACCCGGATCCTCAACCCGCGAGTTGCTTTTTACCCATATCACAACCCGCGAGCTTTTAAACGGCTATCTCTTATTAGAGCCGTTGGATGAGATCCAACGGCTGAGAGCTTGAGGTCCGGAAACTGTTCCATTTGGGGAGCCCGTTTTAGAAGCGCTCTGTATATATATATATATATATATATATATATATATATATATATATATATATTCAAAAATTATATATAATAAAAAGCTCACGGTCCGGATCGGTTAATCCACGGTTTCGAAATCAAAATCCGTGTCCGGACCGCGAGTCACGGTTTACTATTTTTTCAATCCGTGTCCGGACCATTAATCCACGGTTAAAATCCAAAACGCACAGATCGGTTCGGTCCGGACCGGATTCACGGTTCACCGGTTTTTTTGTGCAGCCCTACCAGAAAGTATCTAGAAAATTGTAATGAATGGCTTAGATTTACTTGGAAGAGAATCTGATTCATTCATTGCATTTTTCTAGATATTTTCTGCGCAATATTTCTGAGCACTCAGCATTTTCCATAAAAGAGAAGAGTGCAGAGCGTGTTAAAAAAAGTAGGGGGAGCTAGTAATATTTTGTTCTTACTTTTACCTAGCCCTTAAAAATATCGAGTTAGTTAATTTTTTTTTTATTAAGTAAGTTTTCATCCCGGACAATTTGAACGGTTATATTTTCATCCCTTCTTAAGGTAAAAATAACTTTTGTATCATTTTTATTGTTACCTATTAATATATATAGATATAGTTTTCTAATTAAGGGGATTGATTATGATTGGAGATTTTAATTAATTGTAATTTCTTAAAATATTGAGTTTTGACTTGTAACTCATCTTCCAACCGAAAAAGTAAAGGGGAGAAATTTTGAAATTGGAAATATGTTCTGATTCATTTCTTACAGGGATGGCCATCTCGGCCGACCCGCCCCGATCCAACCCATCCTCTCCCCGAATGGATAGGGAATTCGGGGATTTTTTCGGGGATCGGGTAGGGGATGGGGATTATTTTTTAAAAAATTCGGAGATCGGGTAGGGGATGGTATTGTCAGTCCCCTACCCGATCCCCTCCCCAATCCCCGCCCCTACCCGTTCCCCTCCCCTCCCCGCATCCCCATTTATGCATATATATGTATAGGTATAATATCTATGGTCAGGCTTCGTTTTATCTCTTGGCATTGCCTTAGAAATGTTGAAGCTAACTACTATTATTCCTGGGTTGGGTGCAGGGGTTACCAAAGTGAAACCCATTAACAAGGCTTTCATGGGTAAAGTCACTCAACCCTTGCCAAGCTTTCATTATTTCATCTTCGAAATTGTTTTCTGTACTTTCCAAATGATTTTATTGATCACTCCCTCACTCAACCCTTGCCAAGCTAACTACTTTCTTCATTCCCTCCTCTCTCAGATTTGGGCTCCAAATTGATAACAAAATTGATTTAAGAAATGTTGAAGGTAAGTGTTTGCAATGTTATTAGAAATGTGGTTTTTATTTTTTTAAGTCAATGTTACGAATATGTTTTAGTTAAAAATTTTTGTACCTCTTTCATACATATGAGTATATGACAAGTGCATGGATTTTTGAATCTCCGATTCCCCATGGGGATCCCCGTTCCCCGCATCGGGGCGGGGATGGAGGTTAAAATAAAATTCCAAGTGGGGATCGGGGAGGGGATGGGGATTGATATAGGTTCGGGGATCGGGGATGGAGGTAGTGGTATCCACCCCCTACCCTCCCCATGCCCATCTCTAATTTCTTACTTACCATCCTGTCTTTTTTTTTTTTAACATGTCATGATTCATTCATATGAACGTCGTTTGACACTTATAAGAAGTCCAAAGGCAAAAAATTTCATTAGAAAGACATAAATGAACCAAAACTACAAAAATCTCGACACGAGCATGGTAAATGAACCCTACTGGCCACCGGTTCCCAGATAGAGAATTCGAACGAATAATGAATCTTTTCTTTTTGACTTATCTCCATACTTTTATGATTGGATCTATTTATGATGCAATTTTTTTTTTAAAGGTAAAAACTTCATTAATCTTGGAAAAATAACAAGACTAATAGGGGCAAGAAAAGTCAACAAGGACAGTAACCAATCCGAGACCTAAACCCAAAGGGACAAAGCCCACCTAAAGACCTATAGTCCAACACCTGTGAGTCAAAACTAGATACAACGATAAGCACAAAGACACCCCATGGGTCAAACCCAGATAAAACATTAAACACAAGAGGCCCGAACCTCAAATGGGCCAAGCCCAACCAAAACATCGCAACCCTAATTGCAGTAAACCACCTCCAGCAACCACCACCACCGCCTAGAAGATCATGCCTCCACATTGCTATTAAGCATATCGGATTGATCCAAGAGATGAACTGTCATAAAATATTATTATATCACGTATGAGAAAAAAATAATTGCTTGAAAATTGGCTGAAAAATAATTTCGTTATGACTTTACTTTTCTCATTTTCAATAACGCCTTATTTCTAGTTAGAGTTTTCTCTCTCGGTCACAATCTGACAATTTTTTGTGTTTTTTCCCTCTTTTTCGTTACTCTCGGCTTCTCCTTCATCATCTAGGTGTCGTTTCAAGTTTTGGCAATGATATTATTGGTGATGAGATGAAGCAAGGCGGTGGTGGTCCAGTGACGAATCAGATCAGTTGGACAGGATTGCCATCTATGGACATGATTATTGAGGATAACCAATGCCTCAAGTTTGTATTTGATCAATGAGTTTTTCTTTTTGTGCGTATGACTGCGAATAAGGTGGCCCATTTTATGGTTACAAGAGATATAGCAGCCTCGGTGTATGTACCTGAGAAGGGTACCCTCCTTTGTGGCTTTTTAGTCTTTGGATTAAGAACATGTGCTACTTTGAAATGATTATCACATGTACTCTTATCTTTGTTCTCTACCAATAAAGCTTCTACAATTTTGACCTAAAAAAAAAAAGCCATTCCCAAGAAATGCTAATGAAAAAAACACCCAATTTGAAACATAAAAAATGAAACCACTTCATGGCTTATGTACTTTCAAACTTGGAGTGCAACTTCAATACTACACTACTTCTTGCAAAGTTGGGTCTTACATGTATCATTAAGGCCCCGTTTGGATGCCAGAGATGGCACCCGGATTTATTCTCCCGATCCCACACAAATCCGGTGTTTTGTTGTTTCAGAAGGTGGATATGAGAAGAGTCGAACTGGAAATCCGATTGTGGCCCGATATTCCAACAATGGGGGTAACCCCTGTCATTGGCAAATCTGGGTGTTAGAGAGAGAGAGAGAGAGAGAGAGAGAAAGAGAGAGAGAGAGAGAGAGAGAGAGAGAGAGAATACTAGATGATGGCAGAAAACTGGTCGCATTAACAACTGGTCAATTGATCCCAAAATGGAAGCTTGTCCCGTTAGCAACTTTTTCTCCTTCGTCATCCTCTCTCTTGTTGCATTAAATCGATCCAGAATCAAAGGCAGAGGTGCGGCTGGACGATGGAGGTGGTGTGGACAACATGGTTGTGGTGGAAGTCTTTTGAAAACTAGAAATCATTTTGGGTTGAGAGATTATTGAAAGCCAATAGAGAGATCTGAGAGAGGGAGAGAGAGTATGAAAGAGAAAGCCCATCAATTTAGAGAGAGAGAGTACGAAAGAGAGAACCCATCAATTTAGAGAGAAGAAGAGAGGTTGGGAGAAGATTGGATCACAAACAAAAAAAAAGGGAGAAGACGAAGTAAACAAAGGAGAGAGAGAGAATTGGGGTGTGAGATGGTATTTTGTTTGGTGGATATTGGGCCAAGTCACTTGGGGGATGGCCATCTCGGCCGACCCTCCCCGATCCAACCCGTCCCCTCTCCGAATGGATAGGGGATTCGGAGATTTTTTCGGGGATCAGGTAGGGTATGGGGATTTTTTTTTTTAAATTTCAGGGATTGGATAGGGGATGGTATAGTCAATCCCCTCCCCAATCCCCTTCCCGATCCCCGCCCCGCCCCTCCCCGTTCCCCTCCCCTCCCCGCCCCGCATCCCCGTTCACATATATAAGTATATTATATTATAAGTTTATACGTTTTTTTTTCCCCGGATAAGTTTATAACTTGTAACTTATTAGTTGGTCGTATAAGGAAGGTTCTCTTTTACTTTTGTTTTATGTGGCACTTTTGAGTGAAATTTTAATCTACCCAGAAACCAAAACCAAAAAAAAAAAAAAAAAACAAGAACAACAGTAGCACTTTTTAAATTATCTTTGGAAATCACTTTCGTCATTAGCTTTTGGATTTCAATACAACTTGTTTGGTATTCACTTGAATAGTTAGAGTTAGGGGTGTACACGGTCCGGATCGGATCGGATTGGCATGAATCCAATCCTAATCCGCGAGTCACGGTTTTTAGAAAATACAATCCATGTCCAGACCAAAAGTCTCACGGTTCGGTTCCAATCCGATCCGCGAGTCACGGATCGGTTCCGGTTTTATCCACGGATTACATGTTATATAAGACATTATTATTTACGGTAGTCGTAATCTGGCATAAAAATAAAATCAAGAAGCATCCCAAAGCACATTATTCAAATTCTATAAATACTAAGAACACCACAAGTCCACAAATACAAAAGTTCGTAACAGCTAATTCCTATTTTGAAACTAACACATCAACTTGAAACAATAGGAAATCAAGGTAAAGAGCTCCCATAGCTAATTAGAGAAGATGCCTTCGGTGGAATCTCACACTAATGGTGTAAACACAACTACTAATTGAATCTGTTATATGTTGTCACAAATCCTGAGTTTATTTACTCCAGATGGGCAATATTAGACTGCTTCCATGAGTCATCAATAAAAATACACATCCAAGTTTTGAAAGAGATCACAGTTTACCCCCTAGTCTCTGTAGTAGAAGTTTGTGTAAAATTATGTGTGTATATATATATATTTAAAAATTATATATAATAAAAATCTCACGGTCCGGATCGGTTAATCCACGGTTTCGAAATCAAAATCCGTGTCCGGACCGCGAGTCACGGTTTACTATTTTTTCAATCCGTGTCCAGACCATTAATCCACGGTTAAAATCCAAAACGCACGGATCGGTTCGGTCCGGACCGGATTCACGGTTCACCGGTTTTTTTGTGCAACCCTAGTTAGAGTTAACTTTTGGATCCCCGATTCCCCATGGGAATCCCCGTTCCCCGCATTGGGGCGGGGATGGAGGTTAAAAAAAAAATCTCCAATCGAGATTGGGGAGGGGATGGAGATTGATATGGGTTTGGGGATTGGGGATGGAGGTAGTGGTATCCACCCCCTACCCTCCCCATGCCCATCCCTAGCCAAGTGTCCTATTTAAACTTTTTGTTTAGATTAATTTTTATTTATTTTAATTGTAATAAAATTACCTAATTTTTTCATTACATTAATACATTGAGGACAATTAAGTCGTTTGACAATTTATCCCATCATGCTCACCTTTCAAATCCCCTTTCTCAAAATACCATCTAAACACCGGATTACAAATCACCCTTCTTAGGAGGTGAATCCACCCTCGTTACAAAATCAAATCTGGCATCCAAACGGGCCGTAAAAGTAAGAGGGGAGTAAAACAATATTTCAGTCATTCCAACAGAATAGGTCTTCAAATTTTCGCGGCCACATCTTGTAAGGTACCTGGCAAAGAAATCGTTCACGTCAGTTACCTATTCTGTCTTCTTTTTTCTCTTCAGAAGCTTCAACGTCACCTTCCTTTCCGAATCCGAGTTCTGACATGTCTTGCTTCGCCATCAAGTTCCTGAACACAGCCAAATAAAAAAAAGAACTGTTTGAACACCCTCAAAACACGTCTTCCCGGTTAATAGGTGTCCACCAGAGGACCATATTAAGCAGATATTCTCAATTGCATAGCTTTGCTTCCAGCAAATGCGACGATCTATCAACATAAACGGACAAGGAAAGTAAACTGAAGGGACCTCCATGCATAGACCGTAACCATACACAAAACTTTGCGTCGCCTTAATGAAAATGTTGACTGCTGCTTTTTGCAAAGAACTTATCATGTAAAGACTTAAGGAAAAGATTCCTACTAGGATTCCATATCAGTAAACATGCCCATAAATTTGATTTAATTCATTGTCTCATGCAACCAACAACCACAAATGTAACTACAACAAGAAGTAGAAGAAATTTGATGACCAGTTCTTACATGGATGATGGAACCAAGCTTACAGAACTGGCTCCTAACATGTAATATCTATCCAATCCCAATCTGATTACCATAACAAAACCAAGCAAAACTGAAAAATTGGGAGGCAAATTTTGCAAAATGAGCATATGACCTTACAAGGACGGACATGGCCAGCCTTAAAATAGTTGTATATGGGAAACAGCGTTTACGGACAAGGCCACCCTTAAAATAGTCACACCGCAAATTTTCAGATGTGAAGCAGAATTTAGGTCTTGTAGAGTTACACACCTAACTATATTTAAGTTCCACCTAACAAGAACCTTATTTCAACTCTACAAGATGTATGCCAACAATGGCGACTTTCTCCTTTCCCCTAAAGTATCATCACCATTTTGGGATACATATATATATGAACAAAAATACTCCTCCGCCACAAACTCCCAATTTGTTTGTCCAGTCTTTGACTTTCTTGCATCTGAAAATGTTTGTCCAAGTGTACCCTTAATGCCCTCTCTCTAACGCATTGGAGAGTTGCCGTTTCATCCAATACCAAAAAGTAAAGGGTATTTTTGAAAATTTCAAGCTTCTCAAAAGAAATCATTTGGTCGTCTTAATGAGTTGAAATTTCAAGATCAGACAAACAAATTAGGACAGAGGGAATATCGAAGTAGTAGCAATGAATGTATGTATGTCCTCAATGCATCAAGGCATAAACACGAAAAGGCTAGATATAGATATCAAATACTAATGACCACAATAGTTTTGAGCACAAAGAAGGCGGTTTTATTCATGGTTTATGCTCCAAAAGTTCTATCAAGCCTCAATTTGACATCAACAAGGAAGAAATGAAAAGAATGGCTAGAAAAAAGGGTTATAAAATCGATCCAACTAAGGGAATCTGAATACAACCACTTCAGTTGACAAAATTGTGGAGGAAGTGTGCAAAGTTCCAATTTCCAAAGTTTAACTTTACCCAAAGGCTACGTCACATATGGAGACGATTTCATGCCAGCCATCTTGCCATTAGCTCCAAAAGACTACATCATTTAAGGTCCAACATAGAGCTAAGTTTATGAGTTTCATAACTTTCAGAAGCTGATTCTAAAGAAGACTGTCATTAATTACTTAGAAACACGTCGTTTGCAGAAAAACTAAAAAACTCAAAAAAGAAATGAGAAAGTGAAAACAAAAATGAACAAAAAGTCACTAACTTTTCCATACGACATTCAAGGTACTTTTTGGAGAAGTTCCTGCACTTATCAGATTTATGACTAGCAGCTTTCAGACAACTGATGTATTCTTTCTTCTCCTGAAACAAAATCAATGTGAAAATAAGCAATCAAATAAGTTTACCTCAAATTCAACAAATACATCGCCCAAAATTCAACACAAAAGATTACAAATTTGTCCTTCAAACAGAATAACAAATAAGCTTTCTTATAAAGTCTTTAAGTGATACTACCAGGTCACAGAGATGCATGTGATCTAAAGGGAAGACTCCTTTTTCTGGTGGCACTGGTCTCGCTCCCCTATTCCCACCAAATGCTCCACCTGCAAAAATTTCGAAGTTTATTGCAACAATATGATGTAGGACAGGTGTGTGTGGGTGGGTGGGTGGGTGTGTGTGTGTGTGTGTGGGGGGGGGGGGGGGGGGGGGGGGGTGTACTCTCCTATGCGTAACTTATCCAAAATCAGAACTATGGCAGCAGTAGTAGCAGGCTATTCCCGTAAGTTTTTGTGGGCTTTGTGGTGGAAAGGAGGTAAAGAATGTTGGGACTTATTACGTTAGGTTTATGAAAGGGTAAGGTTTTTAGAAAGAAAAACCTTAGATTCGGGGCTGTTTTAATG
>OY978221.1:15785659-16237863 GCA_963854785.1 Vaccinium vitis-idaea
TGAGAGAGGGGTTGGAGTTTTAAAGTTTTAATCTCAGCCCTTGATTTGAAGGGCTGAGATGGAGTGTCAAAATAAGAGTGCAAAATGGGTGTCTCTTGAACCGGCCCCTATATATATATATATATATATATATATATATATATATATATATATAGGATCATGATCTCTTAAGGGATCCCTTATTAAAATTTGGTGCGGACCTCACCTTTCCGAATCAAATTTTGATGATCCGAACCGCTCAATGTTTTTAAAATGCGTTTTTAAGGGCCTACGTGAAGATTCGTAAAAAAAAAAAATACCCGGAAGGGCTTGATCCAAACAGTTTTCGATAAAACTGTACATATGTACAGTTTTATCGAAAACTGTTTGGATCAAGCCCTTCCGGGTATTGTTTTTTGAAGATTTCTCGCGTGAACCTTGGAAAACGCATTTTAAAAACATTGAGCGGTTCGGATCGTCAAAATTTGATCCGGAAAGTTGAAAAAAGGCTAGGTCCGCACCAAATTTTTAATAAGGGATCCCTTAGGAGATCATGATCCTATATATATATATAGGTAAAATTTCTAGTCCACACTCCCGGATTTAAGGAAAAAATGGGGTTTTTTTGTGTTGCAATTTTTTTTTGGAAAATCCGATCCGTCCAATGTGTTCAAAAGGTGTTTTCAAGGGTCCAAGCGGAAAATCTTCAAAAAAAAATACCGGGAAGGGCTTGATCCATGCAGTTTTCGCAAAAACTGTATTTATATATTTTTTGCGAAAACTGCTTGGATCAAGCCCTTCCCGGTATTTTTTTTTGAAGATTTTTCGCGTGGACCCTTGAAAACACCTTCTGAACACATTGGACGGATCGGATCGTCAAAAAAATATTTTGATCAAAAGGTGCGGAAATTAAAAGTCCGGATTAGAAGTGGACTCTATATATATATATATATATATATATATATATATATATAACTTCAAAGATTAATAATTATAATTTGACCCCAAACAAATTAAAAATTGCAATTTGACCCCTGAAAATTTAAAAATTATAGATTAACCCCCAAAATTTTAAAAAGAATTACAGTTTGACCCTTACCGTGTCTCCACCGTCTCCCCTACAAAAAATTCAAAAAAAATTTGGGGACACGCCACGTCCCGTTGTGTCCTCATGTCTGCCACTCCAATACGGCCACCTCTAGAGGTATCGGTGCTTCATAGGATATTCTAGAGGAGACAGGTTTATTGAGAGCAAAGCCTGTGGAGACTCTTATGGATCCAAATGTCAAACTTTTTGTTGATCAAGGGGAGATATTTTCTAATCCATACCAGTATCGTCACTTAGTTGAAAAGTTGAATTATCTTACCAATACTCGTCCAAATATCTCATTTGATTCGCTGATAGTATGGTAAGTCAATTTATGTCAGCTCCTCGTGTTCCACATTGGGAAACTTGTCTTCCTATTGTGAACTATCTTAAGGCTCATCCAGGACGTGGTCTATTTTATAGATCGAATGGTCATTTGCATGTTGAGGTGTTTACTGATGCTGATTGGGCAGGATCACCATCTAATAGACGATCGACAACTAGGTACTCTACTTTTGTTGGTGGCAATCTAATCACATGGAAAACCAAGAAACAAACGGTTGTTGCAATTAGTTGGAAGAATTCAACTCACCTTACATTATCCTTCGAACCAGTAGTTTGTTTGATCAGTCTCCGTATCTCTGACAATTTCTCTATATTTGATCCATGGATGCGGGGGTCCTGTGAATGTGAAGCGGCTTAATGAAAGTAGATAAAGACATATGATTCAGTATACAAATACAGGAATTGAAAACCAACTGAATTCTAATATGACACTAATACGAGGAATCTATAGCAAGGTTATAAGTCTGTACAAGGAGAATAATACACCTACAATCCAATATGAAAGGGAACACATAAACTGAATCTAGTACTAGCAGGGTAACATATATTCTAGTGTTCAGCTCAGCTGTAGTTTAATATCCTTTTTGGTATCATCAGATAATATCAGCGAGTAAGTACGATATGATGCTCAATATTAGCAGAAGTTGCACAAGACCAACCAGAACAGAAAAACACTTCTAAAATACTCGTATGAAAAAAGGACCCATTCTAAACTATCTGGAGATTCAAAGTCTGAAGACTGTCAGACTATCACTTACACTGCGTACCAGCTCCTCATTTTTAATGGCTACTTCCTTGTAAATCTGTTGTCTCCTTTCCTCTAATTTCATAGCACTTTCTGCACACTTGAGTATATTTCCTGCAACCAGATTGATCGGTCAGCTGCAATTCCATATAAGAATAAAATTTTGAATGGAAGTGGAAACAAAATTTAGAGCACATCCTTCAATTGAAGCAGGATTTATTACTCATGTCCTTAGGAGGACAATTGAAGCGGGATTTGCTTACCTTCTACAGAATAAACTGGAGTTACGTAATTACTAGAGGAAGACTACAAGGACAAAAAGTGGGCAAAAAAATACAGACTCGGGTAGAAAAAGAAACCATCATGGCTTATGTGATATAGGAGACTTCACGTTAGATAGAATAATGCAAGTGAAAACATGCGTTACTCTTCTTTGGCTTCAGCAGCAAATGGCATAAACTAATGAGAGCCATCACTCAACAAACTCCAGTTGGAGGTTAAAAAGGATGAGTTATGGCAAATAAAACAATTAACACATAGAACACTGAGGATAAGGTCTTGCGTCATAGAAATGTAAAAAAGATTTGTAGCTGACGTACCTGCTTGTATAACTTCTTTTACTCTGTCAGAACTAAATTTGCTGGATTCATCATTCAAAATTACTGAGTGGGCACCTGTCTGGCGCCCAATAGCTACCCCTGAAGCAACTACAGCAGTGGCAGCAGCCCTAGCTGCATCTTCCCTAGCAACTTTTTCCGCAGCTTCTTTTGCCGCCTTCCTATCAGCTTCCACAGCTGCTGCTTTTGCTTCTTCAGCTCTCTTCTTTTCAGCCAAAAGTCTAGCCTGCATTGAAAAATACAACCTCAATAACCCATATGTATCGTTTACCATGAGAAAAAGAAAATATACTATTGTGTTCATGTTACGAATAGAAATTCCAGTCTATCAGGAAGTAGATGTACACGATAACTATAGCAAACCAATTGAGGGCAAAAAACAGGAATGAGTCTACAACGAATCATAACAATCACAACCTGATACAGAGTCATGACACATGAGTGCACACAGGAAACAATATATCTTTGGCAAAAGAGAACAATATGATCCTGAAATGCATTATATTTGAACAGCCATCTTCCACACGAAGGCATGGATCAAAAAACAGTGGCATCTTTGTCCCGTATAGTTTCCTTGAAAAACAGAATTTCAGTATGTGAGAAAAATTCTGATTGAAAAGGTTCTAGCGATGTCGAAGAAACCTTTGTGGCATGTTTTGATACGATGGTTACTGACATCATAGTCCACCTTTGTGGCATGTGTTGTTACGATGGTTCCGATTGAAAAGGTATTAGTGGATATCGAAGAAACCTTGTGGCATGTGTTGTTACGATGGTTACGATGGTTCTAACGTTTTCCTATTTTGCGATTCTTATATAGTTTCCATGGAACTAAAACCATTAAAAGAGGCATCTGGTGTGGTTGCAAGGGGAACTGGCGCCGAAGAGGGGTGGTGGTGGGTGTATGGCATTCCACAAATATGAGAAAACAAAAACCATATTGAGCACCAAAAATGTTCCCTAGGACAACCTTATTATGCACTAAGGGGCATGACTTCTGGAAAATATCAAAGAGATTTTTTCGAATTCAAACTTCCATGTATTCTGCCAGCCCTGTTTGTTTATTAATGTGTTTTTCGTCAATAGCCAAAAATCCATGTTCCACATTGTGGCACTCAAAATTAGGAAAGAAAAAATAGATTAGAACCAGTAGCAAATAAAAGGAGAGAAAACCAATTGACACAGTGTGGTATGCAGCATGCAGAAAGCAGACCCGTCACTGAACCAATGATGAAGAGTGACTTGATCCAAATAAAATGTACGAGTGCTCTAACTGAAATTATGACCCTAAAGGAGTGAAGTATAGTAGGAGAAATTGAAAAAACTTAAAACAGTTAAAGATTCATGTGGTTGCCTCAAGCAAAAGCCATTTCTTGCAAGGTGTTGTTTGATCTCCGAGTTTGCTCTCTTGGTGTGGATCCTAAAGCACCCTGTTAAGACAGGTTCCTGGTGATAAAATTGGCTTTTTCTTGGTTGAGTTGAAGAAACAGCATGGAAAGTTGCACAATTCGTATTGTGTTTCATGTCAAAGGATGTTATACCAGATGAGTTGGATAACCAAGTTAAAAAACTGAGTCTCTGACCTTCTCTTGCCGCAATTTTTCTTCCAGAAGAGCCTTTTCTCTTCTTTTGGCTTCCTCAATAGCTGCATCATCTCTTATTCTTCTTTCTTCTAGTTGGGATCTGTGCTCGTGGTCCCTCTGCACCGCGGTCAAGTGGTTATCTAGTGCTTCTTGACTGCAATTCACAAAGTTAAAGTTATATTCATTTTCATATTGTAGGAAGAAACTAGAGGTGAAAAAGTAGAGCGAAAAGGGAATCAACCACCAATGCCGGCATACTGAATATATCAAACAGCACATCTCGATAGGTCTAAAGTTGAGAAATTCTCAACAGATTTACATCTCTCAGAAACCTTTAGCTGTCTATCATTGCATACTATGATCACATAGGTTGGACCAACACTTCCCAACAAAAATGTAGGGCTTTGCTCGTTCAATAGTATCAAGACAGACATTTGACTCTCATCCTATCAGCACGATATTGAAAAACCAGCTCCATATCGTTGGTATGCAAATTATTTCCTCATTGAGAAATACGTTCTTCACTTTCACTGTTATATCTTCCCATAAGACACCTGAAAGGGCTAGTTTTCTTGGCTTTCTTAGACACGCCAACTAAAAAAGCTAATCAACAGAAAAATGCCTACATTAATCTCACCACATCAGCTCGTCTAAAAGTTTTAGAAAGGAACCAGATCCAAAATACATCCATGGTTGGAAATACAAGCCAGCAATTTAAAAAAAATGATTGTCTCCAATTTACAATGTTTTGTCTTGCTACTCTAGATTCCCAATAGTTCCAAGGTATTCAATCTCGAAATTAAATTCTCTCATGTTTGGTTGCCTGGTGGGAAGTTTGGGTTGCAACCTATTCTCACTGCATTTCATCTTAATGCTTCTTCCTTTATCTATGTATTCACTCTTTTTTTTTGTCTCAATCGACTTGCAGTTACGTTTTCTTCCTTTCGGTTGCTAAAAGTTAGCTATTTGGGGTTTCCACTGTCATGATGCTCAGCAGTTAATTACAAAGCTAGCTTAATCAAAATAGAGACGGAGGATAAAACAAATAAAAAACGATTTGTACCATGAACGCAAAACCATTGCCAACTAGTTCTACAAAGTTAATGATGTCCTTAGTTCGTCCTGAGTGCTTCCCTTCTCCCTTGCCGGTTTCCACGTCTAAAGCTATGTAATATTTTCTTGACGGAAACGTATGAAAGGCAATCCAAAAGGTCAACTGTTTGTTGGAAAAGAAAAGGAAACCCGAAACCCACCTAAGAGAAAAGGAAAACAAAACCTGCAACATAACAGATTTCAATAGGCACTAAGGTGTCAAAAGAGAAAAGAAAATGTAAAGAGAAGCTAATCAAAGAAGGGGTGAGTGAATGCCCTCACAAAGGAATCAAATTAGAAGCAGATCATTGCTCTGAGAAATTTAATTACAGGCAGACTGAGGACACTGGATACCTAAATTTTATACTTCCTTCAAAATTAAGATCTTGTCTAAAAATAATTAGGCTAAGGCAGACGAAGTCACCAGTATCACATAACGGTATGAACAAACAAAGCTGTGTTATAATGCACGTATCTTTAGATTCACATTGAACAAGAAACAGAACTTCAAGGTAAACCAGAAAGAACTGAAAAAATAGAATCGAGCTGACAATCGGATTAGTAAAGCTTACATCTCGCGTTGATGCTGCAGATCCTGTCTTCTTTCTATTTCCAGACGTGTTTCAGTATCTTGCTTGACTCGATCGAGTGCATCATTATACTTCTTGTTCTCATTGATCAGATCTGTCTCCAGTGCTAAACGTTGGCTCCTGACTTCCTCCTGTTAATCGGCACAATAAAGATAAAGGGAGTTTCAGAAAACAAAAGAATGTTAATACATCATAAGAAGGTGAATGTGGAGAGAGACACAAAGGGATGTGGATGCACATGCGAACACAGATACACGATGGGCAATTCCAAAAAAATGGGGACATGGAACAAAAAATTAATTGGGATACTATTAAACTCCAAAATGAAGGAAAATTGATGCTCATTAAGACAATCCACACAAGCAACAAGACAAAGTAACCAATACTACTTATTCTACACTACTCAAATATAATAATTTGACCCTCGAATCAAGTTTGTTATACATCTGCTGACCCCTTGGCCCTTGCCATGTCCCAATACATGTCTCGCTTGAGACAAGCGTATCCCAGACATGGTCCCCCCAGAAAGTTCGTATTAGTTAGATACTAACATTAGAATGTATCTGATGTTTCCAACACACACACGGTGACCACAAGAGCGCAGTGGTGCTTCATAGTTGGACATGCACCTAGGAAGCACATTTAATACTTAGATTTTGCCTGAGAACTGTGCACAAAACTATCATAGTGTGCGTGAAATTCTCTATGAAACCTTGTAAAGTCTCTATGAAACCTTGTAAATGCCATTTACCATGGAAAAGATCCATGTCTAAAAAGAATCATATCCATGCCAACATGCACTAGAAACTAGCAACTTTGTAACACTCATAAATCCTTTTGTTATGACCATCATATCTCTGTGTCATTGGTTTTAGACTACACTTTGTCAAAAAGTGTCCATGCTTGCCACATCCATGCAATGTCTTAAATCCATCTTTATGCAATCCTATACAAAAGGTTGAGCGGACTTATAAAAAGGATGTGCGCACTCTCTCTCTCTCTCTCTCTCTCTCTCCGTGTGCGCGCGTGCGTGTATACATGTATACATTAAAATACTCCGAATGTCTGACAGGTTTAGTCCTCTTGGGAGTTCTAACTTTTGAAAGGGCATACATTTGCCTCTCTTAAACAAAGATATTTTGGGACATGGGGAAGATAGACCGAAAAAAGAGAATGTATAGGCATGTGTGTATCTGTGTATAAACATAACAATACATACACATGCCCACATACGTGTATATCTATATGATGCAATATTGGAAGCTCAAGAAACACTAAAGCATGAAAATCTTCCGTGTTAGTTCACTCCAACAGCAGGTCAATGGTTGAGATTCATTGAAAATTCAGAATATTATTTCCATATGCATTTACTAAGAACTAGGGCAGAAACAAAACACAGACTAACAAACATGAACACAAAAATAACAGCTCAAATTTGTATTGAACAGATGTAAGATTTGGCAACACATATGTAACAACCTTACACACTGAAAAATAAATCCAAATGAACAATAAAATGTCAAAAACCTAACGCACCGTAAGACTAAGCTGATGTTCATGGGTGAGCTCAAACAATGCACCTTCTACCAATCCTACTTTGTCCATCAAAGGATATGGCACTCCGAATGATGACTCAACTTCGGAATCATCGCTGTCACTGAAGAAATAAATGGTATGGTAATTGTTATAGACTACACTCAAGATATTAGAAAGAGATAAGGGGGCAAGGGAGATAATTAAAAAACAAGAAAATAGATGATGCATCCCGTCTTTTGGACACATTTTGACTCTGACATCCAAATTCAATACTTACGAGCAATTAGATCAATAAAACTGTCAGCGTTACTTCCTCCACTTTCCTCGTTCGGCGACATGATAGTTCATTTTGTACTATTTCAGGGACAAGCAATAAAGTTTCTCAAAATACTCAACCTACTGTCAAAATTAGTAATTCGAAGACCCTGAAATCCTCCAAAACTATAAACTATTGCCTCTCTTATCAACTACAGATCCCATGACACCCTCACATGAAACTCCAAGTAACACATCACTAATAATTATGCACCCTCTTCATTTTTATTGCTTTCAGCTATTTCATGCTTTTTCTTGGACTTCAAGGGCTATTTAAGAATTTCATATAACGTTCAACCACACAAACGAAATATAATCAGGCACCTGATGTAAAATTCATCACAGGAAAATCTTTTCCCAGCAACAATAAGTTGGCCATGAGCTTCCACCTCACAGTCTTCTTCAACGTCCTCCATCTCATTGATGCGCATAACAAAAGCTCTCCTTTCAACAGACTTTGCAGAGGAAACTTCCCTGAAAACAACCAGCCAGTTACGTAATGATTTCTGATGCGGTAAGCAAAATAATCAGGTAGTTCTACTAATTAAACAAGAAGTAGTAAATAAGCAAAGCATTAACCAAACAATTAACACTCAGACCCACTGAGGCATCTCCAATCCTTGCTCTCTTCCTTCCAAAAAGTCCGCATACATTTTGGTTAAAACCTTGATTTGACATGAACCACTTGAGAGATTCTCCATTAGATCTCCTAAAAAAATCGTACCTTATCCTGAAACGCAATTTAACCATTTTTGATGAACAGATCGAATTCTCCAAGTCTACCTCTTCTAAACAGTTTATCAAATCTTCTAAAAAATTACAAGCTTATACCCAAAATCAAAACTTCTTTCTTGGCTCACCAAATTTGGTGAAAAACTTGTTATTATCTCGATAAGATGAGAAGTCACATTTTTTCAATCACTCTGGTTGGGTCAGACTTCTTCATCAAATCGGTGATCTAAGTACAAATTAAGACAACTGCAAGAATAAAACCAAAATAAGTTTCTTCACTGTAATCTCACCATTGGAGCTCCGACACTCCTACCAGCCACTGACGTATCTGTGTTGGACACTCAGGGATACGCGACATGCAGGGACATGCATGGGACACGCCACGTGGTTATCTTTTAAGAAAGGGACACACGGGGAACACTGTATCTCAACTTGGAAGCGGAAGGAAACAGACGGGGATCAATTCATAATATTGAAAGCTTATTCCGGGTATGATATTCCAAAAATATAAGGGGGAAAAAGTGTGAATACATGAATTCTGGAAAAATAAAACCCTCATTTGACTTTTAAAAAGACAACAATAAGAGTTGCAAAGATATTGGAGTATTAGTTTTGGGATTTTTTGTATGCAATCTTCACATAAATGATAAATAAATATCTACCCCTATATATTAGTAAATATTTTTTGCAGTGTCCCTGTGCGTATGTATTTAGAATTGCAATGTCTCGCGTCCGTTTCGGTGCTTGTTAGAACCTAACTTTCGTAAGAGGATCAGAGAGACAGGGTCATGAAAAATTCACAACATCTAATATTTCACAATAGGTTATTAATCATAGCTAAGAAAGGAAGATGTTTGTCATCACATATGGTGACCTACCCAAAAATTCAGGAAATTGCATGAATGAAAAGAGAAGTAAGTCCAGTTCACAATAGAAAAGAAAAGCAAGTAGATGCGAATTACCTGGACTTCGTTTTGGTAAAAGGAAAAGGAAACGGTGGAGATATATTAAGCTTCTCTTCTATCGAACTCAACTCTGACAAGAGAGTGTCGAAACTCCAATCTGGCTGTGGATCAATCATGACTCCACCGACACTTTTTGGACATCGAAGTTCAAGTTTAACAGCTCCCCTGAAGCAAACATTCAAAGCACCATCAACAACAATACGAACACAGAATGATTCAAAAACCTAAAAGAACTACAACCTTCAGAATAATAATAAAAACGCGGAGGATTCAAACACAGTTTCGAACTTACATTGTGAAGGAAATTGAAGGAAGGGATTCCACGGAGAAGCCTCGATTATCAATCACAGGGACAAATTGTGAGGAAAAAACCCTAACCCTAAAGTAAATTGAAGCGCAAATAGTTCGGATTTTGAGGACGATATCGGCTATGGCCTTCGGCGGATCGGTAGTTCCTGGCTTCCAAGGAGAACGTCTGTTCAAATTTTCCGGGGCGTCGAACCAATATATAACGGACGCTGCTGATGGTACAGAAAGAAGGGCACAGAAATGGTATAGAAAGAAGGGGACAGAAATGGTATAGATTGACCTGATTTTTTTGTTCAAATACTTCTAATCGTCCGATTGAGCTGATTTTTTGTGGTCCCCTCGGAAATTTTTTTTAAGAACAATGAATGGGTCGGATCACTCGTGTGGAACCCAAAAATGGGTCCCCAAACGCGCTCTTTACTATTTCTGTCCCCTTCTTTCTGTACCACCAGGTTTATCGATATATAACCGTTAGCAGTTAACACAGGGGAAAATTCAAAAAAACCCCTGACCTTTGGACCGATTATTATAGAGACACCTGACCTTCAATAAACGTTAACTAAACCCCTGACATTTGCACTCCGTTATCAATTAACACCCTCGTCCCATTTTCCGTCCAATAACTAACGGAAAAGTTGATGTGGCGTTTACTTGGATACTTTGAGACACCTGGGCTAATATTTGGCAATGACATGGACGTTCTAGCATACTCAGGCTCACATAACTCTCACATACGCCTACGTGGCGCTGCCACGTGGCTCAATGGGCCCCGCCCATTTATCTCTAAAAAAAAAAACTGAAACTGTGTCACTCTCTCCTCCCCCAAACCCAAACCCAACCCCAACCCCTCCCCTCTGCCTCTTCCACCACCACAAGTATGCCTCTCCGAACCAGAAAAGCCCATACCTCTTCGCCGGCAAAAAATCAAACGACATCATTCTCTGCATCGACGATAATCAGACGGTTCACGATGAGTTTCTCGGCGCATGGGTAATGGGTATCATGGACCAACGCCGTTTGCAAAGCCAACAATGGAAAAGGTTTCATCAGGAATTTTACTCTAAGGGTGAAAAAGGACAAACAATGGATTCTGAAACCTCATCTCCAACGGACTCGACTCTCCAAACGATTGCCATAGATTCGGATCTGAATAACCGGGTCAAGTCCGATCTCGAGTCGTTTCTCAGATCCAAACAGTACTACAACCGCTAAGGTCGCGTTTGGAAGCGAAGCTATTTACTATACGGCTCCTCTGGCACTACAAAATCCGGCTTCGTCGCCGCCATGGCCAAATTCCTCTCGCACGATGTTTACGATGTCGATCTCTTAAGACTCTCCGATGGTACCGATCTGAAGATGCTTTGGTTGCAGACACGCCGTCGAGCCGGGTCGCCAGATACGCAGTAGTTCTGTCGCCGATGGTGGCGGTCGCCAGAGTTGGGAACGCCAACGCAGTGGAAGTGGTGGTGGGTGGTTTTGGGTTTTGGGGGAGGAGAGAGTGACAGAGTTTCAGTTTTTTTTTTAGAGATAAGTGGGCAGGGCCCACCAAGCCACATGGCAGCGCCACGTAGGCGTATGTGAGAGTTATGTGTGCCTTTGTATGCTAGAACGTCCATGTCATTGCCAAATATAGCCCAGGTGTCTCAAAGTATCCAAGTAAATGCCACATCAGCTTTTCTGTTAATTATTGGACGGAAAATGGGACGAGGGTGTTAATTGATAACGGAGTGCAAAGGTCAGGGGTTTAGTTAACATTTATTGAAGGTCAGGTGTCTCTATAATAATCGGTCCAAAGGTCAGGGGTTTTTTTGAATTTTTCCCGTTAACACAGGCAATGTCAAGGGGAAAAAATTTGGACGAGAAAGGCCCGAGTCTACTCTAAACCCAATGGGCTTGGGTTAGACTTTAGAAGAGGGATTTACGGTCTGGTACAAAAATTGGGAATGTCTTCCCTCTCGCTCCAGCCCAATGTTGAAAAGCACCAATAAGGAATTCGGCTAATTTTCTACCCAAAATACCTTGCGTGGGTCTCCCCATACAACTTTTACTATCTGACACCTAAAAAGCCGGCCTACTCTTTCATTTCTAATGGCGTGGGTGGGTGGGTGGTAAAGAAAGAACAAAAAAACAAAAACAAAAGAGAAAAGCTTTATTGGGGAAAACAAAAAGTCATCACTGGTGTGGGTGGGTGGTAAAGAAAGAACAAAAAAAAAAAGCTAATTAATGGTGATGGGTACAAAAAGTCAGAAAACTTTATTGGGGTGGGTGGCTATTTTTGAACAAAACGAAAGTCTCTCTCTCTCTCTCTCTCTCTCTCTCTCCATTCAAGCATATGGGTGCAAAAAATTCACTGCAAATTTTAAGTCCAAAGTTGGAAAACATGACGAATTTGAGAGTTCTTTGTTAAACAAGAGGACCAGAGCTCCATTGATCCCTACGAGAGCTTACGAGATCTCCTTTGTGCAAGTGGACAAGAAGGTTTAAGAAATTCGCAGTTGTAGTTTCAAAAATTCGCATTAAAGACTAATTTAGGCTAGATTTCTTTTTCTTTTTTTTTCCTTTTTCTCACTCTCAACGCACTTATCAACAGTGTTTCTTGTTGAGTTTTGCATTCAGATCCAGAAATCGCTGTGCATTTTCCCTGCGAATTTTCAATCTAAGCCCAAAAATCACTGCGATTTTGAGAGTTCTTTGTTAAGCAAGAGTACTAGAGCTCCCTTGTTTCTTATGAGAGCTCCCGAGATCTCCTTTGTGCAAGTGGACGAGAAGGTAAGAAATTCGCAGCCGTAGTTTCAAAAATTCGCAGCTGATTTCATAAATTCGCAGCCTGCGAATTTTTTCGATCTTCTTAAATTCATACCCTCCTTTAGTCTTTAATATGGATTTCTTAAAAATTGATATCCTCCATTAGTCTTTACTACAGATTGGATGTGGTTGTTGACACTTGACAGTGTTTTGTTGCAATCTTTCTATTTTTTTTTTTAACATCGTTGTTGTAATCTTTCTTGTCTACTGCAAATTTTTCTGAGGTCACTGGTCGCCGAAAACTAAGCTCCGGTCATCGTTGACAGTGTTGTGTAAATTTTTTTTTTGAACATCGTTGTTGTAATCTTTCTCGTCCATTGCGAATTTTTTCGAGGTCCCCGATCGCCGGAAACTAATCTCCGGTGGTCGGCGAGCTTAGTGTGGTGGTCGCCGGAGGTTGGTGATGGTCGGAGAAGGTTGGTCGTCACTCGCTGGAGGTTGGCTCGTCAGAAGGAAGTGGTAAGTGTGAGTGTGGGAGTTTTGTTTTTGTTTTCAATAGGAAGGACAAAAAGGTCATCTTATCTTTGAGTTAAACCTCACGGTAATTTAAAAAGTGCGTCTACCTTAATGGTAAATACAGATCACTTTTCTGTACTGGACAGTAATTATCTGACTTTAGAATATGGGTAAAGTACAAGCCGGTCTGTTTCCCACGCACTCATTCAAAAAGTTAAAAATGCACCAATAACTCCACTGTTTCACAACAAGGGGTCTCTGTTGTGCACTAGGTGCATATCACCGTGTCATGCACCCATCCGGATGTTCGTTGCGAAAATGCACAACTCGGATCAAATCCAAGCAATAACACTCAAATGGGATTGAATTTGATCCAAGCCGTGCATTTTCGCAATGGACGGCCGGATGAGTGCATGGCACTGTGCCATGCACCTAGTGCACAACATAATCCCCCAATCCACTGTTACACGACATGTGCGCAGAAACGGGATTGGACCTCAAGACTCTCTCTCTCTCTCTCTCTCTCTCTCTCTCTCTCTCTCTCTCTCTCTCTCTCTCTCTCATACTTCTAATTTTAAAACCCCAAACCCTATGAAAGTGTCTAAACCTAAACCTTAGGGTACCCCATGAAAGTGCATAAACCTTAGCGTACCCTATGAAAATGCATAAACCACTAAAACCCCTATAACAGGAAAGTGCACCATAAAACCTAAACCCTAGGGTACCTTATAAAAGTGCCTAAACCTAAACCTTAGAGTACCCTATGAAGGTACCTAAACTCTAGGGTACCCTATAAAAGTGTCTAAACCACTAAAACCCTATAATAGGAAAATGCACCCTAAAACCTAAATTTGATATTCTAAGTGCTTAAACCCAAAAAAAAGAGTGACTAACCTTAATAGTAATTAAAAAAGAGTGATTGACCTTAATAGTAATAAATATTTGTTTTCTGACCTTAATAGTAATTGTTCCTTACAGGCATCTCCAATCTTGACCCATTTTGAGAGCCATACCCAAAAGAGTGGTTCTATTGGCAACCCGTTTTTGTACTACATATAACCCGATTGATGCATACAACCCAGCTGAGGTGGCAGATCTCTTTCTTTGCTACGTAAAACCCAGTAAACTTCCCAAAATACCCTTACAATATTTTTCTTCACCAAATTTGAAATCATCTCCCATTCCACACTCACACCCACAGTCAACGCTGAATGCCCCTCCCACACCAGTACGCGACCACCACACCATTCGTAATGCAGGACCAGAGACCACCCCATCCTCTTGTATGTATATATGTATAAATATATCTATAAATTTGCATATGTAAAGGTGTTCTGAATTGGACTGAGAAGGTTGGAAAATTGGTAATGATTTGATCGTAATTTTAGAAAAGATATCGCCAAAATGGATCCTAATGGGAATTGAATACTGAATTTCTTCACCATATTTGGTAAACAATTCCCGAAAAACATACCTTTTGTCGGCAATTATAAGTCGAAACATGGTTCGGACATTAACTCCCTAACTTTGATATATTTCGAGGTTTAGCTACTGAATTTCTATTACAATTTTGATAGTTAATTACAGAAAATATGGATGTTTTTCGGGATTGTACTACCGAAACCAATGCAAACATAGACCTCTTCTACAAATTAGTGGGTTAGCTCTTGGCTCATTTATTGGTCGAAAATTTTCACTCTCCACTTCCGTGCTTTCTTGCATCGCTTCGATCTTCTCTATTAGTGGAGTTTGAAGTTCCTCCATTACTCTCCAAAATTTCTTCTTCAAAAATTAATGAGTGAGATTGATCCGGGTCTTTGTTGAGAGATATGAGAAAGGAGGAGGAATGTATTTAGTCTTGATTGGTATTGAGGAGTATTGAGGAGAATGAAGGATTAAAAACCTAGAGGAAGAAGAGGAAGATGATGAGCAATTTAAGGGGCAAGATTGTCTTTATGCATGAGGGGATTTGGTATTTATTTTTACCAGGCTGCATGTAGCAATTCACGGGTTGCCAATAAAATCACCCTACCCCAAATTGTGGTAAAAATATCAAAAATTCATCTCCAATCTTTACCCAAACCCTTACCCATTTTTGGGTTTTACCAATTTCTTTCCCCATTTTGGGGACACTCCAAACATTTACCCATTTTTCCCACATCTACCTAGCTTCACCAGAGCTCCGCCAAACATCTCAATAGGATGGTGGAGCTTCGCCGATTGTCTTGAAATGATGAGAGAGCTTCAATGTATCTTTCAATTGGATGTCAGAGGTTTGTCGGATCTGTTGTAGGGTTGCCGGATACTCGCCGGAGCTTTTGGAGGGTCGTTGGAGCTTCTGGAGGATCATTGGAGCTTCGTCAGAGTTGAATCTATCATCTACTTATTTAAATATATGCCATTCGTAATTTTAAAAAAAATAAATTTGGGGTGAAAATTGGGTTTTCTATTGGAGATCACACTATCCAAACTAAGGATTTAGACAATTTTTGACTAAAAAAAAGAGGTAAGGACCAGAGATGCTCTTATCCATTGGTAATTGTGATTTTTTGGATTTTGGATTTTCTTTGTACCAGAAATCTTTTTTTCTCTTTCAATTCACGACATAAAAAAAATCTTCTCTCTTTTAACCCCATATTTTTTGCCCATTTTTTCCCCCCAAGCATTGTTAATTATAATTAGTGAGATTTAAACCCACATCAAATGCAAGCTACCACTCCATTTGTTTTCTCCCCACTTTGAGTTTTGACTAAATTGATTTTTGATAAAAATAGAAGGTATTATTCAACTTTTAGTTATTTTTTCCCAAAGATTTACGTCATAATTTTCAAATCATATTATTCATTTCGTCTTGATGAAGAAAATTAGAAAGGCATAAAAATATAGACTAATAGCTAGAAAAAAAACCCTCATATAAGATGATGTTAAAGATACTAAACGACTATCGAACATTTATTGTCTTTGGTGAATTTTTTTCAACTTTTTACCTTTTTGACTGCCCTCCTCAAGACTAAAGAATAACCACAAAATTTTGATCCGAACCTAGTAGTAAAAGTTAAGTGCAACAATAAAGATTCCATCAAAAAGACCGAAAAATTTATGCGAAGGGAGCTAAGTAACTTGAAAAAATTCTTTAAACATATTAAGATTGAGTTTCTCAAAATAAGTCAAGGTGCTAAAAGTAACTTTTAAAATTTATCTTTATTTAAAAAAAAGTTCGCGTTTGTTAATCTTGCGTTAAACTTTTGTGACTTATTGGTTCTCCTCGAATGACCAATTTTTAGCACTTTTAGACACTTGCTTCCGTTCGTCCCGACACACACCACACCAAAATTTGAAGGGGTAGAAAGGTGCTCATTAGAAGCTTCCAGGACACGTGAAGCCTCAAGACATCAATGATAGACAACAATCGGTATTCAACTCTAGTCATTCTAGATGCGAGTTGCCTGCCTAAAGGAATGCCCTTTTCTCCCAGCTTGGGTGAGACGGAGAGGTGACAGAACACCCAACCAGCCTTAACGGACTGCACGAGGGCACCGTGAGTCCCACTTAGCAGGATTAGGGGGGAGATATAATTATTGCCCATTATCTCTGCTTGATGCCCTGGGCTTAGGCCCGGCCCTGGTCATAGGCCCACAAGGCGACCGCTTAGGGCCTCCAATTTTTGGCCCAATAATCGTGCGATCGATCCTTGTTGCCTTCAATTTTTATACGCAAGCATTTTGGAAGTTGTACAAAAAATTGGTTTCAAATTGATAGTGTTGAGGTTGGAACTCGTGACCTTTGGTTCTGTTACCCAAAAGGCAACCTAGAGGGGGGGTGAATAGTGTTGCTAACAATAATGCCCAAATAAAAAATTACTAATTGAATGATTAAAATATTTGGCAAAGCACATAAATAATTAATTTGCACAACACAAAAATAAATAAGATAAGGGAGAGAGATATCACACGGAGATGTATAGTGGTTTGGTCCGAGCTTTGTCCACTGCTCAGCCTAGTCCACTGGCCTAAGGAGTCACTGTTTTACTAATCCAACAACCAGCTTTTGGTGCCGATTAAACCTTACAACCGCAACGCTAACTTTCCCGAGGAGTTAGCCGAACCGCTAGAGTTTATCTCCCAAACTCTAAAATCACCCACAGAACAAAATCCCGTTCTGTGGTAGCTCACTGAGAATTTTTCTAACTCTCAATACAACACTGATAAGAATTTTTGGTGTTTGAAAATAAATTTCTCTCAAAGAGTAGATACACAAATTTGCTCTCCAAGCTCTCAAGCAATAATATGAAAATGAAGTATGCTTGCTCTGTGTTTCTAAGACTCTGAAATTTCTCTTGCTCTGGTGTAGCTTGGTATGTTTTTCTTCTTCTGCAAAAACTCTTCTTTTATAACCTGAAGAATTTCGACCATTTGAGTAATTTCGTTGAGGACAAATCTTCTGGCAGCAAAGACTAAATCTTCATAATTTTAAAAAAAAAAAACTTTGAGCTGCATATCTGATTTGCAACGTTCTTCAGCATTAAATGCAAAGTTTCACCAAGTCAAAAGAAAGACAGAAGCCAGACAACTGGTCGTTCACTTTGTGAACCATATATCTGCATGTATTGACTTATGTGTGTGTGTGAATTTAAAACATTGAGTGCATAAGTCCAAATGCAACCTTCAAAGATGAGTTCCACGTGGGCCATCAGAAACATGACTTGCTTTTGAAAAGTCTGATGTAGAAGTTGTGCAAGTTTACTTAACTTCACATAAGAAAAATGATTTGGTGCAAGCAGTACATCTATTTTATATGATCCAAGAGCTACCAATAAATTAGATCCAGACACATGTATTTAAAAGATGATACTTGAAAGTTGTACACTTGAGCTAATAGAAATTTGTCCGAAAGCATTTAGCTGGTAAAACTAATTTTGCCAAGTAGAAGAATTTAGTATCTGAAAAATTTAACAATGATTTTAAGAAATCAATTTTGTTATTGAGAATCAATCAAAATCAAATATTTCTAACAGGTTCCAAAATCGATTACAAGTAGTGTGCCACTGAACCACAATACTATCTTCCTTCTCCAATTGAACAACTAATACATATAAGAACAATGAGAGGCATCATTTTCAAAACTTATTTAGGGCCTCAAAAATCTCAGGGCCGGGCTTGCCTGGGCTCTTTCCATGACTCCACTTAATGCCCTTAGTATTTTGTTTTTCTTAAAACCACCCATACCGAAAGAGGATACCTCATAGCTGAGGGGCACGGTGAAACTTCACAAGACGTGAGTGCATTTCTAAAATCCTTGTAGCTTGGCTACAACCCCTATTACCTTCTCTTATTAGCCCTAATCAGTCTTCTTTTATTAAGGGGACATCCATGGACAATATTATGCTCAAGCAGGAATTAGTGAAAGATTATCATAAGGATATTTGGGTTCCAAGTTGTGCTTTAAAGCTTGACATTATGAAGGCTTATGACTCAATTGCCTGGGATTTTCTCTTCGAAGTATTAAAGGTTCTGGAGTTCCCTAATATGTCCATCAAGTGGATCAAACAATGTGTCTCCACTGCTATGTATTCCATAGTCATCAATGGTGAACTTGTGGGTTATTTTCTTGGAAAGAGAGGCTTGAGACAGGGTGATCCCCTGTCTCCTTATCTGTTTTTGCTTGTGATGGTGGGTTTTTCAGCCATATTCCAACAACGAATGGCTCACAAAGATTTCTTATATCACCCTAAATGCCACGCCATTTAGCTTTCTCACCTCATCTTTGTTCATGACATGTTTATTATGAGTAGAGCTGATCCTCTTTCTTTTCAAATTATTCATAAGATGTTCCAGGATTTTTTCTTTGCTTCTGGCTTCAGGCCAAATCTCTAAAAGAGCAGTGTGAATTTTTTCTGGGGTATTCGAGGATCTTAAGCACATTCTACACCAGATACTAGCAGTTCCTGAGGGTGTGTTGCCTGTCAAATATATGGGGGGTTGCCTTATTACTACTAGACTCCTTGCTTCTGACTGCCAGATTTTACTTGACAAGATTTGGAGTAGAATTCACTCTTGGACCAATAAGAAGTTGTCTTTTGGGGGTAGAGCTCAACTAATCAAATCTTGTTTAGCACTCAGATTTATTGGAGTTCTATTTTTGTTCTTCCCCAGAAAGTGCTAAAGGAGGTGGAAGTTATGCTTAGTGTTTTTTTCTGGTATGGCCATGATCTGAAGAATTTTGCTGCAAAAGTGGCATGGGCTGATGTTTGTTTACTTATGGAGAAGGGTGGTTTGGGGTTTAGGGTGTTAAGGGATTGGAACAAAGCAGCTATGGCTAAGTATATATGGGCCCTTGCTCTTGAAGCTGACACTCTATGGATCAAGTGTGTTCATACGTATGTCATTAAAAACAAGTGCTTATGGAGTATGCCTATTCTTGTGACAGCTTCATGGACTATCCGGAAAAAATTTAATCTTAGAGCTTTGGTGCAACCTTGGATTACATATGTTGTTGGGAAGGGGGACAACATCTTTCTTTCGTTAGATAACTGGCATCCTTTAGGGCCTTTACCGGAAAGGTTTGGTTATAGAGCTGTGTATAATTTGGGTAGAAACCTCCATGCTAAAGTTGCTTTCATCATTGTGGATAATCTTTGGCAACGGCCTCGTAAAAGGAATGCTGTCACAAAGGAAATTATAAGACACACTCCTGGCACCTTACTGCCACATTTCACTTGGGAAGATTCTGTAGTTTGGAATTTGGATCCAATGGGTACCTTCTCTATTAAATCTGCACGGGAAGCTACAAGATCCCCTAAACCCCAGGTGCCTTGGTTCCTAGTGATTTGGTTCAAACATGCTGTACCAAAGTGGTTAATAATTCAGTGGTTGGCCGTCATGGGGAGATCTACCAAGGATAGGCTGTTGCAATGGGGTGTTATCTCTGAGGATCAGTGTGTTCTTTGTAATTCTAACATAGAAACTCATTAGCATTTATTCTTCAACTGTTCATATTCCATTCAGTTATGGACAGTTTTGCCGAGTAAGTGTCCCACTCCTTGCCCTTTGTCTACCTTGTCCCAGATTGTCAGTTGGTTGGTGCAACTTCCTCAAGGATCTAAGTTTGTTGGCACGATGTCTAAGCTTTTGGTGGCTGCCTTGATCTACCATGTTTGGTTGAAACGAAATAGGAGAATTTTCCAAAACTTTAGCTTGGATTCTTAGTTGCTGGGGATCAAAGTGTGGATAGATATCAGGCCTTGCATTAGCTCTTGGAGAAATATACAAAGATCAATTGATAATATGGCTTGTGCTCTCAGTGGCAATTACTAGTTAGAATCTTTTCTCATTCCTGAGGTTTCCTGGTGTAAAATGTATATAGCCTAGGATGTTGGCTTTTGTACAACAAGATTTTCCAGTTTGTTTCTTGTTGTTTGTGCTTATAGCCTAGTTTGTTGCGGGATTATGCCCCTTTGATGTTGTTTTATTCTTTCATGGTATATAAAATTTTTACTTACCCAAAAAAGTATGGGGTCCAAATACGGGCCTCCACAAAAACCCAAAGTGGTATGCAATAATAATGCATATCTAATAAAATAAAAGACCAGATCTTTGCCAATAGTACATTTGGAAACCATCCCGTCCATATTTCATGGTCAATTTTACCATATTTCATAATAATAATCATGGTAAATATGATCAATTTGATCCATCACCTCCGGATTATGTAAAAAAAAAAAAAAAATTTGTCTTGTCACTGAACATGATAAATTCCAGTGAACATAAGTTTTCCTCTTCTTTTCTCTTCTTTTTGTCACTCCACCATTTCGCCTCCCTGATCTACGCCTCTCATCCATCCTTGTACGTCAGCAATGACGGAGGATAGTGATGGGATTTCTAGGGTTCTTCATCAAAGAGAAAGTAAAGACCCGTGATTTTTTTTCTTAAAAGAACATTTCAAAAAGTAAGGTGGAGATTTTGTGTAACTACATTTAAGTGTTATAATGTAGGGTTAATGAGAGAGAATTGTTTGATTAGGACTTGATTGTGGCATTTTGGTAGTTGAGGGGTGTACAGCGTAATTGAGACTATATAAGGCATGCTTGAGAGAGAAAATTCATTTCTCCCTCCCCTCTCTCTCTCTCACCAAAATCAACCATCCACAACCAAACCCCACACAAATCCACCATAGATCTATGATCTATATTTCATATATTCTCTGTTTGGACTTGGAAATCACGTGTTAAAGTTCTGGGCTTGGTGGGTTTTGGTTGGGGAAAAGCTAGGGTTTGCTTGGAGCTTGATTGGAGGGGAAACCTTTGAGGTAGGGATTCCTTCTCCTTTTTTCTAAGTGTTTATGCGTTGGTTGATGCTATTCTTGGTCTGATTTGTGCTTCTCCCTTTGATTTGGTTGGAACCCCTAAATTTTGAAAATCTGCAGTTTTCTGTCTGCTGATCTAAAATTCCCGTCTGAATAGGTTTGCCCGACCAACCGGCCGGTTTTTGCAATAACTTCAGCTAGTTCGTTTTGTTGACTGGGTTGCTTGTTTGGTCCTCCATTAATCTCCGATTGAGTGATTCACCTATAACCCTTGAGATGTCATTCGTGATAGCATCGAAACTTGTTTAAATTATCAAGATAAACTTAATGTTTGCTTCGTTGGTTGTTTTGAGGATACAATGACATTTACGACTATCAATGTACGCTTGACACATGATGAAGTAGTATAATGGACCAATGGGTATGTTTTGAACAAAATGAAGAATGTTTTGAAGGTAATAATCGGGACACTTAGTTGTGGGCACCCGTGACCTCCGCGAGAAACCTTAAAACTACTAGAACACGCGTTCATTAGAGTCGCCACTTGATTTTAAGGTTAACTAAGCAACCGAATTCAACGTACAAAATTCGAGACAACCGGTCCGTCGTAACCAGAGTGATCTTGGTTCGAGAGCAAGGAGCAAAGAATTGGGTTGTGACCCAAGTTACGCAATTGCCAATGTGGAAGGAAAGTCTATGTGCAATTTATTCAGACTGGCCATATTCTCCATGCAAAATGTTTTTGAACATTTTGGGTATGAAATCTCCAATTCGGTGATATTGTCTTAGCGTCTATACTTGGTAAGGGGAAGCAAACTCACCAACCCTCCTCCTCTCCTTTCCTCTCTCTCTCTCTCTCTCTCTCTCTCTCTGATGCAGCGCCATTCACGAGAGAATAGTTAATGTATTTCAAATGAGATAAATTCTCGAATCCACGAGAGTTTTTGAATCCTCAAGAGAAAAAGATTAAACTCAGAATTGTTATTGATTAAAAGTTAGCTACTGAAATAAGGAGATTACATGCTCTTTTATAGGGAAACCCTGGCAAATAATACTTAAAAATAAAGTATCTCGGAAATTAGGGAAACTCCCAAAATTGAAAACTAGAAACAAATCTAAGACTTTCCCAACTAGAACCAACGAAAACGGAATTATACGCAACCTAAATATTTCTTAAAATAGCAAAATTAATAAATTGAATGCCTATACTAAGGAATTTGGCCAAAATCTACCATCAATCACGACTTTGGGCTGGTGAGTCATTACAGAGGATCGAAAAATAGAGACACGAGGGACTGTAAGTAATCAACTTAATTGATTGAAAATTACTACAAAAACTACTGTGGAATCGAGTCTACCTTGATCCTCGGTGGGTATTTTGATCGACATTGCCGTAACGGAGTATACCAATCAATTTGTTTTATTGGTCTAGGAATTCGTCGAGTTATTACGGCAAGTGTTTATATGTTTCTTACGGTCTAGGACCTCTTGCGTACCAAAAAAAAAAAGTTTTCATCATCCAAAGCTGGATTTGAAAGATAACCTCCAACAAGTATGGAGTCCAAAATAGGGGCCTCCACAAAAACATAAAATGGTATGCATGTCTAATAAAATAAAAGACAAGACCTTTATGAATAGTGCATTTTAAAAGCACAATTAATACTATATCACTTTTCTAAAAACGTGGTTTGTAAACACGATTTTGTAGTGAATTATAATTAACTTAATTTCTAGGTGAATACGGCTTAACCAAAGCCAAAAGCATGTTTTACTCCAATGTTTTAATGTAGTTTGAAAATAAAGTTAAAAAAGACGCTTTTTAAGTAATTAAGTAGTAATAAAAATACAAGAGTAAAGAGGAAGAGGACTTGCTAACTAGAAAAGACATCACAAAAAACCTGACCTCAAACTATGGCGCCCTAACCCCGTACTTCAGCCATACCACCTGAACCTATACCCCCTTCTCTTCCCCTCCCAAAAAACCTTCCACAATGACAATTTCCCCCCTTTTTGATGGTTAGGGTCTCGCAGCCAGTTTACGTGTATATCGACTAATCCTGTCAAAGGCTGGTCTTTCACGCCGAAACTAGGAAATTTCTCTAACCCTAAAAATTGAATCCTCGTCAATTGTTTGAAAAGAAAAGCTCACCAACCAACAGAACCAACTCATCGACTATCGTTTCCCTTTTGGCGTACAAGACAGTCAACAAAGGAAACAACATGGACTCAAAAAAAAAAAAAACACACACACACAGTAAACCATAACAAAAGCAATCCACTGAATCCAGTATGATAAAGGTCTATGCATTGCCTTGTAAGTCTTGCATAGTCAAATGGTCAATACAACACTTATCTCTTACCCCAAAAGCATAGTGTTGTTGTAATCAAAGAGTTGTTCTGCACGTTAGCCTTTACTTTCACGGATCCGTGGTGCTGTTGTAGGGCGGTCTTGTAGTTTAGTATCCGAGTCGTTAATTTCGGTAATCAACAGTTCGGATTTTATTTTGACATTAGACGGCTCGAATCTACAACGTGCCGAAATGAAATTAAAACCGTTAAAAATACATTTGGCGGTCCAATCCACATCTCGCATTACGGGAGCACCCCACAACACCGAGTTTCCTACTTTCACAAATCCATGTCAATGGGACCATCTCTAGCTATTTCTTCACGCATTTCCAACATCAACACGTGCTTTGCAATCGCCAATGAAGAAAAAAAAAAAAAAGTAATACTCGTAGATTGGGTATTGTCCACGTGGTACCCGCCCGGCAATTTCAGCCGTCTAAAGGGCGATCCGACGGTCCGGAAAAGGAGAGAGAAAAAGAGGAGAGAGAGTGATCAGGTGAGAGGTGGGAGAGGGAATCAATCTGGGCCGTCCAAAACACTTTTGAACGGTCGAGATTGTGCTCGGCATGGACAGGTAGTACCCATTCGGTACGCAAAAATGTTTCGTTTGAGATATATATTTCTTTGTTTGGTTGCACGGGAATTTTTTTACATATATAGAAGTCCAAGATTGCCCCCTGATTGTTGGCAAATTAGAGATATATACAATTTGGTGTATTTTTTTTAGCAAGATGGGTAAATTAGAAGTTTTACGACGATCTCAAATTCTATATTGTATACTCGTACGTACTAATCACGAGTAACTCATTTGATACCTTCTAAATTTTGATAAACGAGATTCTAATTTGTTTTATGATTTTGCAACGAGTGCAAGAACCCCCATTAATAAACTTTGTTTGGTCCTTGGAAAGAAAATACTGAAACTTGTAATAATACACAAATTTTGGACTACTCAAATGTCAAATATCAAAAGTCATAATACCATGGAAAAGTTTTCAAGATTGTTAGAACTGTTACTCTAAGATTGCTCAAATTTTCATTAATTAAAGGTTCTCTCACTTCATTTCTTTCTCTCTTTTCTTTTATTTTACTCTTCTATTTTTATTGTCACTATCTACACTTTAGTTAAAGTTATTACACTTCTCTCCCCAACATCACTATTTTGTATCAAAATGATCTGATTGGTCGGTCAACTTGAAAAATAGTTTCATAACAAATAGTTAGTTGCAAATCGTTGCAATCTTATGTATGTAGTTGTATAAATACAATTGAAATGGGGATACTTATTTCTCACCAAACAGTCTTTATGCAATATTCTTATAATATAGGTTCCGATTGGCTCGAGGATGGACCCAAGGGTGGATGAACTCGGGCGACAACCCTCCCCAAGTTTCAATTTTTTTGTTGTTGTAATTATAGGAATTAATTCCTCAAAAAATTTATGGCTATATAAGTTCCCCACCCAATGATTTTCTAAAAATTGTAATATCCCATTTTTTTCTCTTGAAGAAATCAATGAATATCTTAGTAGTATTAGTATTTTCAGCCATGAAATTGGAGAAAACTAGACTATAGGAAAATTTTCTTGTTAGTTATATGCTCACTTATATTGAGAAAGACATTGCTCAATGATTTGATGTTGATTCCTTCCTCTTTTACATCATGAAAGGGCATCAACTGCAATTTTAGATTCTTACTTATGCATAGAGATGGAACGCTAGGTTTCTATATTTTGCTTTTAAATAAAAATGGGTACACTATACATTATGCATATAATTATTTACAATCATGTTATAGTAAACATATAGGTTGATCAAAATAAGATAGTATATGATAATTCTGTTGATAATATTTTTGCAATTTGTATTGGCTTAATTGATGTTGTCTTTATATGTTCTAATTTTGTTCTAATGTTCACCCAATCCACACTCGAATCCCACGTTCATCCTGTTTTGGTTAAACTTGGGTAGCCTAGTTAGAGCATTCACATCTCACTTTCTAAACAATATCCTATATTAAATTGAGGAGTAAAACATTAAAAACTAGCCTTTTTTCAGCCTCCCAAAGTATTTCAACAAATTACTTTTGCTACAATGCCTCATAAAAAATAAGGAGGCACTATTCACCTCTAACATATATAAAAAATAAGGAGGCACTGTTTACTTCTAACACATATTTTACTACTAATTTGTTTCTCTCTCCTTTAACTCTCTCAAACACTTTTTGAAAAAAAAAATAAAACAAAGAATTTTTGAAAAAAATAAAAATAAAATAGAGGTATAATAGAGAGTCTAATGCAACTACATTTTAAAAAATGATTTGCCAAGGTAGAAAAATAAAACTTTTTCCTTTTAAAATTAAGAGAGACTAATATGGGTGCTCTTAATTGCTACTCAATCTTATCTGTAATTAGGCCATGTTCCACTAACTTGTTTTTTGGTTTTTTAGCTTTTTAGACCTTTAGTTGTAGTTTAAATCTACAACTTGTTCCACTAAAGTGTTTTTTTGGTTTTTTAGTTGTAGTTTATTGTAAAGGGTAGCTGTTTTTTTTTTTTGGAGTTTTTTTGTTAGTGGAATAGAGTAGTTTTAGAGTTAAAACAAAACTAGTTTTTTGGGGGAGTTTTTTGTTAGTGGAATAAAATGATTTTCGAGTTAAAACAAAACTTTATTTTTAGTGGAACATGGCCTTAATATGAAAACAACTCTTTAGTCTAACCTAATGAGTGATTAAAATAATATAGTAGTCTAACATAGAATAACGTACTCCAAGTTTACCTTATTTTTAAAGTATAGTGTGTGGCAGGTTGAGCTAGGAATCCAACATCGGACTTTATTTGCAACAAAAGTAAATAATACAGTACATTAGCAAATAGGAAAATGACAAAATCTGTCGGGGCGGAGCATAATGGGTAAAATGTGTATCGAAATGTGAGGAAAAAAGTGTGTTACTAATATTCATGAAATTAAGCGTATTGTTATTCATGAAATGTTTGTTGAATATATACTTATTATTCTCCGCCTAATTAGCGAAGGTCAGCAAGACCCTAACAAATATTATTATAAAAAATAACATGAGAAAAATAAGTGTTCTAAAAGAAAGTCTGGATGACTGAATATTTGCTGCCTAGGCGCTAAAAGGCTCTCGCCGATTAACCTGACTAACCCGACTAGACCGATCAGCCCGACTAGACACCAAGCATTCGACTCTAGAAGGTGTCCGACTGCCCTGGGAGCGCGTACCGAGTTTTAAAACCTTGAGAAAAATACATAACCAAACATGGCCACCACAATTATTGCCCCAGCCTCTCACATATAAAACGACGGTTGAGAAATTTCTTTGTGCATCCAAAGCAAAGAAAGACCCAAACCATGGGAAGGCTCCTCTCCTCCCTCTTCCTCCTCTCTTCTCTCTCCCTAGCACTCCTCCCGTTGCCCGCCGCGGCTCTTCCACTCTCCACCGACTCCCGGTGGATCGTCGATGAAACCGGGCGCCGGGTGAAGCTGGCCTGCGTCAATTGGGCCTCGCATCTCGAAACTGTGGTGGCCGAAGGCCTTAGCAAACAGCCCCTGGACCTGATCTCGAAGCAGATCGGAGCCATGGGCTTCAATTGTGTTAGGCTCACTTGGCCACTCTTTCTGGCGACGAATGAGTCATTGGCTAACTTGACTGTTAGGAAGTCGTTTACGAGACTTGGGTTGACTGAATCCCTCGCTGGTTTCCAAGCCAACAACCCTTCCTTGATTGATCTTTCTCTTATCGATGCTTGCCAGGTACTTTCCCTTTCTTGAAAAACTCTGGTTTTTTGAAAGAGAGGAAGGAGAAAAAAGAGTTTTGCTTCTTGATTTTCTAATGGTTTGTTTCTTCATTCTGTTTTCTTTGTTTTAAGAGATAATTCTTTTTTATAGAGCTTCCATAAAAAGGGGTTTGCGCCGAACAAATTCTCACCGTCTATCCCGAGATTCAACGGTTCAGAGCCCGTGCATAGTTTTTTTTTTTTTTACATCTGCAGTGCATTTAAGGAGGGGAGAGAGAGTGCACGGCTCCGAGCCGTTGGATCTCGGGATGGACGACGGGAATTTGTTTGGCGCAAATCCCTTTTTACAGAAGCTCCATAAAAAAAATTATCTCTTTGATTTAATTGTTGGATGTTCGGTCACCTTAAATGCACATCGATAATCTCGATAACTTCAAAAAGTATGGTTGGATAAACTTTCAGTGACCCAATAGTTTTTTTTCTTTTTTCCTTTTTTTTCCCCCTGAATGCACCTGCTGGAAATAACCCCCAAAAGGATTTTTCAATTGCTTGTTCAACCTTGACCCACACGAGAATGACCAAAAACCACCAATCCTGCTATGGATACCTATACTGGCGGACGATAAATGCACGCATTTTAACCATTCATTTCGAAAATTAATAGTTTGGACGAATACTTTAAACTCTTTGCGTGAATCGTTATTTAAAATTCAGACCGTCAAATTTTTTTTTGGATGGGTAAGATGCACCGTCCGTGCGTTTGATTTACGCAAGCGTGCATACTTATAGATTTTTTTGAAAAAACCACTCAGAGACCCACAAGAAAGGAAAAATTATTCAATGTTATGTGGCATCGCCACGTGGCACCCCCACACTCCTTTCCACTGCGTATTTCTGTAGATTCTGGTACTAAGAGTATGAACCCCATAAGAATATGTGACGGAGAGGAGTGTTGGAGCAACAGACAATGGTGTTTGAGAACCACTGAATAATTACTCGAGAAGAAGATAAGTTATGATCTTGATGAGGATATGTATCGAGTCAACAAAAATGGAAACATAATAGTAGTAGTTAGAGCATCTCCAGCCCTATACCCTTTTTTTTCCTCAAATTTGAGTAAAAATCTGAGTAAAAGCTCAATTTGATACTGCCCTCTCCAGCCCTTTACTCAGATTTTGAACCTCTGCCACCGCCCGCCGCCCGCCGCCGCCGCCCGCTGCCGCAAAACTCGAGAAATAATCAGATCCAGAAATTTGAGGAACTCTCTGGTGACTCTCTGGTGACGACGACCGTTGTGACGACTGGTTCATCGTCTTCGTCCTCTGCTCCGCAACTCTCTGGTGACGACGAAGACCACCAGATCTGGAAAATAAAACGACGACGACGACGGTGGTGGTAAGACGACGACGACGACCTCTGTTCTTCTTCCTTCGCCGCTGACGACGACGACGACGGTGGTCGAAGGTGGTCCGATGACGACGACGGTGGTGGAAATTTGGTTCAAGGGTGGTGGAAATTTGGTTCAAACCCTTTCTTCTCCCCAAATTTGAGGAAAAATTTGAGTAAAACTCAAATTGGTATGAGTTTGGTTCAAGGACTGGAGCAGATTTTGGGGGTTTTGACTCAAATTTTGAGTTTGGTTTTGAGTTTGAGTTAGGGCTGGAGGTGCTCTTACTTATCTAACAGTCAACAATGTTATAGGACAAGATCACAGGTTCAATCTGAGTATTAAATTAGTTTAATGTTATAGTACTATATTAATTAGTTTAATGATTTAATCTAATCACACATACTCTAATTTTCTGGGTATTTAAATTTTGGCGTATAAAATTCGCGATCCAAATACGGGTTCGGTACAAAATTCCATTTAATTCGACAATTACTAAGTTTTCTTAAGAGCATCTCCAACACTCCTCTCCACTCTGCCTACCTAAAAGGACAAAAAAAAAAGTACCGTTTCTATTTTGTCTATTCACTTTTTCATCTGTGTATTCCGACACTACTCTCTATTTTGCTCTCCATCCAAACTAATTAGGGTTTGAGTTCGAGATTTTGACCGACTTTGGATTGGTGATTTTTTATAGAACTTGAGCTTATGAATTTATCTTGATTTGAGACCATAATAATTATATAAAAAAATCCTGCACCCAAAAAATTATTTTTTTTTTACACAATTTCATACTCAATATTGGTCTTGTTTAATAGATGTCGTCGAGTAGGTTTCAAAAATATATACTTTTTCATCATTAGATATAATGAATAAAAAGTATAAAAAAAAGTGTCAATATACAATCCGGTTTGTACGCCAACTATTTTGTACCGAATATTTCCATGCCTATTTTTCATGAGATTTTTATATTGGAAATGGCCTGAAAAATACAACAGTAATTATTATTAGCGAAGAATATTTAATGGACCAAAGTAAAAGTATGTTGTCCAATTGTGAATAAATTATTATGCAACGGCTAAGATAAGCTTGAAGCATCGGCAACTCCGATGATGATAACATCGATGGCGATCGAAAATGACACAAAACGACATTTTAATTGAGATAAAATAACTTCCTTATTATTATTATTTTATTTTGGGTAATATAACTTCCTTATTCTTCCACGCCACTTCTACTAGTACTATGGTATTAATTGGTTGATTTAATCGGACAAGGGGTCCCTGCTGTGTACTAGGTGCATGACACCGTGCCATACACCCCATCCGGTTGTTTGTTGCGGAAATACACCGCTCGGATCAAATTTTAAGTAATGACTCTTACATGGAGTTGAATTTAGTTCGACCTGTGCATTTTCATAACGGCCGGCCGGAAGGGTACATGATACTGTACCGTGCATCTAGTGCATAGTAGGGCCCTCAAACAATCAACTTGATTAGGAGATAGAAAAGAAAATTGGTTGATTATGAAATGATGGGGACCACCGAGGGTTGTTTAATCCCATGTACTTTATTATATGTGAGCTAGGTTTATCTCATGGACATTTTATGCGATCCAAACAATCCCTAGTAGCGCATTACGCAATGATAGACCTAACTGGACCTAAAATTTTGCATTAGGAAATCAGATATCTACAACTATAAATGAGAAAAAATGCAGTTAATTTCACTGACCGTTTATGAATGGTTGTATTTTATTTTGCCATTTCAGTACTTGCAAAATAAAACCCCTATGACTATATATTGTCATAACGGTATTTATAGGCGACTCTATGGGGTGTTTTGGCAAAATAATTGATCTGGATAATTGTCTTGTCCTCTATTCAATTTTTTGTGTGTGTATTTGTTAGTTTTGCGTCAATTTATTGTGAATTATTGGTTCGTCTCAACAGGAGGAATTTAAAAAGTAAAAAATTATGTTCAAAATTAATTTTTTTAATAAAGACAAAAATAGTGGATTTTTGGACATTTTTTTGTCTTTATTAAAAAAATTTAGTTTTGAGCTTAATTTTTTACTTTTTAATTAGGTTCCTCCCGTCGAGATAAACCAATAATCCACAAAAATTGATGCAAAACTAAGAAATGCGCAAAAAAATTAAACAAGGACAAAAAAAATAATCTTTTTTAAATTATTTAGCCGTACTTACCATATAGTAATCAATAGATAGTAATTTATTTCGGGAAAAAAAATGGAGGCTATGAAATAATCGCTCACGAAAAAATCATGTGATCAAGGAACATATAATCGAATTCAACCAAAATTTCATATGTCACAATTAAACCACTCCTATAAAACAATACCAACAATTCTAAAAATAGAGTGCCCACAGATGCCTACGGACCTTGGTCAGCACCTCATTTATCTGACGATATTAATAGAAGCGGTATACAATTCACCGATTTATAATGATCGGATTAATAATACTACACCATTTATTGTATCTATAGTATCTTATATTTCCCACTTTGTGCGATTATACATCCGAGATACGTCTACTCGGAGTCATGAATGTTTAAGCCAAATCACTGAATATTTTTTTTTTTTGAACTGCCAGACAATTTTATAACTCAAACAGCCTCAAAAGAGGCATCGCTATTACAAATACTTGAAAGTAAGGGAGGGAGGTTAGAAATCACTGAATATTTGTTCCCCTTGAATATGTATAATCCAATACAATGCTCGTATCATGTCAAACAAACAGGTCCTAAGGATTCATAAACCAAACACAACATGAATTTCACCTCCCCATAATATCACCAAAATGTCCTTGTTTTGCATAATGAGGCTGCTTATACACAAGTAAATTTTTCCCTAAAGACATACTAGTTGATGGTGATTTTGAGGCATTGATTTGACAAATCTCAGGCAGTTGTGTCCAGCCTTTCCAGCAACAATGTGATGGTGATACTGGACAATCACATAAGCAAGCCAGGGTGGTGTTGCGACAACAATGACGGAAGTGGTTTCTTTGGGGACCTGTACTTCAATCCCGACCTTTGGATCAGAGGGCTAACCAAGATGGCCACCATGTTCAATGACACTCCCAATATCGTCGGCATGAGCTTGAGGAATGAACTTCGTGGGAACAAGTCGAACGTCAACGATTGGTACAGGTATTTATATACGGGATCCAGGAATCTAACGTAGCGATCGCATGCTACTTTATCGTAAGCGTGAAAATTTATCATTATGCTGACTAATGCTAGATTTAACAGAAATGATGTTAGGGCCTCTAAAGCTGGAATTGTGGTACCCAACAAGTTAGATAGATAGTTGCCATTAGAGGTGTCAAACGCACCGGACTGGTACGGGCACGACATGTTAAATGTGGCACAAGCACGGCACGGCACAACACGATTCTAGATAGGCATGACATGGGCACGACACGGGCAACCTATTTAATAACTATTTGTTTCAAAATCGTATAGTTAAGAATATAAAGATATACTTGTATGTTACACAAACAGAATTTTGTCCCGACGAAACTGGTTGGAGATGTGCCGGCATGGGCACAACACGATTTAAGTAAACGGGTTGGCATGGTATGACACGATTAAAAAATGGCACGGCACAACATGATTAAGTAAACGGGCCGGCAGTGGCACGACACAATATGGCATGGCACATCACGAAGCACTGTTAGCACGAAGCTAAATGGGCCATGCTGGCACTGCACCGCCCGTTTGATACCTCTAGTTACGATAGGGACTCAAAGCATACACTAATGTTATCCTTAATGATCCTTATAAAATCTGGAAATCTGCTATTATAGGTACATGCAGAAAGGAGCTGAAGCAGTGCATGCAGCAAACCCAAATGTTCTTGTCATTCTTTCCGGCCTAAGTTACGACAAAGACCTCTCCTTCCTCCTCCAACGCCCGGTGAACCTAACGTTCACAGGAAAGCTAGTATTCGAGGTGCACTGGTACTCGTTTTCCGACGCCTATGCATGGGGAACGGGCAACGCTAACAAGGTTTGCGGTCAAGTGGTGGGCAACTTGATGAGGAGGGCAGGGTTTCTGGTGGAACAAATGGGATACCCATTGTTTGTGAGTGAGTTTGGGGTGGATCAAAGGGGTATTAGCGTCAATGACAATAGGTACCTAAACTGTTTCCTGGGTGTGGCAGCTGAACTGGACTTGGAATGGGCTTTGTGGACCCTTGCTGGGAGTTATTATTTGAGAGAAGGGGGAATTGGTGTAGATGAGACTTATGGGGTCTTAAATTGGAATTGGTGTGATGCAAGGAATTTGAGCTTCTTGGATAGGATCTCTGCCATCCAATCACCATTTAGAGGTAAAAAGCCAAAACAAACATCAAAATACTACTTTAAATCATGCCTTTTGCACCCTTTTAAGTCTAACCTATTTATCCCTTTGACCCTCAAATCTAGTTTTTTCCCAATTTGGTCATCAACCACTTTTTCATTTCCAATCTAACTGTTGACAGTTCTCATTCACTTTTCTAAACGAAGAACACCACGCGGCGCTGATACTCTTCCCACATTGGCTCTTGAACTAACTTTTCCACTTTGATTCTTGAAGCATTACTCGTTTTCGACATTGACCTTTCAATCGAATGGCACGTGTATTTTTTCCGTTGAATGAACTTGACATCATTTGCCAACTACATGACATTGACAAATTTCTAGTAGTTGGATGACCAAATTTGGCAAATCTCAAGTTTTAGGCGCCAACGAAAGAATCGAACAATACTTCAGTGGTTGTAACCGTAGTTGATCTCCAAAACTAATACTGTTCCTCTTTAGTGTTATTATGACAAAACACTTGTACATAAATCGTTTCGGTTTTGCTTTGCTTGGCATGCAGGACCAGGACTATCAGAAGCCAAGCCACACAAAGTGATTTTCCATCCGCTTACTGGCCTGTGCGTCCTAAGAAAGTCACTGATAGACCCACTAAAGCTAGGCCCATGCTCAGAGTCTGATGCCTGGACCTATTCGCCACGGAAGACACTAACAGTAAAAGGAACGTATTTCTGCTTACAGACAGTTGGGTTGGGAAAGCCTGCAAAGCTTAGCATATTTTGCAGTGACAACACTTCAAAATGGGAAGCCATCTCAGATTCCAAAATGCACCTCTCATCTCAACTCGCTGATGGCACGACGGTTTGCTTGGATGTAGAACCGGGAACCAATCTTATCATCACGAATAGCTGCAAGTGCTTGAGTAGAGGGAATACGTGTGAACCCGGGAGTCAGTGGTTCAAAATTGTTGATAGCACCAGGAGCATTGGTGGTACGACATCTTTCACTCGGATCAACTCGGTGTTGGATTTCTTTGGAAAGAACATTCTTGGGGGCTTAATAGTTTGATTGCTGTAGCTGCCGATAGTGGAACAGAACAGTTGGTAGAAGAAGTTACAAACTAAGAAATCATGTAAATAGGGATTGATTTTAATCTCATAATATTATCGTAATCGCTCATAGCAGCAGTTTGTTTCTGTATTTCTGGTTAATAATGAATACTAATAGAAAAATGCCTAGACGAAGATCTTTCTATTTGCTACGCTTGTAAAACAGAGAGCAAATTATGGCTAAGATTATGAACTCTCAACAGAAGCAACAACATTGAGATGATGGATTGAACTGCAACGAAAGCTATTATTGCCTGATGCAAAAGCTGAAAACAAGAATTTAAACCACAAAACACCTAAAATCTGATTTTAGGTCCAAAACAACTTCTCCATAATCGCCTGGAATCCAAAATACGTTTATAGAATTTTTGGCAAACATTCCAAAACTTCTTATATCAATGCCTTGGAGCGGATTACTGCAAACGATGCCAACATTGCACAACAATGCAACACTCTATTACTTGGTCCTAACTGACATTTTCAGGCAGTCACCATATAAGATTCATTTCAAATCATATAAGAAGAGTTAACAGAAGCAGCATGATTTTCCCTGCCCCAAATACTTGTATTGGGTTGCATAAAATGGTATACTGCATAGGCCGAAAGGGCACAGAACAACTGGCACACAAAGATTAAAAGGAAACCAAAGTGTCACGTTAATTGAAGACCGGAAACAACTTCGTTCTATCTTGACAACTGATACAGCATGATAATGAATAGTGTCACATGTATGGAGAATTCAATACAAAATCCAACACAAAGTAGTCAACCACAATAGCTCATTCGACGCCTCGTTGGCTGCCTAATCTAAGCGTTGAACCACCGCCTAGCGCCTAGGTGGGGACCAGTGAACACTGCTCATTCTTCCATCGCATCACCTCCTTCAATTACTTCCACCATTTCCTTCAGTGGTGTAATCTTTGTCATCAGAACCTCTGCAATTACAACCAAATGTTACCACAAAGGCACAAAGATATAATTTAGCTCAATCAAAGAAATGTATGGACTTGTAGACTAGGCTATAGCATGATTACTGTAGTTTGTACATAGGATTCTTGTACGTATACCATCACTCTTTTTACCCACACAAAAATACCCCGAAGATCAAAATCATGACATAGCAATAATAGTTTACTTGTCTAGCTTTACAATTTGAGAAAGGGAACCCAGGACAATGTTAGTTGGCATTCTAATGCAGTAATGCTAAAACAATGGGTACGCATAATAATGTCGAAATTGTTTCAGCATGGAGTTTTCAGTGTTATTAATAATCTCAATACAATTAAGATAAGACACATCTTCAATTGGGTACACAAACTAATCCGACTAAGCCCTTGGAAAGATAAGAAATCCAAGAGTTGTATGAAGCAGCCCACTAGGTACCAACATTAACGTAAGGTTTAGGACAGAATCACAAACCAGTCTTCTTTGAGAATGAATAGCCCTTTTCATTGACGTAGGTACGAGGATTTGGCGACTGGAGGTTTCTCAGGTACTCTGTTTGTCCCTGTAGAATAAAAAATTGTGGAAAGGAGTTCAGAAAGCTACTCTGCCCCGAAAGTATCAGGACTTACATGCACATGAGGAGAAAATTTATTCGTCCAAGGGATGTCAACAAACTAACAAACCTTAGTAATTACGCAAACATCTACATTGCTTCCACTTCCCAAGTCATTGAATATGCCAGAGCAAATAGCCTCAGTCACCAACTTTATTCCTTCATCCCTCTACAAACAAATACCAGTACACTCAAATTTCTTGCAAAAATACTGACGGATGATGGTCATTCATGGAAGTAACATTTACCCACAACTTCGATGTTAATGAATTCCAGAGCCTTTCCCATGTGGATCATAAAACCCTTACCTAAATTGGATCATAAAAAAACTTACCTCACTTTTAAGTTAGGAACAAGATTTCCTCATTCCAGGAAAGTTAGCCTAATTGGCATTTCCATTTTATATCAACTTAGCATTGCTAGATTCTATCCCATGATATCCAAATGGAGCCTAATGCCATCTGCTTCATGGATTAGAGAGAAAGGAAAAGGGAAAGGGAAATTAAAAAATCACCACTTCTTGCTTGGGTACCACGGAATACAAGTGAGAGAAAAGAAGTTCTACAATATTACTGCTGCCGTTTCTCTTTTTTTTCCCGCAAGAAAAGATAAATATTGAATCTCTTCTTTTTTGTTTCCCTTATCCGTGCAAAAGACTAAATCTATGTGAGTTGCATATTTTCCAATTCAAAGAAAAGCGACATATTTTTTAACACCAAGGAAAACATTATTGCTTCTCATTTCTCTTTCCTTTTCCTTTTCCCTACCAAATCCAAGTTCTAGAGTAACATTGAGATCAACAATACATTGGCCAAAATTTAAAAGGAATTCAACTTGTACGAACACTACACCGCTACCAATAAGAATACACCAACTTACAGTCAGCCCTTCACGGTATTTTGATTCAAAAACAGTCATAGCAGCAAGGGAACCCGAACCCATAGTTGCAAATGGCAAAGTGTCCGTTGATCCGTGTGGGTAGATCTGGCAATCATTTAAAATATATCGTTAGTGCTGTCCTAAGTAATCAAACATGATACCTTCGGATTCCTGTTCGTAGAGAACACTTACAGTATGCAAATGTGGTCCAGTGACATCAACTCCACCGAGCACCAAAGCAGCTGAAACATGACCTTGATAGCTGGTTAAGTCAAAAGAATGAGCATATCTGGATATGTAATCTCGTAATAAAACTACTCCTATACCTAGAAAAACCTTGCACTAACTACCGTTACCTAAAAAGATGAGACTTCAAAAGGCTAAGAGCGGTCACAACCCTTGATTCCCGACTAGTATGATACCGGTGTAGCTGCAACTGAGAACTAACCATATCTAGAGAGAGAATAAGAATGAAACTTATTTTAAAAACAGATGTAATGCTGTCGTAGCACAAATCCATCTACCAAAATTCTGATACAGAACATGAACTTGAAATTACCAGTCACTGCCTCTGTATCAGCAGCAGTCCCTGCTCCACAGCAGTAAATGTTGGGTGCCATATAGTGGATTTTCTCACAATTCTTATCAGCAACAATGGGCCCTTCAGTAGCTCTTGTATCTGCTCCAAGGATAACCCCATCCTGACCATAAAATGCAAATATCAATGGAGTGTTGAAGAAAAATCTTCAGAGACAAACCCTCCCAACTCCCAAGAATTGACAAAGCAAAGAACAATATGCACTGTGAACAAACCCAACATGGACCTGGCAGCTGAAACACTAGACTTAATTTCGAAAGGAAACAATCAATTTTATCCAATTTGTTCCCAGTGTCAAACTATTGTATCTGATACCCATCTGTTTTGTTAAACGTTCCAGAATTCCAACCTCTCTACAAACATCATTGTAAGGCTTTTCCCAAGACTCCTATATCATTACGATATCAGCTATTTGTTCATTTCTTGATTTATTCTGAGAAATTGGAATAATGGACAAGTTGTGCCTAGCTGGAATAATAGGCAACGTATGGCTAGCTGGAATAATTAGGCAAGAGGGCTTTAAATAAAATACACAAGGGTTTACCATTATATATGCCTATTCCATTTCCATGGCAGAGATGGGGAATCTATAGAATAGAATTTAGTTAAAGTTCCAGGTCTTGACAACCAAATGTGCACAAGATATGAAGTTTTGATAGTCATTTTCTGGGCAATACATTCAATGTAGTTAGAACTGCTTAGAAAAAAAAAAAAAAAACTGTGTATATGCAATGGAAAACTTGATTCCATGAGGTAATTTGAAGTCTTGCCGGATTTGAAGAGGCGATTCTCAGTTCTCTTCTCTTCTTCTGCTCATGTTGGGATACGTCCAGAAGTACATACTACTCTGTCCCATTTTGTTTGTCAACCTTTCCAATTTGGGATATCCCAAACTACATTCTCCACTTTAAAAAGTCAGAACCTGGACTTACAGGTTTTTTAAAACCCTCACTGATGGTATGAATTCTTTTGAAGTAAGGGTAAAGGCAAAAAGTAGGAAATCAATAGACTTTGATTGGAATTTCAGTTCATTGAAATCATGACCTTTTAAAAAGGTGGAACTCCCAAATGGGACTAATATATATATACACAACGATGAATAGGTTAGGAAACAAGATAATCAGGTTGAACAGAATGAACAGGTTATAGTTAATCTGCTGAACAATTGAGTAAATAAATGCTACTCTGGGTCTGCATATGGAACAAATTTTCAATTACAGTCAGGAAAGCTACATATTTCTGCCTTACTTAAGGAGGCCACCAATGCAAGAACTTTTAGGGAGATGCTTGATATCATGTAAAATATGGAACAGAATGAAAGAGTTCCTACATTGACAAGTATTAAAATAATCGCCCGATTTTTTTTACCACAATCCAAAAAGTTATTTGAAAGCTCTTTGGTGATAACATCCATGCATGACTCAGTGAACAACAAGCCTAAAGGACCTAGACATACCGGAGAGTTAGCCTTGCAGGACAAAGATAATAGGCCAAACCAAATGACACTTAATAAGGTCATGTATTTGAAATATAGAACACCTAGGATAGGCATCACAGTCCATTTTTCTTCTTTATCCACTTAGGTCTCTATGAGAAGGTAGTCTCCGAGTATCCTAAATTCCTAATATTGATGCATCTCGCAATAAGATATCTTCCTTCCATATCTAAATGCAGCTACTTTAGAGATTTTATTTAATCTTTCCAGTTGTCTCTAGAAAACGTCGGGGTATGGTGTAAGTTCACCATTAGTTGGACGTTATGCTCTAGATAGATGAAATTCATGCAAGTGCATGTGTACCAATTTGTGATCTCCAACATTCTTGCAACTTACTAACAGTTGCGTGGGAGTAAAAATAAGTAAATATAAATATTAAGGTTCCACAATCAAAAAGCATATTCGGGCCCACAAAGTCCTTGGAAAAGTCAAAGGTCTTCAAGAAATAGAAGTTCGCGTTTACTCATTTAAGGATTTATCATGAAAAGAAGTACAAAGAGGTTACACATTAAACTCAGCCCTAAAATCCGTAAACAAAGATTTTACAAGTAGTTCAAACGGCTCTAGGCCAAGCGGGAGGATTCACGGACGAATGTCTTCTCCTTGGCAAAATCAAGCCATATATTGAGGCAATAGAGCCAGGGGGTCCGAGCTCGAAGAAGAAAACAAATTGGATCGGAGAAGCTACTTTCTGACCTGAGGAGAGCAATGCCGAGCCCAACCAAAGGTAACCACCTCCAGTCGGGAGGTGGGATATAGGTAGCAAAAGTCCCCTCTAGTCTAGTCACAAGGGAGAAGGAACCCTCATTGTGACCAAACTTGGTACGTTCGACTCACCCTGTGACTAAACTTGGTGCGTTCAAAGATAAAGATCCTTGGAAGGCTGCACGACAACACTCGAAAGCCTGATGTCAGAAGATCCGCCATGAATATTAGGAACCTGAGAAGAAGGATGAACAAACAAGGCTTGTGTCGGGCCATCCCAGGTGGTAGAAAGATCTGAAAGGAACTTGCTAGTCCACCCCAAATTTGATGGAGGTGAAGCAGATAGAAATATGATTTTTCTCAGAAGCAATCTTAAAGGTATTTATAGGAGGAATAAAGAGAGAAGCAGGGATATGGACAAAGAACGAGGAGCGCAATAAATGTGACGACCCGCCGTAGGGTAGGATAGTAAGATGTCAAATCTCAGCAAAAAGTCCTTAGGGCCAAATAAAGTGATGTCCGGCCACGCATATGAACGGGAGTGCTCTCTAGGCAAGATGTTGACGGCTGCAGCATACTACAAAGAAGATTCACCAGCCAAGAAGGTAATGACTTGTCTAAGAAACCACATGAGAGCACCTATAAATAAAGAAGAGAATTCAAAAAACAAGGGCAAGCACACTTTCATACTTCGACATTTTTTACCTCTTATTTGGTTGATTTTGTGTAGAAAAGGGAGTTGGAGTTCTAGTCAAAGTCCACCATCCCCAAGACTAAAGTTCAAGGTGAAGCTCCACACAAAGAGGGAGTCTATCAGGATTTTTACCCTCACAACAGTAATACTAAAAGGGAAACATGGCCCGTGCCTCATGCTCCAACCGAGAACAGACTAACCTCAAGGACTGGTTGTGTGGGAGCATGACAACAAATAAGAGGCTTACTCCGCCAAGTTTGCAAGTTCCACCCTAACCACTAGTGAACTTCAGAGCACTAGGAACGAACGAGGAACGTGTAAGCACTGTTTGAAGGCTGGGTAGCACTGTTTTTACTCACAAAACCTAGAAACTACGAGATATTTGGTGTTCTAGAGAGTATAGAGAGGCTCGTAAGTCGTAACCAGAGCACCAGGTTTAGGGTTTATGAGAAAGCATGCTAAAACCCTTAAGAGGGAGGGTCCTGTTTATAGGGATTTTGGGGAATAAGTAAAGGGATCAATGAAATAATTAATAAAACCAGTAATTATCAAATGTGACTTGCGGCTCACTCCATCCAAGAAACCCTAGGGCGGTGAACGAGGGTAAAGAGCCGGTAAAGGGAAGTTTGGGATGGATCCAAACTCTGCTGCACTTCTGGAATGTGCTGTCGTAAAATACAAACAGCGGCCGCTAGAAGAAGTGGTGGCCAACAGAGGATCTGGCAGAAGTAATTCTAGGGTATTGTTCAAAAGATTAAAAACGGCACCAAAACATATTCACACGAAGTTCAATCACATAAAATCCCTGCAGGCTTCATACATAAAAACTTGTAGATATAGAGGTGATTTTTCCAAGCGTACTTCCCTCATACATAACACAAAGCCTTGTCCACATACTCATGAACTAATCATTTTCTATCAATAATGCAAGCATCAAGTTACAATTGATGACAACTTGAAGCCATTAGGGTATATCACAACGCAGTGAAAAGCGGAATCGTATCAAACAAGAAAACTTTGACGCGCACCTCGAAAATTAGGCCAACAATAGTAGTTCCAGTTTTGAGAAAAGAAGGAGCTTTAAGCCCTTTGTTAGACAGCATCTCATTCCTTCTACACAGGTCGAAGTTAAACCCACCCTTCATCGGAACATCTACTGTCGCCTTAGACATTTTGAATTATTGCACGACCTAACACGTAAGAAATTCAAAGATCAGATCAATATAATTCGAGAGTTGAATAGCACATTTGTACTATTAACACTCACAATTAGACAACAAAAATCAAATATAGTTCCCAAAGAAATTGCAGCAAAACTCAAAGTTTGAAAATTACAACCGTGATATGAGAGAGTATATGGTTCAATGCTTCAAAAGCTCACGATCAATGGCGATGCGAAGTTGATTTCGATGAGTGGAAGAGGCGAAGATCTGGGACAGCGAGAGAGAGAGAGAGAGAGAGAGAGAGAGAGAGAGAGAGGTTTCGAAGCTCTTGGCGAACTTCAGAATAACAAAGCAGTGTCTTGGGGAATAAGAAAAAAATGGGTTTGGAATTGGGAATAGACCTCCAAAGTTCATTAAATATCAATTACACCTCCAAACTTTTACAAAATTTGATCAAGAGCACTCGGTCTATTTCCCTTAACTAGACGGAATATTCTTAGGGTTAATAATTTACTTGCCCCTCCAACTATTTACTAGTAATTTTTATTTACTTCCCCCTCCAACTACCAATTGACTTTACTTCCCCCTCTAACTATCCAAATGTTATCCATCCCATCCAATCAGCCACTTTCCATCCAATTCATGGATGGAAAATATAACTCCAACCCCTTTCAAGGGCATTTATGTCTCTTCACCTATCAATATATGTATATATTCTCTCTATCTTCTTCTCACCTCAAACAAATGCAAACAAGAGCAATCAGAGGAGGTTGGGATTGATCCTTTGCCTTTTTCGAAAACAAAACAATACCCATTTCCCATAAAAATGATAAATTCAGAGGGGAAGTTGATACTCATTATTGATTTGACCCATAATGACAAAACCCCACTAATTTACAATAGATGAATTAGACTGAAGAAATACTTGATGTACATACTAAACACGTTAGAATCGCAGAAAACCTAATCAACGTGAAAATAAACGCATAACCCATGAACTCACTTGAAATGAGCAATCAAATTGAACAAATCCTTAGGATTTTCACTAACCCGGCCGTTTTCCATATTCCAAATTAAGCAAACCCATTTCCAATAACAAAGATTAAAGAAATGACCGCCGTTTTGCCCCATTAAAACTTCCAAAATCGCAAAAGCCTAATCAAATGTCAAATTAAACTAATAACTCACGACCTAAGACAAAAGGGAGCAGTCAAATAATACATATATGATAGGTGAAGAGACATAATTGCCCTTCAAAGGGTTAGGGTTATGTTTTCCATCCATGAATTGGATGGAAAGTGGCTGATTGGATGAGATGAATAACATTTGGATAGTTAGAGGGGGAAGTAAAGTCAATTGGTAGTTGGAGGGGGAAGTAAATAAAAATTGAATAGTTAGAGGGGCAAGTAGATTATTAACCCAATATTCTTATGTGTCAATCTTCTCCCAAAATGAAGTCGTTTTGGGCCAAGTCAGGTAGGCTATTTTACATGGTGGTGCACATACACAAACGATCTGAACCATCCAATAATTTTAAATTAAGTATTTGAGTGGTTTTGCGTAGTTTCCAATCGGATGTTTATATATAATTAATCTAATTGTTGAGTTTTTCATTCAGAATTCAGGCCATATAATTTGAGAGAATTTTGAGAAAAGGACAATTGTGTACTTGATATTTTTCGATATCAGCCATTGATATCGTAAAGGTTGTTACAAAGAGCATTTAAAAAAAAAAAAATCACTTTGATGCTACGAAGGTTCAAATTCATCATTGACCTCTAATGCCACTTTTGATTATTGCAACAAATATACCTATCATGCCTAATAGTAGTTGCCATCTAAGGTGTCTTCATGAAAATTTTAGCATGAATTTTAATGGATATTAAAAGCGCAACCACTTACAACACATACACAAGCTTCATGAACAATGGAACAACATCATCATCCCTTTACTCTTCTTCTCACATCTCACCCCTAGTTCTCTAAAAATACAAAACACACTCTTATTCATATTGAACTCAACCTAGGCTCCAAATTCACCAACAAGCCATGCCTCATATAAAGTGTGGTAGTTACCTTTGGAACTACATTTTGACCTTCAACCACCCTAACAGAATACCTTAATATCTATGACAGAACCAGCCACAATTTTCATATGCATGTAAGCAAACTTCCTCCCCATACAAAGTCTAGGCCCGACATTAAAAACTGGACACCTAAACTGATTCTCACACACAAATTCCCCGTTCTTTATCCATCTCCCCGGCTTAAACTCCAAGCAATCCTTCCCCCACACGGATTCCATTCGAGCCATTGAGAAAATTGAGTAAATGACCCTAGCACCCTTTTCCAATTGCGTGCCATCTGCAAATAAATCATTGCTTGTGACCTCTTTCAAGTCAATTGGAACTGGTGGGTACAACCTTAAGGCTTTTGATATTGCTGCTTCCAAATACACCATTGTCTTCAGCTCTTCTCCTGTGAAAACAATTGTGTTCACTTCTTTTTTTCCCCTTCCTTTGTGTGAGAATTTCATTTAACTCGTACAGAATCCTGTTTTCCACTTGTGGGTTTTTGTCAATAAGCCAGAAAAAACATGCTAAGGCCACTGAGCTTGTGTTTCGTCCCGCTAAAATGAAACTTATGCAGAAATTCATAAGCAGTTTATCAGTGAAATGAGAATTTTGGCCTTTTTCACTCTCCATAAGTCTTGACAAGATCAGACTTATTTTCTAAGCCACCAGTTTCACTTAACTCTACCCTCCTGTCTCTCACAGTCTTCTCAACAAATTCATGAACAACTATCACAGCTTCCTTTAGCCTCTTCTCGAATCCCAATTGAAAAAATTTCATTGGCTTCCACACGAATGGAGGCACCATGAATCTGATCAAAGTCAGTTCAATGGCTTCCTCAAAAGCCTTAGCAAAAGCAACTTCTGGGAAGTCTATAGACAAGCACCCCGGATTAATTCCGGATGCTGCTATGCATAAGTTATCGAACGTAAACCGAAGAAGCACATCTGGTAAATCGATGCAGTTACCCAACTTCACCACATTTTCTGCAACTCTAAGCAGCTTCTGGTGCACCAATGCTTGTACAGTTTGACCCGAGTAGTCGACAAATGGGTTGAATGCATTTCTAAAATCACAACTTTTCGCTGTTCTCTCCATGATTCCCCGTCGACATTGAAAATACCATGCCCAAGAAAATCATGAAACCTTTCTATGTAGTACTTGCCTTTTGGGAAGTTTTTGAAGTTTTTTTTTAGCATGGACTCTATTTTCAGTGGATCAGAAGTTTGTAGGATTTCATAAGAAACCCTAACCCAAGAACTCATGTCAAACCATTGAAGAAAACAATAGCGAATGCGTACTTGTCGCCATGGAGGATGAACACCTTGTGTGTGTGGTTGTTCGTCTTCCATCTCCAAAGCCCTACTCTTGATCGTGACCTTTGTCTCACACACGATGGGATGGTATGAGAAAGAGATTAGGGTTTGGAGTGGGGACTTAACCACATGTTTATAGGCCTTAGTTCCATCATTGCCCATCATAATAGATGGAACCCTAATGGGCCTTAAATGGTCTCTACACTTAATAATAAGCCCGCACCACTTAACGCACGTCATATAACCCAAATACACGCTAATATAGATTTGTCAATTACTCGTTCACATTAATTAAATGATCACAACTTAATGGGTAATACCAACACCACTCAAACCTTATTCAACAATATACAATATCTAATTTTATGATCTATGTAGGTCCACCTACAGAAAATTGCTAACAATCTCCCACTTGGGCCACATAAGTCATCTAGATATTAGACATTGTAAACTTTAAGAGCTCAAACCTTTATTGTTGAAATTTATGAGTGACATCTCAAAACAATCTGGTCCATTGAAAACACAAATATAGGATCATGGCGGCCTTTGCCATATTTATCATGACAAAACCCATCCATTGTCACAAATATCTATGCAATCAATGACATAGATCAAGTACGGAAGTGTAGCATGGAAATTACATGCAAATGTGATCCTTTAGCATGCCTATTTCCAACTAGTCCAACCTTATAACTCAACAGAGTTCTTGAGTTACGCATATAATCAAAACTTCATGTATATACCACAATTTTGAAAATATGCAACTTTATTTCAGAATCATCAATAAACCAAAAGTGATCACCACAAAAGTCAAATAACCAACAATATGAGTAGCAGAACTCCCACTAACAAAATACTTCACCAGAACTAACCACTCCTGTACGAGCTACATGCTCCAAAAACACTTTAGGTGGTAAGCACTTAGTAAGCGGATCCGCAATCACGAGTTTTATGCTAATGTACTCAATTGACATAAGACATGATTCTGAACTCTTTCCTTAACAACAAGACTTGACGTCAATATGCTTTGATTTTGATGAATTCTAGTCACAATTCAGTAGCTTTATTATCACAGTAGATCTTTATTGGCTTCTCGAGTTACCGACAGTATGAAGCCAGGTGATACAATTCTGCAAACATAGTTATGTTGCTTTATAGCAAGAAGTAACAAACTCGGAGTCCGAATATCCAATAATAATTAGATTCTCCGATATGTGAGCATATCATTTACAGACATCTACCAAGCATTCCAACTATGCACGCAATATCCGGACGCGTACAAACTAGAGCATACATTTGACTCCATACTGCTGATGCATAAGGGATGTCTTCTATTTGTTTCATTTCCAAGTCGTTCTTTTGAAAATTTTCTGGTTGCACCATATATATGGTTTCTTCAACGTCACCATTGAGAAACGCAGTCTTTTACATCCATTTGATGAAGCTCTAAATCATAATGAGCCACAAGTGCCATAACAATCCTAAAAGTGTCTTTCGATGATACCGGAGAGAAAGTCTATTTATAGTCAATGCCTTCCTTTTGAGTAAAGCCTTTAGCAACAAGACGTGCCTTATATCTTTCGATATTGCCTTTCGAGTCCCGCTTGGTTTTAAATATCCATTTACAACCAACATGCTTGACACCTTAAGGCAATTCGACAAGATCCCAAACGTCGTTATCACTCATGGACTTTAACTCATTCAATATGGCACTCATCCATTTTAGAGAGTTAACACTTTGTTTGGCTTGACTGAAAGATATGGGGTCATCTTCCAATCCTATATCAAACTCATGTTCTTGGAGATAAACCATATAATCATCAGGAATTGCTGATCTCCTCTCCTTATTGGATCTCCTAAGTGGCACCCCTACTTGAGTTTGTTGTGGTTCTTCCGTATTAGTAGGAGGCAGCTCAAGAATAGTTTGGTGGTTTGCATCCGCATCTTGTACAAGTACAGGTGTGACCACCTCAACAGTCTCAATAGGAATCATAGGAATCTCAACTTGTTCCTTTTCAAATAAAAAATTCCTAGTTTGTGCACTCCCACTACTTTCAACATCCTCAATAAATTTGGCATTATCCGTCTCAATTATGGTATTTTTGGAAGGGCAAGAAAATTTAAAACCTCTAGACCTTTCTGAGTATCCAACAAAATTGCAGTTAAAGATTATAAGCTCCTGTTGGAACCAAATTTTCTTATGTTTGTTTTCTTCCCCTTTATGCAATCAACACAGATTTTGAAATCTGAAAAATCAAGAGGATCAAGAATTCCACTTGACACAAGCCTTTCAATTCTCTCTTTCGAGATATGTCCCAAACGCTTGTGCCACAATACGGAGGAGTTCTCATTAATTAATTTTTGCTTTGTACCATAGTTGTCAACATTTAAAGTTTCCTTAAACTTTAAGTGAGAGGCATCCAAGTCTAACCTGTATAGACTGTCAACTAGAGATCCAGTACCAATAATATTTGAATTTTGATAGAGACTAAAAACTTCATGTCCAAATGAACAAGTATAACCGGATTTGTCCAAATTGGAAACAGAAATTAAATTCCGTCTAAATGGCGGTACATAAACAGTCTCATCTAAATCCAAAATTAAAAACCAGATTCTAATTTTAGTCTAAAAACTTTTAAGTCTAAAAACTCCAATTGCCTCAATACGAACTTTATTTCCATTGCCCATATTAATGAACCTTTCGGCATCACTGGGTATCCGGCTCCTTAGACAACCCTGCATGGACACACTTATGTGAATAGTTGTACTCGTATCTATCCACCAAGTGTTGGGTGGTACTTCAACTAAATTAAATTCACAGCAAACAAAACTAAATTGATTACCTTTCTTTGCGAGCCACTTGTGATATTTGGGACAATCCTTCTTCACATGACCAACAGCCTTTTTGCAAAAGAAACAAGGAACACCTTTATCCTGTTTTTGTTGCACAGTTGTCTGTGAAGTCCCAGCATCTGCAGTTCCCTGAGTCTTATGATTGAACTTTCTTTTCTTAGTGCCCGGATAACCGTGAGAATGAGTTGGCAAGTGAGCACTTTCTGTCCTTTCTTGTTTCATCCTTTCTTCCTCTTGCACACATTGAGCTATAAGCTCATTAAGAGTCCATTTTTCCCTTTGAGTATTATAATTAATTTTGAATGGACCAAATTGTGTAGGAAGTGAAATCAGAACAAGGTAGACAAGAATTTCCTGAGAAAATTCTAACTTTAGTGCCTTCATTTTGGTAACAAGATTGGACATCTCCATAATGTACGCCCTTATATTTCCTTTGTCATTATACTGCATGGTGACAAGTTTGCTAAGAAGCGTACATGCCTCCACCTTTTCCGATGCAATAAATCGGTCTGCAATTTGGCTAAGAAATTTCTTGGCATTCTCTTCCTCAGGTATTGCACCTCGAATAGTATCAGATATAGAATGCTTTATTATCATAAGACTCATACGGTTAGAACGCTCCCACTTTTCATAAATAGATTTTTCCTCAGCTGTACTGTTATCAGTGAGCTTAGCAGGCTCATCGACACGCAGTGCATAATCCAAATCCATACACCCAAGAACGATTGAAACATGCTCTTTCCATTTTGCAAAGTTGGAACCAATAAGAGTTGGAATGTTGTTCAAATTTGCAGATATCGAAGATGCATTCACTATAGTAACATAAAAGAAAAGCTCACAATCAACAAATATCCATAACGCGATGATAAAAATAAGAAACTTGATTATAATTATCATGCAAAAATTGGTCTAATTGTAGGGGCAAACAATTTAGACAAACAGACATAAACTAAAAATCACAAATATTATGTCTTTAGTGGTGGGCCTTGTCGAGAAACCTAACGCATCATCATAATCAAGTCTTTGGACAGTAATTATAACACGTAATTGGTCTTCTCAAAAATAAATAAGGCTAGTTAACCTGAACAATACAAAATTAGACCTGGCCAATCAAAAGCCTTCCTTTGGGCCGACTTTTGAACGCATAGGTAAATTCTAAAAATTATATTATTCAAAATTTAACTACCTTATACTGTTTAAATCCGGCCAAATAGTAATCCGGCCAAGAAAATCACCGCAATAGAGACCACTTTGGCGATCGGTATATCATGTTAATTTTCCCAAGTATTGGGTATGAATCGCTGGAAAAATTTATGCCCCTAATTTGTGAACTTTATAAAAAACAAGCAAATATACAAAAACCTTTAACTGACAACAACACAGTGACCGAAGAGTTCTGTATTCTTAGTAGCAAGATGAGACAAGGAATTGATTCTCGTTTCTTGCACAACGTTGCAACTAGGGGTGAAAATCAATCGGTTCGGTTCGGTTTTTGGGGTGTCCGGGACCAAACCGATCAGTTTGGGGTGGTTTTGTTGGGAACCGATCCCGACCGAAAAAAACAATGGACCGATCGGTTCGGGGTGGTTCAGTTTTTTTTGGTTTTTTCGGTTTTTTCGGTCCGGCATTAAGATTGAGATGGACGGCTAGGATTTGTTGTTTTTGGGGGGTCAAGATCGTTTTTTTGGGTTTTCGGTTCAAATAGGGGTGGTTTCGGGGTAATTCGGTCCAAATTGGCATGATTTCGGTTCGGTTCGGTTCGGTCCAAACCAATTTCCAGGAAACCGAGACCGAACCGATAATTTTTCGGTTCGGTTCGGTCCAAACTGAAGTTAGCCGACACAGCTTTTCCCCGACTGAAAACCGAACCGATCAGTCGGTTTTTTTCGGTTTTTCTTTCACCCCTAGTTGCAACCAATTACGGTTTTATTATATTAGTATCTGTTTTGTTAAAACCGAAAACTACTGAGATTGTTAATCTCAAGCACCATCTATAGATTTGCTGTTATCATGGACAAAAAACGAATATGGCGCACGTCGAGATTTAGAAAATTAAAAACAAAACACTAATAAACTAAACACCGAATATGAATTGCAAGAATACAAGATAACTGGAAAATCCTTATGTACTGTGTACCACATATTGTCAAGGCCGTATTTTAACTTGTTTATCGAGCCGAAGAGAAAACTTTATATTTTTCTCAATAATTTTCTTTTAATCGATTATTGAAACAAGTAATAATCAATTAATATAACCGAAAAGTAATCGACGCACAAAAACTGAAGCGTATAGTCGAGTTTATTGATTGATGAAACACATGATCATATAATATACATGACCACAAAATCCTTTACAGGCAGAGCAATCAAATAATAAGTTGAGTCAATTTCGTAAAGTCCGAGAAATCCATATGAGACAAAACGTTCTACTTCAACAGTATTGATTTTCGGCAAATCACCAAGTCTGATATTGATCTCGGAATAAAACGATCAAATAAAATAATATTTTTTATTTATATGATCAAAGTTTCCTTTGTTTCTTGAATTGGAAAAATAAAACTTTATATTTTCTCCAATACTCTGACAAGAGGCTCTGATACCACTTGTAGGATTTCATAAGAAACCCTAACTCAAGAACTCATGTCAAACCATTGAAGAAAACAATAGCGGATGCGTACTTGTCGCCATGGAGGATGAACACCTTGTGTGTGTGATTGTTCGTCTTCCACCTCCAAAGCCCTACTCTTGATCGTGACCTTTGTCTCACACACGATGGGATGGTATGAGAAAGAGATTAGGGTTTGGAGTGGGGACTTAACCACATATTTATAGGCCTTAGTTCCATCATAGCCCATCATAATAGATAGAACCTTAATGGGCCTTAAATGGTCTTTACACTTAATAATAAACCTGCACCACTTAACGCGCGTCATATAACCCAAATACACGTTAATAGAGATTTGTCAATTACCCGTTCACATTAATGAAATGATCACAACTTAATGGGTAATACTAACACCACTCAAACCTTATTCGACAATATACAATATCTAATTTTATGATCTATGTAGGCCCACCTACAGAAAATTGCTAACAAAGTTATGATCCCATGCGACCCGCCCTTCCACATTCCCTTCTAGTTGAATGTTCCATGTGTCTTGATCAAAGTTTCTGTTGCCCAATCATGGATATGGTAGAAATGGAGGAAAAGGATGGTATGATCCCCATCACTGGCCATAACATGGGACCCTTGTTTGTGAGTTTCTGAATCATAAAACTTAAGATGAATACAATTAACAGAGCTATTCCCATGTCTGAAAGCCATAAGGGGTCAAACAAACCTCTTAACATCTCCTCTTTTTTTTTTTTTTTTGGTTCTAGTTTGTGAGAGCAGATGTGGAGTTTTCAGTTTATGGAGACATTATAAAGGTACAAGGTAGAGGGTGGAAGAGTTTAGAAGTGGCCCCCTGTCCGTTAGGTCGTTAATTGTGATCAACTCAACCATCATGAGAGGTTCAAGAATAATTTTGTTGCTGGTTTCTGAGAAGATTTTGGGTGCAAATGGGGTATGGGTGATGTGGTACCCAAGCAGCAAATCCTGGCCGTCCAAAAATGAAACCGATGAACTGATGGTCCGGATTGAAATACACTTTTTTGTTTCTCTCTCTCTCTCTCTCTCCCTTTTTTTTTTAAAATCTGCTCGCCATTTCACTCCGGACCGTCGGTTGCATTTTCGGACGGCCCGGATGTGCTGTACCCTCCCCGCACCCAAAATATTCTCGTGGTTCCTGTGACATTAAAATTTGTTTAGTTTAGAAGTTTAGACCACTTTGTTTGGAGATTTTGGTTTTCTTGGAATTCTAAATTATTCAGTGGTCTTGGAGCGACATGTGGCAGTGTCCTAACACCTTTATCCATCTCAGATTTCTTTGGGACCGGACAGAAAAACGGACACATGTGGCTGTTGGGGCACCATGTGGCGGTGTCCCAAGACCCCAAATAATTTTTCCTTGAGTAGTGCTTTTATTTATTTATTTTTTTTCAGGTGCGAAGGAAATAGGAATAGTCATTTGTAGTCTTCACTTTCCAATATTATCATGTCAACTGAATGCTTCCCTCTATACTTTCTTTGGTAGAGTGTGGCCAATATGATATCTCTCTTAAAATCACAGTTAACGGATTATCCATGCAATCTCATTTCCCAACCAAAGTCTGAACAAATCATGTGGAAAGCGTTAAAAAATTGGCTGGCTTGCAAAGCCAATCTCGTGAAGAGGAAATGTGGGCATAATCCAGTGTGCCCCATCTGTGAGACCGAAAATGAAACAGTGGAACATCTCCTATTCCAATGTCCCTGGAGTAAAGCAGTGCGGTTTGGGAGTAACAAGTCATATTGGGTGTTGCATAAGGGTGTGGAGGCTGTTGACAAATGGATGGAAAACATGTTATGTGGTGACATGGCGAAGGAAACTACGAAAGAAGACCTGGGTGAGATTTTTGAGATTTGTTGGGCAATATGGAAAGCTAGAAATGACTACATATTCCATAACAAACCTCTCAAGCCGGCAGAGGTGATTGACCAAGCTGTTAGGTCCAACAAGGGCTACCTCCTTGCTGTTTGCATAGGATCCAACAACAATTTCCAGAGACCAGTTGGGGCATTGAAATGGGTTCCCCCAGCGAACCCTTGCATTAAGTTTAATTCGGATGGAGACTTTGATTCCTCCCGCGGCTTTGCCGCCTTTGGCGTTGTTGCTAGAGATAGTGGTGGATTGGTTCAATGGTGGAGTTACGGAAAGGTGAGAGTTGCATCAGCCATTGCAATTGAGGCATGGGCACTTCGAATATCTTGTCTCAGAGCAAAAGAGAGGGACATGGACTGGGCCATTTTTGAATCAGATTGCAAGCCTTTGATTAATATTATCACAGACACTTCAATGGAATGTCCCTGGGAGATTGCAGCCATGGTGGAGGATATTCGTGCTTGGGCTTTGACAAAACATTGGTCGTTTAGTTGGTGTAGAAGGGAATGTAATAGAGTGGCACTTTGGATTGCTCCTAATTGTCGTGATAGGAAAGTTTTGTTTATTCCGGGCTGTATTCCGCCCATGCTAGAGTCCATCTTGTCTAAAGACTTGTCCTAAGTTTCTGATTTATAATACTTGACGTTCTCCAAAAAAAAAAAAAAAAAACTATAAATGGAAGAATTCACATGTTGAATTGTCCACAAACTTAAAATAAATCTCAAACAGGAATAACCAAAATAACTAACATAACATTCATTGTGATCAAGCATAGAGGCCAGCTGTAAAGATGAGTTTAACTATGTCTGATTCTTTTTATAAATTGTTAGAGATTATAAATAATAAAGTTATCCTTCTCTTTGACGGCTTAAGCTTTTAGATGAGTTGGTGGCTAACGATCCAATATGGTATCTAAGCAAGCAATAGATTCTGTGTTCGAAACTCACTACCTATTTAATGATTAAAAATATACACACGCTTAGCCCACTTATGGAGAAGAGTCATAAAGTTGCCCCTTTCTCTAACAGCTTAAGTTTTTGGATGAATTGGTGGTTAACAATCTAATATAAATGAATTTACAAGAATTTCCTTAGGCCCAATTTTCCACTTTTCTTATAATAATTACTGTCAAATACTCGCATTTCAGCAGCCCAATACTATTCTTTTTGAGCAATGATACGGACACAGATACCCGGACACAGATCCTTACACATACATAAATTAAGTGGGACTCATGCACAGTGAACGGTTGTGGACACATATGCGTACGTATCTACTCTACGTCCAAAGCTTTTTTTTTTTCCTTTGAAAAGAAAAGTCGTTGTGCAATTAAACCTTAAAAAAAAAAAAATGTTAGATCATCACCTGGCCAAAGTGCAGTTGACCACTCTATTGCCAGTTCAGTTATTGCTCAATTTTCTCTTAAAGCACATTACAGGAAATTAGTCGGCAAGATAGTTGGGAAATTATAACATGGATCATGGTCCATTAATTCCTGAATAGTGCTTTAGCACCTTAATTGGTAAATGTTCTGGAGTAAAGCATTGCCTGATGAAGTATGATCTCAGAAAAGCAAATGAGGTTAAATGAGTTTTTCACATTTTAATCTTGATACAATCTCTTCAGGTGGATTGGACGAGTGCATGGATTCACTCTTGTCCCCATACAACAGAGCCAGGATTTCAACTTTGTGGTGGCAAATTTGAATAACAAAAATAAAAAATAGAAAGATAAACTATAATGTGTAACTCGCCTTAAAGCCATAAAGGACTAGAAAGCTACATATAATTTGAAAAATAAGAAAAAATCTTGTGGTGGCGGGATTGTAGATAGCATTTGTTTAAGTCGTTGCGGTGGCTGCCGCCATCACTAGCCACCCCTGGATCCATCCTTGCTTGTCCCTGTCTTTACCGCTTGATCAAAGCTTGAGAGACACATCTTGTGGCAGAGAAAAAGTTTGAGAAAAGAGGATTAGATAGAAATGAAGTATAGGATCCAGTCTCATTTTTGAAGTGGAGTGTTGCTCTTTTTTAATTGAGAACAATGCGTTAACCTTCAAAAGTGGAATATAAGGCCCCCACATCTTATTCCACATTATTTGCTTTAACAACTTCGCCTTCAAGTTTACAGTGGACTTTAAAAATGTACATGTAATGGTTTAAAGTGAAAAAGTTTGTCTCTTTGATTTCCGATGTAGGACCAAGTTCCACCATATCTCCTAAAATCACTTGGTGTTAACGGGCATCTTATACAAACATTCAACATTGCACCCGTGAGCCTATTTCAGAGCAATAGCAGGGAGCGGAAGAGTGTAGACCGACACTACCCTTACCTATGACAATCTGGCTTAAAGCAACTTGATATGCTTTCATTCATGACCTATACTAATCTCTTACCACTTTCTGGCCTTTCCATTGGAGCCAATGAGACTTATTAATTAGCTGCTGGGAACTTCCCGGAGATCTTTTCCTGCCTTTACTTTTTGTCGAATTCTTTACCCTTTCGCTTTTTTCCGTTACCATAAATTTGGCTTATTGAAAATGAGATTTGTTTGTCATATTCCCTAGGAAGTGCCATTTGAAGCCACATACCAACAGCTTCAATATCACTACTGTTCACTGTTAGAAGTTAGTAATTAGTACTTAGTACATTCACTTTTTTTTTTCTCTGAGAGAGGAATAAATGAGAATGTGACTTGACTAAGCAAATGGGGGAATATGTTTGTCTATCTTTTTTACTAAATTCATCCCATATAAAGTGAAAGAGCAAGGTCTTAAGGCCATTTCAACTGTGAACCTATAAGCTATAGGCTTTCTTTGGCCATGAACTTCCACCGAACTGAAAAATCATCATCGTCTTCTGATGAAGAAGATTTTCTTGTAAAGCAGATCCTGCTCACCCACGACCCTGATGGCCGGCACCTTGATTCTCATCTATTGCTTTGTGCAACGGAGGCCATCATGTCTCATGTCACTATATCTCAAGTATTAACTCAATCCTATTCCTCTGCCTAGCGATGCTATTTTTTGGATTCTTATGTTCTCTTCATATGACTTATCCTTCGTAGAAAACCAGAATAAGATATGGGTTCTTAGTTGATACGATGAAATGTATATTCACAGCTTCAAAATATGTAATATATTTTTAACAATCTGATTCTCTGATGATTATTGCCAGTAAGACCCATTTAGCATTACACATTGTGTCTATTTCTACTGTTATTATGTTAGAAAACTCTTCCTTCAGTAATTTTTAAGCACCCTACTAAGCACAATTGAGTGAAATTCAACCTTAATTCCATTTCAAGATCCGAATAACCATCAACTACCTTGTTTCAGGCTTCTGATCAACATGTTGATGCCATTGCCAAGTGTGATATATCCAACACTGAGGTGGTTGGATCTGACGAGTCACTGGGACATACCATCTATAAACTCTCAAGCAAGGCAATCTCTCTCCTTATCTCCTCTCTATATCTTTGTTTTTTCTTGTGTATGTGAGCTATAGATGCATACATAATTTCTATTGCAGATACTTTGCAACTGCTCTGTGGGATGGAATACACATGCAAAGACAATGAACCTGTTTGAGATGCTAGGGAATTACGGATGGGATGCAAAAGCAGTCCTAGTGCTTTCAGCTTTTGCAACAAGATATGCTGAATTCTGGTTAATAATGCAGCTTTACCCTTCCCACCATTTGGCAGCATCGATTGCATTGCTTAAGCAGTTTCCGAAAGACTTAAGCTTGTTTAAGCATCGTTTTAAGGCATTAAGCTCGTTGGTGAAAACCATTATAGATGTGACAAAGTGTATCATCAAGTTTCAAGGATTGCCTCTGCAACGTGTAACCGTGGAAAATGAGGCAATTGTGGTTGCAAAGTCTCAGATCTATGTTGCTACTTATTGGGTCATTAGAAGTGCCTTGACTTGCTCTTCTCAAATCACGGACTTGATAGCCCTGAAAAATGTGCAAGTGCATGTTCCTTCTCTTCAATCTGCTCATTTAAATGATGTTTTCAATTCAACAGTGAAGAACATATTTGATTGTTAATTATAGATTGCATGCTAAACTGATATAAATTTTTTTTTTCCCCTCATTTTTCAGGCATTCAAATTCAGAAACAATTGCATCATGGGAGCTCTCAAGCTTGGTGTATAAGTTGAGCACCATAAGCAGCCACCTCAGGCAGCAAGTAGATCTTTGTTATCAGCTGATAGGTTAGTTTTTGACCCTCTTGCAATGATTGGAATCCTTTTATTTGACTGCTGAAAGACCTGATATGGAATTACTTTCAACATCGAATTCCTAATATTTCACCTTTTTGTGCGAGTTAATAGAGACAAAGATGCATAACAAGCTCTTGAATCTCTTTAAGGAGACCAACATTGACAATCAAGAGGTACTTGATATGTTATTGAAGGACTGTTCCACAGAAGTAAATGTATGTTTTCTTTTAGAAAACTGTAATCCCTTACATATCCGATTACATTGTCTTTTTCACTCAGAATATTACGAATACCTTTTAACTTATTGGTAGATTGGGTTGTCTGAACTAAAAAACAAGGTGGTGATACTCTTGGTTTCAAGGCCAGAGCTACTCCCTATAGAAGTGTTACTCTTGTTGGTGCAACAGATGCACGATCACCCCCAACGATTGAAGTTAGAAGGACAATATGAAGTTGTATGGATTCCCATTCCATCATCAGAAGCATTGACTTACAATGAAGAGCAGTGTTTTGAATTTTTCTCAAAATCCTTGCCGTGGAATACAATTTGCCAACCCCGATCACTTAGCCCTATTGTTGTTAAATTCGTTCAACAGGAATGGAACTTTAAAGAGGATCCTTTAATGGTAGTATTGGATACCCAAGGTAAAATTACAAACTTAAATGCTTTTGATATGGCAATTGTATGGGGTGCTATGGCCTATCCCTTTTCCATTTCAAGAGAAAATGAGCTATGGGAGGAAGAAACTTGGAATTTTCAACTATTGCTTGACGGAATTGACCCTCTGGTGGCCAAATGGGTAATTTTCTCCTAAACTTTCTTGCATTGATTGAATATTCTTGTGAAATTTGTGCTAGCGTATGACCACATGAAATTTTCAGGTAGAAGAGGACCAAAACCTTTGCATTTATGGAAGCAACAACTTGGATTGGATCAAAGAATTCACCGGTAAGATGAGGGAAGTAACAAATTCTGGCCTGCAGCTTAATATGGTCTTTGTTGGACAGAAAAATGCCAGTGAGCAAATAAGAAGAATTTTAGCCACAATTAATGACGAAAAAAGTGTGACCCGTTCTTTAACTTTGATGAAGATTAATTTCTTTTGGCTTCGGTTAGAGAGCATGAGAAGATCAAAACTCCGATTAGGACACACAGACGATACGAAGGAGATTCTAAAACAGCTGTTAGGGTTGCTAGACACCAATGAAAACCATCAAGGTTGGGTACTAATGGGGAGAGGGTGTTCCAGAGACAGCATAAAGATTCAAGGTAGAGAAGTCATGGAATGCTTGGACCATTTTCCAGTCTGGGGAGAAAATGTGTCCATTTTGGGGCTAGTGGGTGCAATTAGAACTGCGATTGAACCAAAACCTCTTGTAGCTGAGCCTTGCCATCACTGTGATATTATCCCATTTGCTGAGGGACTGAAGGGAACTGTACTATGCGCAAAATGTAAGCGAACTTTGGAGAAATTCATCGTTTATGAATGCAATGTAATGGAGTAGGGCGGTGTTGTTTATCTTATGTTAAATTCTGTTGCATATTGCATTGTAACATTCCCAAGAGAAATTAGAGAAGTTTACAGTTCATTGCTAGCAAAATGCTCTCCTCTTTTTTCCTCTGGCTTGTCTTGCTAAGAACTTTTTTGGTTTTGGTTTGTTTTTCTTTTTGTTCTTCTTCTTTGTGGATGTTCATAATCAATTTGCTGCCCTGAACTTTGAACATGGTTAGCATGAAAGGCTCATGTGCATTAAGGAAATATTTTCCTTTCTGTATTTATTTATCCTAAAGAAATCATATATTTTTATTAGGTGCAATTTCTGAGTAGTCGGGCTGGTAGGCTTAACAAGAGAAATCATCCAATTAAATTTCCTTTTGGAAAACATATTATTGATCAAAAGAAAGAAACAATAAATTGTTAGCCCCAATTAAGGTATAGATTTTGATGATAACAAACACAGCTCTGCTGAAATCTAATCAGTCAATTGAAAAGGGAATTGATTTTCTCTCTCTTATGCACTTCTCTTTTTGTTTGTATTCATGTCAAATAATAAGTTTACCCTTTTATGTAGGGTTGACAAATGAACCAAATTGCTCTAGATTGACCTCGTGCTCGCTCGATAGAAACTCATTTGAAAGCGATTTGTTACATTAGTAGAGTACAAAAGCAGCGGAAGAAGCACAAACTCTATTTCGTAAACAAATAACTTTACATGCACTTAATTATACTCAATATTACATAGAAAACTCAACACACACTTGGATGGTACCCCCACTTTGGGGTACTCCCTACCCCACCAAAGGGAGTTATGTCACCACCACCTCTGGAGGATCCAAGTACCTCTATTTATCCTCTATTTCTTTCCATCATGTTCTAGAAAAGTCTACACATGTCTAGAACATGGCGGAATGTCCTTATCCTTCCAGAGTCTTCCGTATCACTCTAGGTTCTCCCACGTTCTAGAGTTTCGTTGAGTTTTTTTTTATAATTTTCTCCAATATTGTACACCTTTTCAGAACATTACAGAATCTTCTAGACCATTCTCCCATGTTCTTGAACCATGGAGAGCAATTTTTTTTTTTTAATCAGCATGGAGAGTAATTGTTAACACTCAACGCTCCCCCTCAACATTGACTCTCCATCTTGACGTGATCTCGTTGCGATAATCTTTAATCACTCCACGAGTTGCTACCACGAGACAATCGTTTATACAATCATGCAATGCAACGATCATTCTGTTCTTAAAAAAATTTCGGTCACCTCAATCAGTGCTCCCAAACAACAAGTATCACATTTCTACATCGTTGTACTATCTTATTGTGCCACCACAAATGGTCCTTGACTGTTCCATCACCATAGTCCCTGACCAACCAACTTCGCAATTTAGGACAACATTCTCCTTCCAACAAAGTCTTCGAACGTTGTCCTCGACTATGACACCTTGGAGTCCCCGACTGACCTCACCAACCACGGCCTCCCCGTCACACTCCCATAGCCCCTCACTGAGGCCTCACTGACAGTACTTGGTCATCACACTTTTCACAGCCCCCACTGTGACTCCACGAACGACGTCTTTGCATAACCTTCTGGATTGCCTCGCTGTTACCGGTCCCGACCTCATCTACTTAATCTGGGACTTAACTGATTCAACTCGTGTTCTGGCTCTCGATAGAACTATCACAACTATCAATCTCAACCGTTCATCGCGTCGATCCTAGAATGACCTTGACCGCCTCTGATCATCCCACCAAAAACCAAACCATCCACCACGTCTCCATCACCAACGTCCTCGGCGGCTCCCACTCTCGGTAGCTTAACCCAATAACAGGTATCGTTTTTCCCTTTTAGACAGCTCCACCTTATTGTTGCTCATTGCTCCAGTAGCCCTCTCCCAAGTAGCCCTTTCCATGACTCCAACTACCATTGTGAACCCATAAACCTTCATGAGTCAAACCTGTTCTCACAATAAATCGATTGCTGCCAAATTGCTTCTGATATCGCAAGGCTAGTACCCACTCTGATACCACTTTTAGGGTACAAACGAGAGGAAGAAACACAAACTTTATTATGTATACAAATGCTTGTACACACACTTAATTGTACACACTATTACATAGACAACCCAAAAGACACTTTTTTTTTCCTTAGCAAAAAGATTTTATTATCCTTAGAACAAAGTTACAAAGATAAATGGATCAAACCACACAGGCTAAAGCCACCAAAGAACCTCCAAAGGGAGGTTACGTCACCACCACCTCATGAGGATCCAAGTCTCTCTATTTATACTTGTGTAGAACCTTCTTTAATATACTAGAATATTCTAGTCTATTTTCTTTTCATCATGTTCTAGAAAAGTTCACACATGTCTATAACATGGCGAACGTCCTTGATCCTTCCAGAGTCTTTATGAACCTTCTGGACTCTTTTGGATCACTCTAGGTTCTTCCAAGTTCTAGAGTGTTCTAAAACTTTCTCCAATATTCTACACCTTTCCAAAACATTATAGGATTTTTCAGAACATTCTCCCTTGTTCTTGAACCATGGAGAGTAAGTGTTGACTCTCCACAACTTGAACATTTTTTTTTGAAGCTTGTTGAGCTTTAAAACCAAGCTCAAACAACATACTGCTCGCCATTCAGCTTGTTTGACTCATGATGCTTAAGACTTTCAAGCTACTTGAGATTGGTTCGTGTATATATGTATCGATTATTGCTCATTTGAGATTGGCTTGCCTCCTAAACAATTCAAGATTAAACATATTTTAAAGCTTGTTAAAATTTGAAACCAAGCTTGAACAATCGCTCATTTGGTTTGTTTATCATCCCTACTTTTATATGTTTATCATCCCTACTTTTATATGTTCAGAAAAGATGTTTGAAGGACAATTTTGTAATTTTACATATGTAAGGGTAAAATTTATAATGCATTTGGACAAAAGGAAAAGGCGATTGCTAAAATCAATTCTCATTAAGAATCAAGATATGTATTTTATCCGGCCCTTGCCTCCTTTTTATTTTGCAGAATATAGTCATAATCTTGAAATATAAATCTTGCCCTTCAATTCGTTCCCGTCTTCTGCCTTGATTTGTCCCCAATCATGCTTGAGGCATTCAAATTTGATCACAATTAGTATGGATATTGGGCGATGGTGGTGGCGGTTCAAAGATGAATTAGATCAATTCGCTTGCGAAGCTCGCTGCTATGGATGTTTGGTTTTTCTTCAGTATTGTGTGGTGAGCCACCAGGGTCATTCTTTATGAATCAAGTCAAGGACGGATCCAGGAATACACCCCAGTGGGGGCACCATATCAATTATAATTGTGAAATTTTTTCTTAGTAAATGATTTTGCAAAATTAAGACATTCATTATGGTCTACAGTTTATAATGCATACTTTTTATAAAAAATAAAATAAAAATGAGCACACGATCTTAGACAAAACTTTTACAGTATGGTTTACCTTGACATTAACAAGTCTTTAGAATGATCGAGATGGTTTATTGATAACTTTTAACAAAAATTCCCCATGACGGTTAAAAATAAAGAAACTCAAAAGATATCTCCAAATAAACAAATAATTTGTAAACCAATAATTATAAATGAACCAGCCAACGAAAGTTGAAGCACAAAATTAACTCTACATTTTTAATTTTGAGATATATATGAGTGTGTTGCTAAATATAGCATTGTATTACATAATTAAGCTAAATGTATATATAATAATATATTTTTTTTAAGTTTTGAGCGGGGTCAGCGGGGGGACGCCACCCCCCCCCCCCCTGTATCCGTCCCTAAATCAAGTTACTGGCAGAAGTTTCCATTAACAAAAAAGTTGAACATGTTATCGCGAGAAAACGTTTAATTGGTATGGGGTCTAGTCTTTAGACTGAATCCCATCCATTTTGGTTGGTTACTTAGTTTTTTGTTAAAGGACAAGTCTTCTTATTGATGTACTTTTTGATTGGTTTATAATACTATTGGTTATCATAGTAAAGTTGGCTCAAATTTTTTTTTTTGTTGTTGTGAGAAGTGGGAAGAAATTCATTAGATAAATCTCAAAGTACAAACAAAGCCATAAGAGATACATAAAGGACTTCAATATAAACAAAAGGACACCGACACTAAACAAGAACCAAGAGCTAATCGACACTAGTAATATTAGAAGGCTGATGAGAAAATCCAATACTGTTGTCCAGGTGAGGAACAAAAAAGTCCAGAGCATGCTTTGCTAGGATATGAGCTCGCTGGACCGCCTAGCGCGCAACTTTTGAGATTTGACAAAAAGACAGCTTTGAGACCTCAGTTACCATGTTGTGCAACAAAAAAGTGTCGTGAAAATGACACTCAACCTTCCCTGCCATCTGCATAATTGCATTAAAACAGTCAGAAAAAATATAGACCGCGTTATAGTTGTTGGAACTTGTGGCTCATATGGAGAGGTACCAAGGAGTTCTGATGAAAGGCCAGATACCGAGCGCGGAACGGAGCGGAGCGAGGGGATCGAAGCGACCAAGCAGAGCGGAGTGGGGTTATAAATACTTTCTATTGTAAAAATCCTAGCTGATTTTGATCATAATAAGCAGACTCGCTCTCGCTCCAGTGGAGGTACCCGATTTTGGGGAACCACGTAAATTCCTGTGTTCGATTCTTTACTGTTTTCGTATTCATTATTGTGTGCGTATGGTGATTATTCTAACAATAGTTATGAGATAAAGCCCATTTAACGGCCTCATAGCAAGCTATAATTTCTGTTTGGATAGGCGTCGAAGCATAAGTTGATAAAGCGTGTTTAACAATAAGAATCCCATTAGGTTGACTAGCCGTGAAACCAACTCCGCTCCAATAATTCCCCTCAAGCTAGCTCAATTAGAGTGCTAATATTCTACCCAATTTTTTTTTTATTTATTTCCAATTCGAATACCAGAGAATAATTTTCCATGTAATCATTTTTAAGTATCAAGGTCCACCCTCTACAAATAATGGGATCCGGGGTGCCGTGCGGTAGGTGTTGTGCGGCAAAACTACATCATTCTGCTTGATTTTTAGCACTTCTGAAGCTTCCAAAGGCCTTGTTTAGAGGAGAGAAAAAAAAACCACTACAAAATGCCCAAAAACCCAAAGTGCCTAAAGCCATAAACCCACTATATCTACCCCAAAGAGCTAAAATCCTCTAAAATTTAACCCCAAAATTAACTCTCCAAACAGCGCCCCTATAAGCCTTAGAGGTGTACCAAAAAATTAGCAAAACGACGTCGTTCTGCGGGAATGGGGGCTTATAGTGAGTAAGCTCACTACACCTCTGTGGTAAGCAATCACGGCCGTCCGTTCCGTAATCAACGGTCCAGATTATCTTACATGTAAGATAAGTGCAATTAATCTTGACCGTTGATTGCCGAATAGATGGCTGCGATTGCTCAGTAGATGGGTGTAGCGAGTTTACTCACCCCGAACCCGCACACCATGTACCACTAGGGATGGGCATGGGGACGGATCGGGGCCGAAGACTACTATCTCCACCCCCAATCCCCAAACCCCTTACTCATATCCATCCCCTATCCAATCTCCAACGGGGATTTATTTTTATCCTCCATCCCCGCTCCAAATGGGGAACGGGGATCCCCAAGGAGATTTCGGGGATCCAATCATTTTCCGTAGAGTAACAAGTAAATAGTTATAGAAGCCCAATTATAAATCATTTTTCCCTAAAATCCAATCACTGGGCAACCCCTGGGCGTGTAAAACTTCATGTGTTTGTAGAACAACATAAAGAGTGTAGAAAAGTAGAAATTATGAAGAGTTCTTATGTATATTCATGACATTAATTAAAATTGATTAAATGCAGCATGGGTTGTCTAGTGGATAGCATGCACTATAACAAATATGCCTTTTAATAGCATAATCTAATAGCGTTCTTTGAGTTAAACAGGAGAGAAGTCTACTATAGCGTTCCGTAAACACGTATAGGAGTTTATAGCGTTCATTGCCTCCAAGTATAGCGTTCAGCCCCAAATCCCTCTACCCAAATACTAGGCGCCAATCCTTGGCGCCCCACAGACCCCTCTAAAATTTTCTCTCCCTTTCTGAAATTTCAATCGACGCCCAAAAGCCCTACTCTACCCCAATACAGGCGCCAATCCTTGCCCCACCGACCCCTCTCAAATTTTCACTCCCTCTCTGAAATTTCAATCGATATAGTTTGACCCAGCCCCAACTCGATATAGTTTGGATGGATCCCCTACTGTTCTAGGGTTTTGTTCGTTACAGGTTTGTTCATGTTTCTCAATCATTTCTCTAAATCGTCTCTTTCTACGCCTGCCTCTTCTCAATAGTTTGCTGTGTGCTAGATTTCTCAATCATTTTTTTTTATCTTCGCCAGACTTCTCAACGTTTCAGGTAAGATCGTTTTTTCCCTATTTTCCACAATAGCTAATGAGTACTCTTTGATACTTATTATTGACCAACCTTGGTCATTTTTCTGCTCCCTCACTCCCTCCTAGAAGCCCTAAACAAAGCCGATTTGATATTCTCCTTAGTTCCTGGCCAAATACAAGCTAGGGTTGAATTTTCACTAATTAGAATGTGATATCATTTGGGGTTTTGCACATATTATGCACTTACATAGTTTAATGATCCTAGTTAGGGCTTTACGGTTCATTCAGTAGCATGTGTGATTTTACGATTATGCACTTATGTGGCCAAATACGAGAATATTGCACTTATGGGAGAGCCTCGAGTGGTGGCAGGGCAGTGAAGGATTGTGATAATTGGGGCTTTGTATCGTTGTCTTTGATAAGTATTTGGCTCTTTATCTTATTTATTCCTAATTTGGTCCTTTTTCTGATTGATTCACATTTAGGGCAATAACTAATTTATTCTATTACGATGATCTTCTAGCATAGTTTCTTACAGTTAAAATAATTGCTTCCCCTTCCAATTTTTTCTTGATTATCCTACCTATTGAGCCAAAAAGGTTCAATAGATAATAGAGGGTTTTGTTGTCATGATACAAGTAAAGCCTTTTAAGTTGCCAATTTAACAGCCTTTCTTCTAAGATGCCCAGTTCAATGGCCAACAAACATGAAGTTTATTAGTAAGTGGGGTAAATAATCAGCTAGAATTTGTGCAGCTGTAAAATCATAAGTTTGGACTTTAGTTAAAGGACACAAAGCTTATTGTAGTAAGAGGTTAGTTTTGACTTTTGTTAGCACAAACATTGTTAATCAGAGACACTAAAGTGTAGGAAATGAAAATGAAAAACTTGTATCTTTGTGTACATATGGTTGTGTTTTGGGACAATTGACAACCTCATTACTCTTATGCTTGATGCTAGCCATATATCCTTTCTACCAACCTTTGGCCCTATATATAATAAGATTATATGTAGTTGGGTTATTGGCATTTGGTTAAGATGTTAATTAGCCAAATACTATTTATCCTTTGGCCCCAAATCATTTTAGCTAGGGGTGCCCAGCGGATCACCCGATCTGGCAAACTACCCAATCCATAACCGGATCACTCACGGACGGGTGCGGATGTTGAAAACAAAAATCCTCTATGAGCGGTTCAGTTCCGGTTCCAACCAGACCGCCAAGAATTGGTCCGTGGACACCCTACTTATGATAAGTAATATAATTAACTTTGGAGGGATTCATGGGAGTTGGTTTTACATGTTGACTTTATGTTTTAACATGTTTTTCAGCTCTCATCCGCATGTTTTTACAAACCATCAAACCAATCCACAACCGATCCGTCTAATCCGCAACTGCATCACTCACGGACGATTGCGGATGTTGAAAATGAAAATCTTCCATTAGCGGTTCGGTTCCGATTCCAACCGGAATCACAAAAAAACGGTCCGTGGACACCCCTAATTTCAGCACTACCCATTTATGTGAGGTCTATATATGCGTTTGGCTATGTATGGGAGAAGTGTGTAGGATAAGGTGGAGTAGTTATGGTTAGGAGAGTTTGGGGCGTAGGATAGTAATGGCTGGTGTAGCTTAGTCAAGGCTCTGCAAAATTGGTTAGGGCTAGGTGATTAGCTTAAGTCCTAGGTAGGATTTATGAAGTCAAAGTTTTGTATGGCAAGTCAAATTTAGATTAGCCCTGTAACTATTTTGATTTCTCTAATTCATCTAACTAAATTATTCAAGTAATTGAATCAAATGCTAAGATTTTTTTATTGTGGAAAATTCGTAATGTTAGTGATATATTATGCTCGGTATGCGGTATGGAACAGTAAACACCAGCTAATATACAATGGCGTATCGAGTGAATACTGCAATCTAATACTCTACAAACAGCATTAGTACTGTCTAAGGGTCATCATCGGGCCGGGTCGAGCCGGCCCAGCCCGTGAACTTTCAGCCCAAGCCCGCCCGCGGGCCGGGCTATGCGGGCTTTTTCTTTTTAGCGGGCCGGGCTATCTCTCAAAAGTTGAAGCCCAGGCCCGCCCACGAGCTTATCTTAGTCGGGCGTGTGACAACCCTAAATTTTCTTTTTATAATTATAATTGGTCGCTTAGAAATTTCGCTTTTATGATCGTCTTCTATTTAAATATTTTTGCGCTTGGCACGGGTGTAATTGGCATTATTATAGTTTGAGGATATAAAGCTAATTATATTAGAGTATATTTATTTGGGCTATTATTATTATTATTATTATTATTATTATTATTATTATTATTATTATTGATTTGTATGTTATTTTAAATATCCTAATTAACTACTTGGCTATAATTTAGGGTGTAACACGTTTTTAGTGGGTGGTTACATTATGTTCCACATAAGTAGATATGTACTACTTAATAGATTGGTTAGGGTTATTTTTAAGAGAATGCTCAAGTGAGAGAGAGAGAGAGAGAGAGGAGAGAGGAGTCGTGGATGAGTGCGTGCTTGGGTGATTTGTGTATGACGGAGTGGGACCGAGTGTTGGTTTGTGCGTGTGTTTGAAACTGGTGTAACAGGATGCACATGGGTGATTTGTGGAGATACTGTCAAGGCAGGATTTGTCATCTTTTGAGGTAATTGTAGTTATATTTTATGATTTGTTTTGGAGGCTTTGGATTTAGTGGTTTTGGGTATAAGATTTTGTTCCTGTGTCATGTGTTTGTACGTAGAAGACCTTTTCGAGTGGAGTTCTAAATAGAGGTAAGTTGTAGCAAGGTGGAATTGTTTTGGGTAAATTATTTAAGGAGCAAGTAATCTGCTATTGTGTCTACGTGGGAAATGAGTTGTGGTTTCTTAGAGTTTAGTTTTAAGTTTAGTTATTTATTAGTTTATAATAGTCCTTAACAGCTTGTTTCGTGGTTCTTTACTTCTTTATAGCAAAATAATCGAGTGCGAGCGTGCCAGAGAGAGTTTCAATCTCCTCCCTCAGATTAAGTTTGGAAAAACCAAATATAATCAGGCGATTGTGTTGTGTTGGTTCAATTACCTCAATTAAGAGGATTTTTTCTTAACAAGTGAAGAAATGCAAACCAATATACTTAGGAAATTAAAGAACGGCAAAGAAACAAGATACTTCGATTGATAAATCAAAGGTAAACTTACTTCGAAATTGCCTCCAACTTCAAATACAAGAACAAGAACTTCGAACAGGTGATTGTTACAAGAACAATCGAGATTAATCCTAACTACTTCCTAATCTACTTCGAACTGAGTTCGAAATCCTAAACTACTTTGCCAATGAACAAACCAAGCATCAGTTTTTTGATAGCTGTTTGTTGAAGATTTGTCCGGGGGGTTTTCACTCTTCAATTTCTTCTATTTATAGACGCTGCTTGCAGTTTGAACTTCCCGCTCAAACGAATTTGAACTTGGCTTGCTTCGAACTCTAACTTCTACTCTTCGAGTTGGCAGTTTCTTCCCTCTTCCACGTCTGAATTTGAATTCTTCTAATTCTTCTTCCATAAGCTTTTATTTTGAATCTGCACAGTTACTTAACACTAAGTCAAATGATTACGAGTTAAAGAAATAACTGCCTCTCAAGAAATACTCCACGTGTTCTAACTGCTATCTATTCCGTTTCACAAATTTACACGTGGAGTTTACATGTTCAGCAGTTAACATCATGGCTTCGAAGCCAGTTTCTATTTTATCCTTGACTTGTAACTGCCACTAACCGCTTTTTGATTTTAAGAGACAATACGACATCGTATTTACTCCAATGTATTCTTTTAATCCAGTGTATCTTCATTGACAGATAATTGCCAACGTTTGGCATTTTTGATTACGTGTCAATCAATTATTGGATTTGTTAATTTTATATGTAAACACAGCTACAATAAGCGTTACACTTGATAGATAAATAATAACCATATGTGAATTATTTTCTCGTTCAGGTTAGCTTGATTTGCGTGGTTTGATTGCATTACATTTGGACCCAGGTGAGTGGTTAAGCATGTTATGTATTTTCGAACTCCCCGTGTCTCATAAATTATTCTTTGAAAAATTTATCATTTGATTATTGAAAACGCGAATTGTTAATATTTCATCTTTTAAATTGGCATATGCGATAAAAAGATATTCTTTTGGTGAGAACTTGGTGGATATTGTTGGGAACATTTATTATTGGAAGTCCAGGGAAATTAATCCTCTGTGTGCGGGTGACTCTGGCCATTAGGGAAGAGACCGTGTTCTAGCCGGTGACCCTAATGCTCAACGGCTAACTTTCGCCGGATCGTTTTTAGGGAAAAGTTCCACGGGTTGCCTACTCGTGGTGACTCTAAGTTTCGATATTGGATCCAATTATGAGATTTTTGTTCACTGGCACTTGGTACTATTTGGAATTGGTTGTGGTTCCCCATTGTTGAAAATCGTACTGTGATCACCATTGAGGCTTGTTAATTATTAGTAAAAGTATTTATTGTTTTGCTATACACCTCGCATGCAAAATTATATTTACATGGTAAAATATTTTATCCCTTCTTGAGAACTTTATTTATTATACATGATTTGCCATTCACTGAGCTTGTCAGCTGACGGATTTATTCCAACATCATTTTCAGGCAAATCGAGTCGATAGGTGAGGATTCTGGCGGCATCTTGGGGAATTCTTTGTGTCGACCTCCATAGGATATTGCATCCTAGTTTTAGTATTTTATTTATTCGCTTCCGCTCTTTGTTAAACCTTTTTGATAAATTGCTTTTGTTATCATTGGTGGAAAATTTTAACGTTGGGTTCATGGGACGGTTGCTCCCCATGCTGATGTTGAGACAAATTTGGTTTTGATTTTGCTATTCAATAAAGAATGATTATTTAGTTTTTATGGTTTACTTTATTTTTAGGCTTCGTGTTCCATGGGTTTGCCCCGTGGCACACGGCCGGTCATTAGCCAGGTTTCGACAAAATATTTTTATTTTTCAAAAAAAAATAAAATTGCATCATATGCATTTAGTGGAGGTTCGAGTCCCTAGAGTCCTTTAGGATTGGAGAGAACGATTGTTACTTCGTGTGTATCGATATCTACATTTTATTTAGGAGAGATTCAGCGACATAATTCTACATTTTATCTACATTTTATGGGCGGGCGGGTTGTAGCTAAAAATTTTAGGCCCAAGCCCGGCCCATGGAAAAGTCGGGCTGGGCTAGCCCGCCCATTTGGCGGGCTCGGGCTCGGGCTCTGGTAAAGCCCGACGGGCCTTGCGGGCTTCGGGCGGGCCCCGGGCCAATGGGCCAAATGATGAGGCTTAGTACTGTCCAAGTACGTTATGTTAATATGTTCCAGTACTCACTAGATATTAGATACCGTGATTTAAATAAAGTTGAGTTTGGGTATTCAAATACCCAAAATTTTGGACCAAAAGCCCAAATCAATTAATCCAAACCAACTCATACCAGACAATAGACCACAAACCATCCTAAGTCCCAGCACCAGCCTTGTCAGTGTTCATTGATGGCGAGCGGGTTCATTAACTAAACTTGACTGTTACAATTCCCATAATGACATAATTTTCATTTATCTTTAAAATGGATTTTGTTCATTTTTAAGCTCACCAAACCATTCGAAAAGTTCTTCCTTTTTTTTCCAACACTTTACTATCTAGTGAGTACTATAATTTAATACATATACTCGGGGTGTGCCACAAACTGGCTTATTGGCAATAAGTTTGTGGGACAGCTTAAATTGATTTTTTGATGTAGTGTGAGATTATAACATGTCTCGTAAAGCGCAATAAGTTAATTTGGGAATATGACTTTTAACTGATTTACAACGCTTACGAGACATTATTCTCTCACAGTACATCAATCCAATTTTACTCAATAAGCTAGTTTCATTGACTTATTGTTTGTGGAATAACCCCTTACAATATTCATTCCTAATTAACCCACTAACCATATGGAGTATAATATTCATTGAAATATGTAACTGCCGATCAAAAACCAAAAAATTAAACCTAACCGTTTATTTTCGATATGTGGCGCCACATGTAAACTAATGAACTAATCTGCCCTTTTTTATTTAACCCATAGAAATTAGAAAACAAAAATGAAAAGTGGAGGTGGGAAAAAAGAAAATAGTATTGTGCGTCTCTCTGTCACACACAAAAAATGGTAACAGAGTTATGAAGGGTATTTTAGGTAACAAATAACTCAAATATGCCGACTTCACAGTTTTTAGTTAATAGTCTGACGACAACTTAACAGAAGGGGTGAAATGCTTATTGTCAGGTAAAATAAGGTAGGACACTGTCATGTCAGAAACTTTAGGCGAGGTCTCGGTCTTTGTCAGAAACCTCAAGTGATCAAGTTAGTGAAATTTACCCTTTTTAATCTTATGTACACTCTTTCTTTTTTTCTTTTTACTCTTTCAAACAATAGCTCTATCTATTTCTTGGTAAATAAAACTATATCTATTTCTTGATAAATAAAACTAGAAATTGAGGCCTCTACTTATAAATTAAAATTAAGGTAGCAGTCTGACTCTATAGTATACAAAAAGGAGGAGATTGCTGTTCAGTTTCACCGCCGGAAGACTTTTCTTCCTCACCCTCTCATTTCCATGGCATCACTTTTATGATGTCATCACCTTCATTGGGAACCAGCTAGAACAACTTTGTTTGTGTACTGTATAACGTACATTAGGGCACTGCTACATACACAGAAAACACATCCAGAATTTATCTAAAATTTGAAAATCAAAGGCCCAGATTCACTCCAAGTGAATCTGGGCCGTTGATTTACACTTTCGGGGTCAATTCTGAGTCCCCTTTCGGGGCACCCAGACTTACTGATAAAATTATCCCCCTAACCACAGCTTTTTTTCTGGAAAGGTCCGACAACTTGTTTTTTTTGGGGGGAAAAGTTCACCCACGTGAATCATTGCACAACACATTAAGCGATAGCCATTGATCCAAAAAAGAAAAGAAAATGGATATCCAAAAAGGAAGGGGGATGTGAGTTGTCTCCCAGAGATCCATCCAAGAAACAGAAGAGAGGAAGACACAGTGATGAGGATGGATCCTAAACTCTACAAGGCAGCAAAGGAGGGGCATGTGGAGTATCTCCATGCAGAAATCCTTCAAAGAAACATAACAGAGGAAGTGCACAGCCAAGATCGTAGGAGTGATGAGTTCTTTCTCAGGAGGACGCAATACGGCAACAACAATATCCTTCACATAGCAGCAAGAACCGGACATGATATCTTCGTTGCAGAAATTCTCAGGCGCTTCCCTTTTCTTTCTGGCCAAGTGAACTCACAAGGCGACACCCCTCTCCTTGTCGCCGCTGGGTTTGGTCACCTCAAAGTGGTGAAAGTGCTCGCGAAGTTTCTGGTACAAGACGACCTGGCTACTGCTGTGGAGAATGGAACAAACTTGAGTAGTAGTAGTAGTCGTCGTTGTCGTCCCTGAGATGTGGAAGAAGGGCGAATTGATCATCAGTTGGAGCAGGGTATTACACAAGACTGTATGGCTAGTGCTTTGGAGAATGGAACAAACACGAGTAGTAGTAGTCGTCGTCGTCGTCAACGAGATGTGGAAGAAGAAGGGCCTGTTCATCTTCAATTAGATATGCTAATTCCCTCACATTGGCGGGTGACAAATTTGGAGCAGGGTACTACAGTTACAGTTACTACTGCTCTACATGAGGCTCTAAGGAATGGACACGAGGACATGGCACGGTATTTATTAGGACTAAAACCCGAACAGGCTGCCTTCTGTAACCTTGCCGGAGAAAGCCCACTTTTTTTGGCTGCCGAATCAAGTTGCCAGTTATTTATGTTGGATATTTTACTATCCAAACGGCCATATAGCACAAAAGGCCCCAACGGACTGAATGCGTTGCATGCTGCACGAGACTGTTTTGGTATGTAATTAGTCTTTAGTTCCTCAACATAGCGCACACAAAAAGAATTATGTTTCACTTATTCTCTTTTATACCATTCCTATTCTAGAATGAGAGAACCAGACCATTGGGGGTTCATGGGGCTGTTTTGCTCTTTCACTGTAGGCGTTGGGGAGCCTACAGTGAAATGCATTCTCAAAGGCACACAACAGAGGCACATTTTATGAATCAACACGCGTGAAAGAGCTTTCGGCCCCGTTTGGGAGCCATATTCTGCATTTTGCAAATATGCGGTTTCCCATTTTGGATGTTTGGGAGTTGCATCCTAAGAATGCATTGTCAAAACCACATAATGGAAATTCAATTTGATCATAAGCCAAGTAGGTACTTTCGGATTCTCATTTTTCATTCTGGGTTTACCTTCGGATGAAATGAACATGTTAGTTTAAACCACTGATTAGTTTGAGAAACAAAACTTGACAAAATGGCAAGCTAGCCTCATTAACCCCTGCTCTCTCCTTATTTTAGCATCTTGGTAAACAAATTTCCTCTGTTTTAATTTTTTTTTCCGACTAGTTGATGTTATAGATTTAATTTGTGAATAATGACTCAATAAATTTCTTGCGTTACTTTAGTGAAGTCAAAGTAACTAGTCTTTTGTTGAGGCTGTTGACATTTTTTTTTCATGTGCTGGCTTGTTAAAAAAGTTAAAATTGCACACTTTGTAAACTGTTGTACATGCTTCTGAACTCCAAAGATGTTTCGCAACTAAATGCATGGAGACAATCTCCAGTTTTGAGCCGATGGTATTCTCGACCAATAAAAGTAGAAGAGCTATAATCAATTCAAAATGAACATTTATTTCTTTAAATTTTGAGAAAACATTATTTCCACCGCCAGCGGAAACAAATGTTTCCTCCAAATCAATCACAACGGTCCGGTGTAATAGTACACAATCACACAGACAGCTGTGATTGATTTGGAGGAAATATTTGTTTCCACGGCCGGCGGCAGTAATTTATTCTCTTAAATTTTCCTCTCTAACTTTCTTTATTCCCATGGTACAAAAAACTTTCACCAATTAACTCATGCCGGGCAATAAACTTTCAAAGTTGCATCAGCTGGACTGGATTAACTTGCAATGACCATTTTATTTTTTGGGTTTAAGTATTTCTTTTTCCATCTTTTATTGTAATAAAAATAAACCTCTAATTTCTCATGCGCGCGGCTCCTTGCAGACACGATTATTCGTGAACTAATACAACAAAAACCAGATCTCATGAGACAATTAGATAACCGCGGAAAGGCAGCAATTCACCATGCAGTAGAAGCAGATTATTGGGGTCTTCTTGATCAAATGTTGGCGGCTGACGCATCGATTGCCCTCTTTCCTGATTCTGACGGTCACACCCCTCTCCTTAGAGCTTCGAGTAGAGGGTCTTGGCAGATTTGCAAGAAGATACTCGAGATATGTCCAGAGTCAATCGAGGCACGCAATGATAAAGGTCAAAATGCACTTCATCTTTGCAAATTTAGATCTTACACTCTCGGGTTAAGGTTTGTCAAGATTCCAGAAATATGGGAGCTTCTTAATGTGGCTGATAATGAAGGAAACACGCCTTTGCATCTGGCCGTAAAAGAAAATTACTGTGAAAAGGCAATGTTATTAACTTCTTCGGTTTCAATTGACTTGGGTGCTGTCAACAAAGAAGGTCTTACAGCCTTAGATCTTTGCGAGTCAGGTTGGAACTTATTAAGCAGAGAGGTACCCTATTTTAATTATTTGGTGATTTTCAATACCTAATAAATTACAAATACACCATTTGGCGTACACCAACGTACGGTATACCAGATTATGTAGGATCCACTTTGGAGTCCCACACAACCGCTTAATTTGGTTAAAATATTATTTAAGAGTTCTCCTAAAAGATAAACTCATTCAGATATTGGTAAGGGCTTAATCAATTTTTCGCCCCTGAATCCTGAATTCATAGGGGCAAAATTTGAATGAATTGATAAACCCCTTACCGATATCGAGTGGGTGGGACTACTAAACCGGTCCGACCAGACCTAGTGTTTTGGGGGGTGGGATCCTCTATCCCCTTTCAGTGCTCTGGCTCGCTATTTTGAGGGAACAAGTGCATCCACAGGATAATAGATAAGATTATATAAATACTGGAATTAGTTGTAGTGTGTTTGGTTGACTGTGATAAAGAAAATTGGGATTATAACTGACCGTTGAAATTTGTGCGGTTATTTATCTTTTGGGGCTTTGATTACAGAAACTGATGTGGTTTCATCTAAGAAGAAACAAAGCCCCACGGGGCCGACACCCAAATGAGCACAAGGTTCCTGTTAGAGGAACGCACAAGTTAATTACAAATTCTCCAGTTGAAGCCGACCAAAATACAACTTCTGAAGATGAAAATTTGAAATCATTCATTAAAACCATGGCTTTGGTAGCTGCACTCATTGCCACTCTCACTTTCGCCGCTGCATTTACAATGCCCGGTGGGTACGACAACAGCCCCAACAATTCGGGTGTTGCAACTCTCATTAAGAAGACCGCACTTAAGGTATTCATTTTGTCGGATACCTTGGCTATGTGCAGCTCCATCACTGTGGTGTTCTTACTTTCGATGGCAATGGTTGCTGGAGAAGATATAGTGTTCCAATTGGTCAATTCCAGTTCAATATTGCTCGCCATCGCACTTCTTGCAACTTTAGTGGCTTTTATGAGCGGTATATTTGCAGTAATAGCCCCCAAGGCCTTATGGGTAGCCATCTTAGTATTCGTCGGTTGTTCCACAACTCCTTTTACAATAAATCCCGGAAGAGTTCAGACACATATGTTTGTCATCTGGCTTACTAGAGACATTATTCGTATCGAACACCAGATACAGCGGGGGATCAAAAGATGGAGGGACCAGTGTTATGTTCAAAGGCAACTAAAGGAAAGAGGGACTCCGAACGCTACTTACTGTGCAAACACTAACACCACAGTTAGCGCTTGATTCCCAGTATGCTTAGTGGCGATGGAATAGTAATTAATGAGTTGATTAGGGAGTGGGATTTGGATAATTGAGTTGTAATTAATGTTGTTGAGATGCTTTACTATTTGTGTCTGTATTTCATTACATATATATGGAGTATATATATATATATATATGTTTATATATGCTTGTTTTAGTGTGAAGGTGGGAGAGATTTAGGAACTCAGATGGGATGTTCCCCTTACCCAGTGGATTTGTGATTGAGATTTGAGAGCTTATTTGCATGATCGTATGATGATTTTGAATCGTTTGTTTGTAATTTTGTATGTGCAAGTTCAATTCTCTCCCGCCCAACAGCTATACAGATTAGAGATATAACCATTGAAAAAATGGCATGCACTTCGAAAATAGTCTGTCATTTTGGAACGGAGGGAGTATTTTTTTGATAACGAGGTGTCTGAACCAGTTTTCGCATACCTCAACTAATTTTGAGAGACCAATCTCACCGTCCACTAGCGGGCCCATTTAAAGCTAGAGCAAAGTGTTGTGCGGCTACCCCACAGAGACACGAACGCACCCAATCAGACAGATGTGATTATTGACTATTGATTCGAAGAACAAAGCTATGTGTGAAGTAACCCAAACTAACCAAACCAAATATGAGAAGGAGAGAGAAGGAAAGAGTACCATCGTAAATAGAGAAGGAAAGAGTACCATCAGAAAAATTTAAATGAAATAGAAATTTGAAAAATATTATAATGGGGCATGAATTTGTAATTTACTTTCAAATAGGCTTGGTGTTTTCGTCTTTCGGATCGAATCTGGAAAAAAAAAAGTAGAATAAGATATTTAGAGGAGTTTGGGCCAATTTTACTTTTCATATTATTATTTTTTAGTTCTTCTTTGTCTCTGAGTCTTCTTCGAAAATTTGGACAATATTTTACGCATCATCAAATAAAGTCAAAAGAGTTAAAAACACATCGAACAATGAAAATAAATTGTTTAAGTTAAGTTTGGGTAAGTTAAAAAAATGAGATTGTTTTCATGAATTTTTTGCTTTTAAACTGATCGAGAGGAATCTTATGCGAAAAACAAAACAACATTGAGTTAAAGATAGACATAAAATCACACAAAAATTAGGCTAAGGTAATATTCAAGTTGGACCATGCATAGTAAGTTTGGTGGGGATAAAAATTAAAAGAAAGATGGAAGAGTAGTTTATCAAAATATGCATTGACATGTTAGTAAATATCATATATTTGGCAAAAAAGTTAGACATAGATCAAGTACTTAAGTTCTCCGATTGAGTTTTTTTTATCAACGTAAACCAAAATATTATTTTAAACTGAGTAATATGAAATTCTTTTATGCAATTTTAAATACATTTTCACGCGCACCTCAAATTGCAAAAAATTGATTGCATTGGGCCTAATTTTGCGCGCAAGACCTCTTCACTAGTACATAAGTAAATAAAAGATAGCCTGCCCCCTACTAGCTACGGTTTAGTCCAATTGGTATATCTGACCCATGTGTTTTCGTCGTTGCTGAAATCGAAACCATTTTGGTAACACTAACCAGTAGCAATGATACAAAAAATGGTACGATAATCATGCCTTCTGCATAATGGAGCTACTGTCGTTTCATCGTAAACCACGAAACTTTAAACTTCTATTTTTGGAACCCCAATAAAAATGGCAAAAAAAGAGAGTGTCCCAAGCGATGCCGAAGTGCCAACTGAATTCATGGAAAAATAGTAGCTCTTGCATTCCGAGATCATTATCTTTGGATTTACAATGAAACCGCAGTTGGAACATCGCTGACGATGTGAACGGTAATTCCAGCAGTCTCATCAAAATTTGCGGGAATGAAGTGAATTGACAATATGACTAATACAAGGATGATCAATTTGCCCCATTTTTCTTGAAAATTTTCAATGGTGTGACACACACACACACATATATATAGTCCGGATCTAGTCTGGGATCCCTAGGTCTGGGACTCATAGTTCCGGATCAAATTTTCATGATCCGAACCGTCTAATGTGTTTAAAACGTGTTTTCAAGGGTCCCCGTGATAAATCATCCAAAAAAAATACCGGGAAGAGCTTAATCTAAGTAGTTTTTCATAAAACTGTATATGTGCAGTTTTTGTGAAAAATTGCTTGGATCAAGCCCTTCCCGATATTTTTTTTGGAAGATTTCTCGCGTGAACCTTTGAAAACACTTTTTAAACACATTGGACGGTTTGGATCATGCAAAAACATGTTTTAAAACCTTCAAAACATCAAAAAAAAACCTCCAATCCAAGATCCCGAATTGGATATATATATATATATACATAAAACTTCTAATCCGGACCCCCGGATTGAAGGTTTTTTGATTTTTTTTTGTGTTTGCAAATTGTTTTAACAAAATCCGAGCCGTCCAATGTGTCCAGAAGGTGTTTTCCAAGGTCCACGCGGAAAATCTTCAAAAAAAAAACACCGGGAAGGGCTTGATCCATGCATTTTTCGCAAAAATTGTAAATATACAATTTTTGCGAAAAATGCATGGATCAAGCCCTTCCCGGTGTTTTTTTTTGAAAATTTTCCGCGAGGGACCCTTGAAAACACCTTCTGAACACATTGGACGGCTCGGATCGTCAAAAAAAGTTTTGGAGCATGGAGGTCCGGAAACGGGAGGGTCCGGACTAGAAGCCCTCCCTATATATATATATATATATATATATACGTGTGTGTGTGTGTGTGTGTGTGTGTGTGTGTGTGTATACATTCAATTTTTTGGTAAGTGAGTAAATCTGATTATAGAGGCATTTCCAGTAAGAGCTCCCTTATATAAGCTACGGTACGGGATTTTTCGTTCGAGATTGAATTTCGACAATCCGAACCGTTAGATGTGTTTAAAATGTGTTTTCAAGGTCTAATGCGAGGATTCATTGAAAACAAATACGCGGAAGGGCTTGATCCGAGCAGTTTTTTATAAAAATGTACATAAACACATTTTATCGAAAATGGCTCGGATCAAGCCCTTCCGAGTATTTTTTTTTTTTACAAAGCCTCGCGCTGAACCTTAAAAACACGTTTTAAACACATCTAGCGGTTCAGATCGTCAAAATTCGACCCCAAACAAAAAATCCCGCACCGTAGAATTTAAGGGAGCCCTTATTAGATATTTGTTATATATATACACACACACACACATAGGAAAAACTTCTAATAAGAACCCTTATATGAGGACCAAAGTGACGATCTCATGCTTCCCGACTTAATTTTGACGATCTGAACCGTTAGATGTGTTTAAAATGTGTTTTTAAGGTCTACTGCGAGGATTCGTCCAAAAAAATACCCGGAAGAGCTTCATCCGATCAGTTTTTTTAAAACGCAAAAAACTGATCCGATGAAGCCCTTTTGGGTATATTTTTTGGACAAATCCTCACGGTGGACCTTAAAAACATATTTTAAACACATCTAACGATTCGGATCGTCAAAATTCAGTTCGGAAAGTGAAAAAATTGCTTGGTCCGCATGAAATTTAAAATGAGGGATCCCTTATTGGAAGTTTATCATATGGAGTATATATTTACACATTCAATTTTTTGGTAAGTGAGTAAATCTGATTAAATTCAATTTTTTTTCTACTGATTGTGAATTAATAGTTACTAATTGTTATTCCAATTTTGTTCTTATGCTATAGATGCAAACAAATATTTTGGTAAGTGAGCAAATTCAATTTTTTGGTGAGTAAACCTGATTAAATTCAATTTTTTCTACTGATTGTGAATTAATAGTTACTAATTGTTTTTCCAATTTTGTTCTTATGCTATAGATGCAAACAAATAGAATAACAACCACCGTGATATTGCTACCTCGTATTTTCTTTTTAATTAGAAAAATATGACTTTTTGAACAAGAAAATAAAATACAGCTAAGTTATGGGACCACATCATCACTGCAATACGAATATTACTATGTTTTAAATTTTAAGGATAACCACAATTCCTAAATTTTGAATATTTTTCTGGACCATTTATGATATCATGAATGTCAAATCCATATCATGCTATCATTGACTTTGACAAACTACGTTGAAAATTGGAAAAAATATAACCTCGATCCAACTTTAAGTAGAAATACACAAATCTATACTAGCATTATAACGTACTATGATGCAAATCGACCACTAAATATTTTGTTTCTAGGTATAAGAAGACTAAATATTGTGCGTACACGCATTGTGATGGTTTTCTTGAAGTAATTACCTTTGGAATTCATTTCAAAGAAACGCATATAGATGTCCATTATGAAGCCCAAGTGTTCGATGCCTCATCGTGGACGTTCACTAGCGAAGGGCTCAAATAAAACTAGGACAAAGTCCCGTTTGAACTAATCACACAAGATTTGACAACTACCAGGAGGTTTCTAACCAGTTTCCAAAAGATTTTAGCACCCAGGTGCTAAAATCATGATATTTCAAATAAAAAAATGAAGTGGTTCCGTGTATCGTTTTTCGATTTTTTTCGCACCAAATTAAAGTACTCCTCGTGTACTTTAATTTGGTGCAAAAAAAATTGAAAAACGATACACGGAACCACTTTATTTTTTGATTTGAAATATCATGATTTTAGCACCTGGGTGCTAAAATCTTTTGGAAAACTGATAAGCTTGATGCATAATTTGTGTGGGAAAGGATCTTGGTTCAATACTCCCAAGAATAATGAGTTGGAGAGGTAGGAATAATAAGGATTAGACAATAGAGAATGAAGTGATCTAGACGCTTGAAGAAAAGTGCAAAAGTGTATTGGAAGAGACCAAGGCAATAGAGTTCTTGGACTAATCTATGGTTGCCCAGAATACTAGAGAGCAGTGGCGGACGCAGGATTTATACTCAACAAAGACCCTAATCACATGTATTTTTACATTATTATAGTCTACGACATAATTAGTTCTTAGAAGAAGACGAGGTCGTATTTATAATTGCATATAATTTTATAAACACAACTGAAAAATGGTTGATAACTTGGAATTTTAAGGGGGGTTTTTTCACGCGGATATAGAAACTTATCAAAAAAAAAAAAAAAAACTCAAGAGACTTGCAGGGGCCGATCCAATATAACTTTTCCAAATTAACTTGAAAATATAGTATAATTAGTGGGATAACTGGGGGGACGTGAAGGGGCCCCCCTCCATCCGCCCTTGCTAGAGAGAATGGTATGATGTCACAATGGAATAATGTTATCCTTCCAAGAATTAGTGAATACCAACTTTCTCTCTCTAGAATGACACAGTATCAAATCAATTTACCTCTAGGAATTGTGAAGAGAATGTTCCATATTTATAAGCACCTTGGGCCATTACTCAGGCGCCAAGCCGCCGAATGTCCCCAGTGATACAATGAAACATGTCCCTTCCCTCTAGGAATTGTGAAAAGAATGTTCCATATTTATAGGCACCCTGGGCCATTACTCAGGCGAGGTGTCCCCAATGATACGATGAAACATGTCCCTTACACTTTGGCCGCATAGGTGACGTCACCCACTGCGATGGTCATCCTCGCGGTTGCTCAGCATTCTACTCTACCCTTTCGTGGAGAGCCTCTTTCCTTTTATAACCACCAAACCATGAAATCTCCTTCAATTCCCATATGCTAAGGTCATAGCTTGTTCAGCCATACCAATACCTACTCCCTTAGTCTTTTTTAAAGTGTGTTGTTTCGAAAATGTAACTTATTAAATAAACATCATCATTACACCTTTCACATCAACTTTGACCTCTACTTTATGCCTTTCACATTAACTTTTAGGTTAAAAATCACTTACACCCCCTCATCTATCCCTGTTTTTCAGGGACACCCCCTCATCTTTAAAACTCATCAAAGACACCCCTTCATCTATTTTTGTTTATCACAAACACCCCTTATGTCCACTTCCGTCCATTTTCGTTAACGGGAGTGGGTGAAAGTACCTCATTGCCCTTTCTTATATTATCAGGGACACCCCTTCATCTATTTTTGTTTATCACAAACACCCCTTATCTTTGTTATGACATTCTCACGGAGTTTTACGTATGTTTCTGGACCTGATCTTTGAGCTAAAGCAGGATACACCATGTTCCAATCCTATTAAATTCTGGTACGCCTCAAAGACCAGTTTAGAAAATATTAGGTTAAACAGTTTGTAGATCACTAACAATTAAAACCACTTATGGGAAGCAATTTTTTTAACAACGAACTTTCAAGCATGAACTAGCATATGAAAAAACTCCAACAATAGATATTGTGGTCACCTATTACATATCTTGACATACTATTCCCTACTAATTACATATCTTGACATACTATTCCCTATTAATGTTGGAAATAGGTGAATAAAATTCCCAATGTTGATCTCTCAAAATCAAGTGTGCTGGAAGGGGTGCGAATTGATTCAAATAATAGGAAGGTTATTTGCCCAAACAATGTATCGGAGATTCCAACCAAAGTTCCAGAACTCCGTGAGAATGTCATAACAAAGATAAGGGGTGTTTGTGATAAACAAAAATAGATGAAGGGGTGTCCCTGATAATATAAGAAAGGGCAATGAGGTACTTTCACCCACTCCCGTTAACGAAAATGGACGGAAGTGGACATAAGGGGTGTTTGTGATAAACAAAAATAGATGAAGGGGTGTCTTTGATGAGTTTTAAAGATGAGGGGGTGTCTCTGAAAAACAGGGATAGATGAGGGGGTGTAAGTGCTTTTTAACCTAACTTTTACTTCCATTTTTAAAAATTATCATCCACTTTAACCCATTAATTCTTTACCCACTAACTTTTCAAAATGGCAAAACAATAATTATACAAATTTTTATCCATTAACTTTTCAAAACACACATTTTTAAGGAACAACCCAAAATGAAATAATCGACAATGCAAAAGGAACGGGGGGAGTAGTATTTCAGGTTAAGATAAAGAAGCTAGTAATTGGTTTTACTTTTCGATTTTCAGATTCCCATGCTTGAAAAACAAGAACTGGCATTTGCATTCATTAAGCAGAATTGATTACGATATCGATATAAGTTTCTCCCGAAACTATATAACAAGTGTGCAAGTTTCTGAAATATTTTTTTTGCTTTGAGTTTTAAGTTTTATGGGATTTTTCCACTTTTTGGTTTGAGATTTTTATTTATTTCGCTATTGTATTGGTTAATTTGGACTGGACCCGCACGATGATAATTATTTGGCGTAGTTTGTGTAATAGTGTTTCCGGACTATTCAACCGACCCGATGATGTCCTGTAATTGTGATCCAAAGAAATGATTTGTTACTGGAAAGAACAAGTGCACATTTCTCATTCTCCTTTGTCCCTTTTAAAGTGTGTTGCTTCATAAATTTAATTTATTAAATAAACATTAGCTTTCTTTATTTTATAGTCAACCAAACGCGAGAACAAGTATTCCATCGGAATCACCATTCTATGTTGATTCTACCGAACCAAACCTCGCCCCAGTTCCTGGAAGATCAGATAAAATGCTGAAAATATATATACGGAAAGGAACAAATACGTTGAATATTAGGGATCGCATTGACAAAACTGTACCTCTTCCACCAACAAACAAGCAGAAACTACACAAACAAATAAACAAATGAGGGGGAAAAAAAGATGTACAGAGAAGGGAAATTAGGTCGAAGACGACAATAAAATGGCTATATAGCCCTACCAAGAGACAGTAATAGCCAGCTGAGGGCCAATGGATTCATTCTCTAGCCAAGCTAGCTCCCAGACAATGTGAAAGGCAAAAAATGTCTGCATTCAGCAAAGAATGGTAACGACTTGACACATTTGTCAGGAACATATTTGTTCCAATTAGGAACAAAGAAACACCGTGGATCACAAAACATAAGCATCTTCCCTGCGAATATTCTAGTGTAGATAAATACATCTCAAAGAACACTGTCTGAGGTCTGAAACTGCATGAGGTGAAAGGAACGTAGTACCATGCACGTGAGCAGTTCAAAATCTCCGGACTCAACTCTACTTGTAGAAGTGTATGGTGCAAGCCATCGAATTGAGAAAAACGGTTAAGCGGTAATATACTAAGCATCACTAAAGTTGGGGAAGGTAACACATTTGAAGACTTTGCACTTTGAACATAGGATGCATCCAATCTGCACAGTAATTAGGCAAAAAATAGTTAGAAGAGGGTCCGTATCACATACATGTCGCAAACAAGCAAAGATAAAGGCCGCGCACTTATGCTTGACCACCAAGATAGAAGGTTTCTTACAATTGTATTTTAATTTTTAAATTCGTTTAACAAATAACCTAGCAGACATCCAAAAATGGAAAGTCTAATACAAGAAGCTACTGCCACAGCCGAGCATCAGAAGAGTCAAATGAATGCAGCCTACTACCTCATGCAAAGAGGAGGTTTCCTATCTCGAACCTAATGACATGTATATCAGCCCTCCAGCCTATTGTGTATTAGGATTCTGGAAGAATTCCATTGGTGAACTAAAATAACATAATCTCCATTGGCTTTCGAACATCTATTTTTCCTTTCACATGTTTTCTGTATATTTCCGACGTGTACACGAAGAAATTACTTACAGCCTTGCAAGACGGACAACGACGGTAGATACGGTTATTTGCGGATTTCACATTGGTTTTCTGGCCTTCACAAAAATCACAAAGCAGCCATCCAGTTCCATTGCAAGGTTCGCACATACTTTTTGCTTCAACCTTTCAAATTGAAAAAAATAGAAGATAGTAAGAAAGATCTGAAACGTGTGAAGAATTAGAAATGCAAGAAAGTTCAACAGCAGCAAAGTGATTATTACATTCAGAGCCCTCAAAGATTTCTGTGATCTAGGAAGGAAGCAAACAAATAACTAATGCGCATAAGCCAACAAAGTCTGCAAAATTATACAGCCCTCAGTATTTATGGCATAGCATTACACGTAGAAATTTCTAATATCCCTAGACTACAGTTAAACTTTGTACAAAACTGTATCTAATCAATATTCTTACGATTTCATTAAGGGTTTATCGGATAAAGGATTTGAAAACTAGGAAAAGGAAATGGAATAGTTGAAGGATCTAAACGAAATGGACATGAAAAAAGTGATTGAGTAGTCCTACACTCCTATGAAACTGTTTTCTATGATATAGAAATAAAAATGCCTTCTATTTGAGCTGAAACCATTGCTTGAGAGATAAACTTTAATTTCCTTTTTCTTTACTTATTTTCTTCTTCTTGAGGATATGAATTTTAACCAAAATTAACTAAGTTTCTGTATAAAAAAACTGTCTCCTCATCAATGATAATGAGTTGAGAGCTTTCGATTTATTTTCACAATGTTGTGTGATGCCTTCTGCATATTACAAGATGCTCTACAAATCAGATATGCATTTAGCGAAAGAGAGCATCTTTTACACCAACCAACCCTATGACTCAACTAAATTGACTAGTGTTTTACAACAATGGCAAAAACATTTTTCTCCTGCCAGAACGTTATGAATCTTTCACTTCTACATAGCTTTTAAAGATTATTTGCTACACTTCCAGTGTAACAAGTGGATATGCTTTTGTTCTCCTTTAATTTCGGTTGGTAGAGAAATGGACAAGGATAATAGATGGATCAAGGGGAATGAGACCGAAGAAAGCTGTTCTTAACCGGGTCTAAAGGGGTAGAAATAGAAAGTGGCTCACTCTACTGCTTTAATGCTGCATGTATAGTCAAACAGATAGCTCATAGGTGGACCTTACAAGAGCAAATAACACATGTACCGCAACTAAGATAGCCCACAGGAATTGTCAACAAATTTAGGTCCTATTACTAAACATAAAAACGAACAGAAAATCAGATCAAGCCAGTGACCCGCTTAGCTTTGTAAGCCTCTTAGCTCTTGCATCAACTCCACAATTTGGGAAAACATAGATTTAAGGGCAACATGAGGACATTTAAAACATGAATTGTCAACATATTTAGGTCCTATTACTAAACATAAGAATGAACAGAAAATCAGATCAAGCCAGTGACCCGCTTAGCTTTGTAAGCCTCTTAGCTCTTGCATCAAACTCCGCAATTTTGGAAAACCATAGTTTTGAGGACAATCTGAGGACATTTAAAAATGCATATCTGGGACATCTACTGCAGTTGGTCGTTCAGTAGTCGCTTACTGATCGAATTGACTCAATAACTAGCATATTTTGTCCCCCTGAGACTTCACCTCTTTTACGCCAAAAAGGCCAAGACATCTTCAACTATATCCTTCAAAAGGATAAAGCTCAACGTGATGAAGACTGCTATGTTTTGTTTAAGAAACAACTGTTATCGTAATATACAACACGTATGATATGCAGTAGCATTGGAAACAGGTTTTGCATTGACCTCATTATCCCCAACAACTCATTGGATACGCTCAAACAAACGCTGTCTAGCCATGATAATGACATTAAATTAGGAGCTATGATCGAAAATCATAGCTTTTGCTGGGACATAAACAATAACACTTGTCCCATAAGCTCGACCCCTTTAGGACGTAACCAACATCACTTCGCTTCAAAACCACAAACTCTTGGATGTAAGCAAGGCCAGTTAATAACCAACTCATAACCATAACATCTTCAAGGGATAGCCAACACCAGTTGCCTCGCAAGTCATAAGACTCATAACCATGAGCTCTTTGGGACACAACCAACACACCCCTTGTCTAATAAGCTCCATTTACTTGAACAAGTCCCTTTGCATTTGCACACGATTTGCTTTGTAGATTTTGGTGATAATCAACTTATAAAATTACATTATGCAAATAACCTCACTCTATGAAGCACCGACAATACTAGAGGTTCCGCTATATTTGGGTGCAACACGCCACGAACACGGCAAATAAAGTATGGGACATGATATGTAGCGTGTCCATATGGAATTTAATAAAACTTTTGAGGGGGATATGATGGGGACACAGGAAGGACACATAGGGCAAAACGGCAGGATTTAATATGCGATTTTCAAATCTTTTTTGGAGGTAAGTGGGTGTTAAAATTACAGTGGCAATCACCAAATCCAAAGAACAATTTCTATTGATAACAAATATTAAAACAGATTACAATGAACAGAAATTGAAACGAAAATTACATATATGAAATAAAGAGATACAAACAGTAGATTGAAAACGAGCCGAGTCATGTGATCCCATAGTCCCCTTAACAAAGATTCGCCGCCTACCGTGGGTGTTGTAGGGTGCACCGACGTCTTCGTCTCAGGATAAAACGGCTAGAGCCACTAACCACCAAAACACCACTGTTAGCAGCCTTGGTGAACGTGCCCCTCTCTCTCTCTCTCTCAAAGAACTGCAAATTGGTAGTGTACGCATAGGAGCACAAATTTTCTAATGCTGAAACAAAGGCCAATGCTGCCTTTATATAGGTGATGGAGCCGCCATCACCATCATTACGGGAATCAATGGGAAGCCTCCCCAATAATACGAATTCAAATTCCCAAATGAAGGTGTAAATCCCAACTTCAATGTTGTAACTCCCGACACAAATGCTGAGTTTGAATGAGGCTATAACTCCCAACACAAATGTTGAATATGAATGTCAATCAATCTCACTCATGGGGTGTAACGGGTGTAATGACCAGCCATAATCACGCGAGTGTGGGTCCTTTCGGTTGCCTCGAGAGACCCTCCGAACGCTCCGTTTCATTCACACTAAATTTTCGAAAAATTTCCAACAATCCTCTCCATGAATGAAATTGGCAGGCAAACTGACGAATAGTACAAAGCTGACCCAAGAGAGAGGGACAATGGATAATTCCTGCATAGGATAGGAAGCTTTTGGCCTTGAACCTTCCTTTGTGATAGCCTATTGATTTTACTGGTAGACTGGTATACAGTCCTGCTTTGAACTGTTCTGCCAACAGACGGAACACAGGACTTTTCCTGACGTAGTTTAGTTCTCACTATTAGGTTCATTTCGGCCATGACACCCTCTTCCTGGTTCTGCAAGTATTTTCTCGAGAATTTCGCCAGGATTATCAAAGAAGCGATAGCACTTCATACTCACATAGGTGACCTTGTTATAAAGGGTGTCCTATTATACCCCGTTTGGCATCTCCGATGCATAAGAGTCATTAAAAGCAACGCTTAACCTTTACCACTTTACAGGCTTCACTGTTCTACATCATAGAAATGGGCAGGAGATCAAATCTCCTCAGTGATCGTTCTCTATTACACGCAAAAGGTAGTCTCATTGAACCTACATCTTAGGATCTCCAGTAAGCTAGGTTGGCTACCCCCACGGTAACTATGAGCGTAATGGCTTCAGTCCCATTCCTCCTGATGCTTTCTCAACTAGCTCTCGGAATAACCCTTTGGTTAGCGGATCCGCAATATTGTCCTTTGACCTTACGTAGTCAATCATGACAACCTCACTTGAGAGCAGTTGTTTAATGGTATCATATCTTCAACGTATATGTCTAGACTTACTATTGTACATAGCACTCAGTGCCCTATCGATTGCAGCTTGACTGTTGCAATGGATACTAATAGCTGGCACTAGTTTCAACCATCTTGGAACATCTTCTAGAAACTGGCGTAATGCTTTATCTAAAGCAATGAATTCAGATTTCATCGTAAATCGTGTTGTACACATCTGTTTGGAAGATTTCCAAGCAACAGTTGCACCGCCAAGGGTGAAGACATATCCACTCGTGGATTTTGAGTCCTTCATATCTGATATCCAATTCGCATCACAGTACTCTTCTAGTACTGCCAGATATCTGGTGTAGTGCAACCCCAGATCACGAGTATACCTCAAATAGTGTAGTACCTTGACTATCGTCTTCCAGTAATCATGTCCTAGATTACTCGTGTATCTGCTGAGCCTGCTAACTGAGTCGGCTATATCAGACTTTGTATAACTCATCAAGCATGAGGCTCAAAATTATCCGAGAATACTATAACTGGGATACCCATTCCCCTCATTTTGGATAAATAGAGACTTACGTAAACGAGGGTTCTTGCGATTCCTGTATCAGACTGGTTGAACTTCTCAAGAATTTTGTCAACGCAGTGTGTCTGAGACAACACAAGTCCGTCAGATGTTCAGGTGATCTTAACACCCAGTATCACATCTGCAAGGCCCATATCCTTCATGTCAAACTTAGAGTTAACATCTTCTTGGTAGATCGAATAATCCTGTCATTACTACCGACAATGAGCATATCATCAACATAGAGACACAAAATGATGTATCCTTCGTCGGTGTCCTTGACATAAACACATTTGTCACATTCGTTGATTTGGAAGCCACTAGACAACATCGCATTGTCAAATTTTTCATGCCATTGTTTTGGTGCTTGCTTTAGACCATACAGAGATCTGACAAACCTACAAACTTTCCCTTCTTGGCCAAGTGCGAAAAAACCCTCAAGTTGTTCCATGTAGATTTCTGCTTCTAAATCGCCATTCAGGAAAGCTGTCTTGACATTCACCTGATGTATCTCAAGGTTTCGTAAAGTAGCGATAACGATTATCATCCGAATGAAATTAATCCTTGAGATTGGTGAGTAAGTATCAAAGTAATCTAGACCCCATTTTTTTGTTTGTATCCTTTAATGACAAGCCTAGCTTTGTACTTATCTATCGACCCATCTGCTTTCATCTTCCACTTGAAGATCCACTTATAGCCCAGAGGCTTACTACATGGTGGCAAATCCACCAGTTCCCACGTATGATTCTACAGTATGGAGTCAATCTCACTCTTAATAGCTTCCTCCCACAAAGGACCTTCAGGACAGCTAACAGCATCCTTATAAGTCCGAGGCTTACTTTCTAACAAATAAGTTAGGAAGTCCGGACTAAAGGATGTTGATGTCCTAGCATGCTTGTTGCGTCTTGGCTCTTCATCAACTTCTTCTTCTTCGTCTCGACCGACATCATTGGCAGGATGCAAAGTCCGTTTCACTGAATTAGACTTCCCAATGGATCTATACAGAAAAATGTGTTCTAAAGAACGACGCATTTATAGACTCCATGTAGGTGTTCTTGTGAATATCTTGTACCCGAGACTCATACACAAGGAACCAATATGCACTACTATTGTGTGCATTACCGATAAACTCACTGTCAACAATTTTCGGTCCTATCTCCTCATACTTGGGAGGACTCATACTTAGGAGGAGGTATAGCTACCTTCGTAAGACACCCTATACTCGTAAGTACTTAGAGTTAGGCTTCCTACCTTTGAGCAACTCATAAGAGGTTTTATCTAACTTCTTGTGGGGCACTAAATTCAAAAGATAGTTGGTGGTGAGCACTGCTTCGCCCCACATGTTTTGAGGCAGCCCAGAACTAACCAACATAGCATTCATCATTTCCTTCAAGGTACGATTCTTGCGCTCCGTAGTTCCATTCTGTTGAGGCGAGTAAGGTCAGTGGTTTGGTAGATAACGCCGTGTTCAGCATAGTATCCACCAAACAGTGATTCAAATTCACTACCTCGGTCACTTCTCACCACCTTAATCTTAGTACTAAGTTGGTTCTCAACCTCATTCTTAAAAAGAATGAATTTGTCCAACGCTTCGTCCTTGCTTTTAGCAACTACACAAAGTAATATTTCGTGCAATCATCAATAAAAGTAATAAAATTGTTCGGATTGGGCATTTGGACATACTTCAAATCACACACATCAGTGTGGATTAGCCCCAATGGTTTGGTACTCCTTTCAATCGATTGAAACGAAGACCTGGTTAACTTCGCCTCGACACAGGTTTCGCACTTGTGTTTTGTATCAATATAGAAAGCTGGAATATGGTCCACATTAACTACTCTACGGAAAGATTTATAATTAACATGACCTAGTCTACCATACCACAAAATGGAAGACTCAAGCACATAAACAATTGGGACGAGTGTTTTATTGATAGTAGGGATAACAGTTATTACATTCATCTTAAATAGACCATCGGTCATATAGCTTTTCCCTACATACGATCCAGCCTTAGTCAGAATGACCCTATCTGATTCAAACACCATGCGGAAGCCATGTTTGCTCAGCAGAGAACCAGACACCAAATTCTTACAAATGTCTGGCACGAACAATACCTAGTTCAAAGTCAACATTTTTTCCGAAGTCATCTTCAGGATCACCTTTCCTTCTCCAACAATATCTGAGGTTGCTGAATTCTCATGAACAACTTCTCTCCGTTAACTGGCTCGAGTGATGTGAACATCTTCCTGTCACAACGTACATGGCGTGTGGCCCCAGTGTCTATCCACCATTCGTGTCGATTAGAACCCACCATGTTCACCTCAGATATCATAGCCGAGAGGTTCATGGCAGTGTCCCCTCCCGAGCCTTCTGCCATATGCGCTTGTGGACGAGGTGGCTTCTTGCACTCTGATGCACGATGCCCAAACTTGTCACAATTGAAGCATTTCCCCTGAAACTTATCTTTATGCATCTTGGAGACACCACCTTTCGGTCCCAGATTGACACTCTTGCCCTTCTGCTTGTTAGATCGCTTGTCATGTTGGTTTTTCTTCACATTCGAAGACCGTCCATGCTCCACCATGTTGGCTTTAGCCATATCAGAGGTCTTGGAAGCCTTGTCTCTAGCCTGATTATGCTCCGTGACATTGAGCTTGAAGAAAAGAATCTCCAAAGTCGTCTCTTTGTTCTTGAACATGAGATCACTTTTGAACTCCTTCCAAGATTCTGGAAGTTTGTGGATGATTGCAGCCACCAAAAACGGCTCAGGCAGCATCATCCCTTCTGCCTTGATTTCATTGATCAATATTTGCAGCTCTTGGACCTGTACAGTAACGGGTTTTGAATCCTTCATCGCATAATCAAGGAAGCGGCCCACAACAAACTTCTTGGGCCCGGACCCCTCGACCTTGTACTTTCTGTCTAAGGACTCCCACAGTTCCTTGGCAGATTTCGCCTCATTGAACACAGAGTACAATGAGTCATCTAAAGCATTCAAGACATAATTTTTGGCAAGATAATCAGCATTCTTCCATTAATCCAGAGCTTGTCGATTATGGTTGTCTTTCTCATTTTCAGCAACAGTTGGGGCATCCTCGGATAAGCACCCAGCGAGATGGAGAGTGGTCAAATAGAACATCATCTTCTGTTGCCATATCTTGAAATTAACCCCTGGACCTAACTTCCCTGGCTTATCCACATAGGACATCGGAATCGAGGGAACTTCATGGATAGGAGCAGCAGCACTTGAGCTTGCAGCATCAGAGTTCTTTTTAGTTGTCATGATAACCTGAGACATGACAAACCACAATTTAGTGAAATTATTTTCACAATCACGACAACAAGAATAGATAAACAATCTAAACTTTGCAACCAGACATGGTTTTGCCCCCATAACGTGCAAGCGAACCCCAGGGGTCCCTGGGGGCTCGCCCCCTGGTGAGGGCTCTAAGGGGTTATGCTACCTAGCAACATTCCTAGGGGCAGCACCCCTAGGCAGGAGTTCGAGGGCAGCTCCCCTTGTGGGAGTTCGAGGGCAGCGCCCTCGAAAGGTAAACAGTATACACAATTCACTACATGTGTGATTGTGGCTATCTGCCTTCCTCTTCTGCAAAGCATGTGCAATCCAAGCACTCATTACTACCCACAGGTCATGTACTTAGGCTGAGCAAACCAACCTACTACTGATTGTTTCACTTTAGGCCGAGCACACACAAGGTCGAACAAGCCAAGGATTGCTGCTGCGGAGCAGAATTCCAAAGGATTGTGGCTAAGTAACGTCACGGCTTACGCCGAGCAGGCCACGGATCACAAGTTCCAGTCGAGCAGTGTCAAGACTTAAGCCAAGTAGGCTGCTCCAGAGGCCAATCAACTCAACAATTCAAGGCCAGTCGCGCACGACTGCCTAAAGCCGTAGTTTATCCAACTAATCACAGAAGTCCAATCGCGCACGATTGACTTAGGCCGTAGCCAATTTGTTTGTGTATTTTCCCCACACGAGTAATCTGGTCAGATTACTTTATCATCTCATATCAATGAGATACCACCAATTCTATCATGATTTCTAATATGTTCTTGCAACCCAAATGTTGGTACCAAAAACAAAATTGATTTCTGGAATTCGATTGCTAATCAATTATGAAAAATCTTTGTTAAGCTTGTTGGAAAAATTACAGTGGCAATCACCAATTCCAAAGAACAATTTCCATTGATAACAAATAATAAAAACAGATTATAATGAACAAAAATTGAAACGAAAATTACATAAACGAAATAAAGAGATACAAACAGTAGATTGAAAACGAGCCGAGTCCTGTGATACCACAGTTTCCTTAACAAAGATTCGCCGCCTACCGTGGGTGTTGTAGGATGCACCAACGTCTTCGTCCCAGGATAAAACTGCTAGAACCACTAACCACCGGAACACCTCCGTTGGCAAACGAGCCAAGTCCTGTGATACCACAGTCTCCTTACCAAAGATTCGCCGCCTACCGTGAGTGTTGTAGGATGCACCGACGTCTTCGTCCCAGAATAAAACGGCTAGAACCACTAACCACCAGAACACCTCTATTGGCAACCTTGGCGAACTTACTAGCGTCTCTCTCTCTCTCTCTCTCTCTCTCTCTCTCTCTCTCTAGATTCGCCGCCTACCGTGAGTGTTGTAGGATGCACCGACGTTTTCGTCCCAGGATAAAACGGCTAGAACCACTAACCACCAGAACACCTCCGTTGGCAGCCTTGGTGAACTTACTAGCGTCTGTGTGTGTGTGTGTGTGTGTGTGTGTGTGTGTGTGTGTGAACTGTAAACTAGTAGTTTATGTATAGGAGCACAAATTTTTTCTGATGTTGAAACAAAGGCCAATGCTGCCTTTATATAGGTGAAGGAGGAACCAACATCATTACGGGAATCAATGGGGAGCCTCCCAATCAATACGAATTTGAATTCCCAAATGAATTTTGCAGGTGTAACTCCCAATTTCAATGTTATAACTCCCGAATGCTGAGTTTGAATGAGGCTATAACTCCCAACAAAAATGTTGATTATGAATGCCAATCAATCTCACTCATGGGGTGTAACGGGTGTAATGACAAGCCATAATCATGCATGTGTGGGTCCTTTCGGTTGCCTCAAGAGACCCTCCGAACACCCCGTTTCATTCACACAGAATTTCCGAGAAATTTCCAACATTATGTTGATATGTAAGGTTAAAAATGTAACATGATGTACATATGATTTTTGTATGTACGTATTGATATTTCATGCTTCTCCATATTAAATAAATAGTATATCTTTTAACTTTTTTCCATGTCCACCGCCGTATCTGTGTCCCGAATTTTATTAGAAATATCGTGTTCGTGTACGTGTCGGTGCTAGAATAACACCCATCTCTAAGTAGAAAGGAAGACACCACCAAAAAAATTATTTTTCCTCATTCCGTTTAAGCCAATAGATAGATTCACTATTAATTAATACTATGAACTTGAGACTATCAAAACTGTTGCCTGCTTTTCCGCTTAATCGGCAGTTTTTTTTATTTTATTTTATCAACAGCACAAATTTTATCATTATAAGAAAGCCCAAAGGCACGTACATGAGGCAAACACAAATCCGGGAAGAGCTAAAACTACTAAAACATGGACACGAGCATCACAGGCTCGATGACACATTACTGCATTTAGCAATGAGCAGATCGTTCAGAGGCTAAATCAGACCGGCGAGGGCTTAATCGGCACTTGGTCCAACTGATAATTAAGGAATTTCGAGCAGATAAGAGAGAGAGAGAGAGAGAGAGAGAGAGAGAGAGAGAGAGACCTGGTGCTCGATTTCGTGAAGTGGTGTGCAATGAAGAGGTTGCAGAGAAGGCCCCTTTACTGATGATGATGATGATGGCGGCTCGATTAACATAATATTCATCCTCTTCATCTGCGGAAAATTGGCAATAGAGGCAGCAGACATGCTCAGAGCCATCTCCGCTCCTTTCAACTATCTCCGCTACTGTTTTTTGTTTGGTCCTCGTTATTATCTCATCTTGAGCGAGATCTCCGCAGTTCAAAATATTTTTAATGGCATAGATTTTTTTTAACATCACCGATGACATACTCAAATGTTGCCGTATCACATTTTAGGTATTCATTTAATGAGTTTCTAAAGTTAACAATGTAAACCTCTACAATGGTTCATTTTTTTCCATAATCAAAAGAACGAAAATTTTTGGTAGTTTTGAGTATCCAAGTTTGATTATTAAAAAAATATTGGTAGTTTCTAGTATCTAAATGCCAAAATTTGAGTATTTATAAAAAAAAATCTTGCTAATTTTGAGTATTTATCCAAATGCCATTGTGACTAAATGTCAAAATTTGAGTATTTTTCTTTTTGGTCATGCCATTGGGATACTCTTACCGGTCAAAGTGATTTATTACCAGTAAGAAAGCTTCAGCGAATCTGGGGCATTGATTTCCAAAATGGATGGTTGTGATATGCGTTGCACGGTGCAGCACATTAAGAGAGCCGCACTATCCACGCTTCCAAGATTTTGTTCACCCTCCTTAACTTAGAGCTAACAAAACCTTCTTTCTTATTTGTTCACCACTTTATTTTTATTTTTATTTTTTTTGAATGGAGAAAAAGAAATTTATTAATCAAATGTAACAGATACAAGATATTAAGAGGACAAGAGAGGAGGCATCATTACAAGAGCATAGCATCTCAATGAGTTCCGGCAATCATATGCTGCTCGAGCCCGGTTAGGGCCATATGCAATTTTGTTCACTATTTTACAGAGGGTGAACAAAATTGCACTCTCATATCTTCCATACGGGATTTATTTACTATGGTATCTTTTATTTTATTTTTTCAAAGGCCAACAGAGTTAGGGGTAGTTATTTAGCTAGTCCACAAGGGTCCAATACTTTTCATAACCCTGAACCACAAATGCCTACGACAGGGCTCGAATCTTAGTCTTCCAAGGAAAGAACCAAGAAATGCTACTGGGCAACTGGGGAATCTCCTTTCAAGAAGCATTTTGATTTCTCTCTCTTTTTTTTTTTTTGGATGTATTTTTAAACGCACATAACATGTTCTTTTAAATTGCTACTAGCTACAAATCTCGTGCTATGTAGGAGACGAATCTACTTATAAGAGAGTACTTAGAATGATAAAATAAAATATGTTCATCAAATCAAATCCAAATAATTATTAGGCAATTACCACTCCTTCAAGAAGCAAAATTTATGAAAAAGATGTTAGAAAATAGTATTGAATATACCTACTGTAATTGTAATTGCATTGGTCGATATAAACTTGCGGAGGAGTATATCCATACCAAAGGCCATTATACCAACAATAATCAATTTCATGGCTTACCACATTTTGGGCCAATTTTTCCAATTTTACCCTCCAATAGTAGTTATTTTAAGTTTTTACCATGGGACCAAAGGCCATTATACCAACAATAATCAATTTCATGGCTTACCACATTTTCGGCCAATTTTTCCAATTTTACCCTCCAATAGTAGTTATTTTAAGTTTTTACCATGGGCAATCTTGTCTTTTAAAGCAATTTTTCCCATTTTCCATATTTACCTCCCAAGCTTTATTTTTTTACGCTTTAGTCCCCAATTGTCTTTATTGTGTCCCAATTCTCATCCCGAGAAATCCCTTTGGACCAAAAAATAAAGTAATTTCGCGCATAAATTTAAATTTTTGTTCGCACCAAATTATACTACTAATAGAGATCTTTAATTCGGTACAAAAAATTAAAAATTCCAATATTTTAGAATTTTACATTGTTGACTTGTTGAGTTACTTTGCACTGTCCTTCGGATAAAAAAAAAAGTACTTCCGTACACAATTTATTTATTTATTTTTCTACCAAATTAAACTACTAATAGAGATCTTTAATTCGATAAAAAAAAATGAAAAATTTATGCTTTAGAATTATATTTACTGCACGTATAGAGAAATTCCTTCGGATAAAAAAATAAAGTACTTCCGAGCATAATTTTAAATTTTTGTTCGCGCCAAATTATACCACTGATAGAGATCTTTAATTTGATACAAAAAATTGGGAAATTTTACACCGTAGAATTTTATATTGTTGGCTTGTTGAGTTGCTTTGCAATATCCATCGGATCAAAAAATAAAGTACTTGCACATATAATTTTTCATTTATTTTTGTACCAAATTATACTACTAATAGAGATATTTAATTCGATAAAAATTGAAAAATTTTGTACTTTAAATTTTATATTGTTGGCTTGTTGATTTGCTTTGTAATATCCTTCGCATCAGAAAATAAAATACTTCCGCATATAATTTTTTATTTATTTTTGTACCAAATTAAACTACCAATAGATATCTTTAATTCGATAACAATTGAAAAATTTTGTACTTGAAAATTTTACATTGTTGGCTTGTTGAGTTGTTTTGCAATATCCTTCGCATTACAAAATAAAGTACTTCCGCATATAATTTTTTATTTATTTTTGTACCAAATTAAACTACTAATAGAGATCTTTAATTCGATAAAAAAATTAAAAAAATTATACTTCAGAATTTTAATTACTACTAATAGTCAACTATAGCTTTAATAAATCTATTCATAATCTACTTCGGCTGCTTCAATAACGGGCATACAATAACGGGCATTAACTTCGTGCAAAGCACGAAGCCTCATACCTAGTAGAAAATGAATTGATACGACCTAATTGAAGTCTCGCCAAAAAGAAAAGTAATGATTAATTAATTTCCTCCTTGGCTCTCCCTTCATTATTGATAAATAAAGTCAGTAGCTCTTTCAAACTTTTCTGGGAGCTGAGTAACGCACTCACAAAATAAAATAAAAATAAAAGAACAAGATTTTAATGGATAAATTAGTGTATATGAATTCGAATAAAATATTTTATGGATTACATAATCTGAACTTTAAAATTACAAGTAACTTTTTAAATGATGCATTTCAATGAACAAACTTAATTCTAAGCATAATTTTGGAAGGGAAAAAACTTCATTTATGACAATCGTGATTAATTCCGAAGACACAAAAGAACTTTTCAAAATTTGAGTCTTCCGTAATTTAAATAAAGTTTTAAAAAATCATGGAATGAATTGTAAGGAGCATTAGTCAAATTTTGAGTTTAAATAGGAAAAAGGGTTGGATATTGTAAGGACCAAGTTTCGGATTCCTTTGTTTTGGCAATTCCGTTTGACAAAACACACATTTACATCGAGTTGTAATTTTATTATTTAGAGTGTCTGTTTAGCTGTTTTATTGCGGTCATTATTTTGATGTAATTCAAGAAACTTGCTCAAGCAACATACAAGCTACACATCAAGCAAATGAGCTGCCTTTAGTAACTTGCTCAAGCAACTCCGAACCTACTCAAGCACATTTTGAAGCTTATAAATATAACGTTGGCTAGGGTTTTGTGGAGACAACTTGGCTAGCACTCATATTTTCCACCTCCAAACATCTGTGGCGGCTAGGGTTTGTGAATCTCGAAGAACTTCAAAGATTGATTGATTCTTTAAGCCAATAAATAATCTTTGAGAGGATTTTACATCAACATCATCGTTCTTTAGGTTAAGCCCTTTCGTAGAGTTCGAAAGGCAAAGGATTGGAAGGCTTGTGCGATTCAAGGCGTTGGCGATTAAGATCACTGGGTGCGTGTGATTCGGCAGGTGATACTTAGAACGTTGTGAGGATTTACTTCGTTTGGATAGGGATATCTGTAACTGCACAACGATTATAGTGATTTGATTCCTTCCCGTGGTTTTTACCCATTTAGGGGTTTTCCACGTATATCGTGCGTTCATCTGTTTGATTGCTTGTGTGATTTGTGTTGAGTAACTTATTGATTCGCATTCATACTATTAGGGTTTTTTATTTAACAGATTATTAGGGAACCCTGATTTTTCAATTGGTATCAGAGCGAGTTGCTCCTTCCGTTAGGATTTATTTTCCTAGAGCAGATCCATCATGAGTATGAACATGAATCAATCACGTGTCTAGAAATTTGCCTATTCTTGATGCTGATAATTTTGATTACTGAAAATCTAGAATAAAGGTTATAATGAGATCAGCCGGTGAAGAAATTTGGGATTCATGTCTTGTGGGGTACACTCAGCCCATGAAAACTGTAGAGGACAAACAGGTTAAAAAACCCCAATCTGAGTTATCGGTCGCTGAAAAAGCATTACTTCAGGCTAACAACCGTGCACTTGATATTTTATTTTCTACTATTGATATTAATGAGCACAGGAAAATAGCTAACTGTGAAATAGCGAAAGAGACATGGGACATTCTAGTTACTTGTCACGAGAGGACAGACGTGGTTAAGCAGTCTAAGCTGCAAAGGCTTACTACGGAGTTTGACACCATCAGAATGCAGGAGGAAAATACCTTCAATCAATTTTATTCCAAGCTCATCGCCATCGTCAATAGCTGTGAGAACTTGGGTGAGCCAATTCCTTCATTTCGTATTATTAAAAAAATATTACGCTCCTTACCTCCTAGATTTAAAGCTCAATTAACTATGCTGGAGGGTAAGAGAAAATTAAAAGAAAAATCTGTTCAAGAAATAGTTGGGATTCTCCAAACTTATGAGGCTGACCTATTGCAATCTGAACTTGATCAGCCTAAACTAAGACATTCGGAGTCTTCAATTACTTTTAAAAGTACTCAAAAAAAAATATACGAAAGGTTCAGATAGTGATAGTGATGTCGATTTTGAGGATATGAAAGCTTTTTTCAAACAATTTAAAAATAGTATGAAAATGAAAAATGATAAAGGAAAATGAGAATTTTCTAAAAAAATTAAAAAGGAGGGAAAATGACCACCTGAGGGACCACAGTGCTTCGAGTGTCATGGTTTTGGTCATTATGCCCTAGATTGTGCTAACAAAAAGAAAAAGAAGGTTTTTGTTGCTCAAACGTGGGATGATAGCGATTCTGATGAATCGAATGAAGAACAGAACGACAACGAAAATAATGATAGAAACTTTTTGACTTTCGGAGTTTCCTTAAATCCTAAGGGTCTTTCTGAATCGAGTGGTTCTGAGACAGATAATAGTGAGGCGGAAAGCTGTAATGACATGGATGAGATCAAAGAGGAGTACAACAAACTTCATGTTTTTAGTAAAAAATTGATGAAGGTGAATGATAAGCTTCCTGATAAGGTCAAGAGTTTAGAAGCTACTTTGAATGAACGCACTCAAGAGAGGGATGAGAGGAATAAAGAAATTGAGCTTCTTCTTGAGAAAAATAAGGCCTTGACTAGTGCAAAGTCGAAGGAAAAATTAGAGGATGATACAAAGACAGAGACCCAAGTGTTGGATCATATTATTTCCATCCAACGGCATCCTAGCGATCGTTCAGGACTGGGTTATCATGCGACATCTTCAACTCCACCAATTGGGAGAGAAGGTACCAATCGTAAAAATAAGAAGAAGAATTCTAATGGCATGCAAAACAGGCTCAATTCTCCCACGCCAAAGAAGCAAAGGACAACAGTGGCAAACAGACATCACAAACGCAAGGAGGTAAAAACTAAAGTTATTAATAATGCTAAGTCTCAAGTTTTTAATCATGTTGTTAAATTCGTTCCAACTTGTCATTATTGCGGTATGACTGGTCATATTAGACCGCACTGTAGGAAGATGCAAAAGTCATACACTTCACATCCACATGTAGCTCGTCCTTATGGTCATAATAATTTTGTGCCCACTTGCCATCATTGTGAAATTAGAGGCCATATTCGTCCTTATTGTTTTGCCCTTTATGGCTATCATAGGACTCCTCCCCATTACCATAACATGAACAATCATAGGGAGTATTTTCAAAGGCCTAGACATAAAATGCATTCGCGGGCTAATTTTACTAAGATAAATTCCACACCCATAACCACTAAAAGAACTAGTGTTGACAAGGGAAAGCCTAGACAGACTTGGGTGCGTAAAACTGATTTGGTCTCTGATGTTGATGATGATCTTAACTCTCTAGATGACTATAGTTCATTTGGAGAGGTTGGCCTTGCCTTTTAAGGCTAGTTCGTGGTTCCATAATCTAGGTTTATTTGATCTTGCATTTTTTGATACCTAGAGTTATGGAGTTTCATAGTTTATTTCATCATTTTTTTTTTTTTGCGTTATTTCATAAAAAAAAATTTAAAAAATCATTTTTTTATGGCTGTTTTATTAGTTCTTGTGTGAATTGAGCATGATAGTCTTCAGTGCGTAGTTGAATATCATTGGATTTTATGAACATGTTCATCCTTATTTTTATTGCACTTCTTTTTGGTATTCTCCCTGCAAGAACATTCGAATGCCAATAAACCATGAGTATCAGACATTTTGTACACTTATTCATGGCTATTATGGATGGTTGACAATTAGGGTCTTGTTCTCATAAACTTGGTTTGTATCTTGAGATTTCTTTTTGAGATTGACCCGTGGTTAGAATTCCAAATGTGATGTTGAAATCCATCCACCACCATTTGTTTTTTGTCTCCATCTCCCCTTCGGAATTGAGAGAATGACTGACTTGAGGAAAAGGCTACCTATAGGACAAAAGTCCTAGTAGTGTGAAAGCCGCCGATGATAGTACAAAATACAATGAAAAAAATATTTCCATCGGTGAGGTTATATAAAAAAAAAAAAAGTTTATGGAAAATGTGGTATTAGTATTGGATCACTTGCTTAGTAACCGGTTGCATTCGGCTCTATCCAGTCCAGACGGTCGCGTCAAACGGCGAGTGGGGTAAAAGAGAATACTTTGTAAAAAGAATAAAAATTAGAGGTTGAGGGGGAGCTCTGCAAGTACTTATCAACAAAAAATCATTGAGGACCTAGCTTGGTTTGACTTCTTGAGGGGGGATTCATCTTGATACTCCTATTGTTCATGAGAATATGAGTCCTAAATTGAGCTAACCTGATATCTAGGCCATGGATGCGCACACACACACTTTCCTCACATGTCGTTGATCATGGAGTGTTGTATTTCATCTGCCTTGCATGGTCTTATATCATCAAGTTGTGTCTTAAAGTATGAATGTCTTGTTCATATCTCATCTCATGATATAATACTTGCGCTAAAACATTCTCATACTCGTATCTTCAAAAAAAAAAAAATTAATCTTTTAGTATTTAGTTTCATTATGTTTTATTGAGTTTCACATGTTTTTCATTCTTTATTTCGCTATTGAATTTAGCCGACATATTATCTATGCTAGTTTCTGCGCTCCGTTTTATTTATTTTTTATTTGGCTGCTTCTCTTGGTCTTAAATTGTTCACATTTATTGCTTTATTATTTATCCTATTTGCCCTTTGTCATTCCATGTCAAAAAGGGGAAGAATGATGAAAGGGGAGTAGGTTGATTGTTATTCTAATATGTTTGGATGTTGAGTTTTGTTTGCAGGCTCTCTACAACTCGTTCATATAGGATAGATGTCTTTGTAGTGTGTTTTGTCATGGAAGTGCCAAAGGGAGAGATTGTAAGGACCAAGTTTCGGATTTCTTTGTTTTGGCAATTCCGTTTGACAAAACACACATTTACATCGAGTTGTAATTTTATTACTTAGAGTGTCTGTTTAGCTGTGGAAGGAAATCAATATGTAATTCTTTTTATTGCGGTCATTATTTTGATGTAATTCAAGAAACTTGTTCAAGCAACATACAAGCTACACATCAAGCAAATGGGCTGCCTTTAATAACTTGCTCGAGCAACTCCGAACCTACCCAAGCACATTTTGAAGCTTATAAATATAACGTTGGCTAGAATTTTGTGGAGACAACTTGGCCAGCACTCATATTTTCCACCTCCAAACATCTGTGGCAGCTAGGGTTTGTTAATCTCGAAGAACTTCAAAGATTGATTGATTTTCTAAGTCAACAAATAATCCTCGAGAGGATTTTACATCAACATCATCATTCTTTAGGTTAAGCCCCTTCGTAGAGTTCGAAAGGCAAAGGATTGGAAGGCTTGTGCGATTCAAGGCGTTGGCGATCAAAATCACTGAGTGCGGTGTACGTGTGACTCGGCAGGTGATACTTAGAACGTTGTGAGGATTTACTTCGTTTGAATAGGTATATCTGTAACTGCACAACGATTATAGCGATTTGATTCATTCCCGTAGTTTTTACCCATTCAGGGGTTTTCAACATATATCATGTGTTCATCTGTTTGATTGCTTGTGTGATTTGTGTTGGGTAACTTATTGATTCGCATTCATACTATTAGATTATTAGGGAACCCTGATTTTTCAGATATACTTTTAGTATACGAACAAGGCCACTCATTACACATTTTTCCAAAATTAAACTAAATTAAAACTACTAAATGAACAAGGCCACAAAAATTAGGGTTCTAAACTTTTTCTTGTTGTACCTTTTGTTTGCTCCAAATAACCTCAATTTTCAGTCTTCATTAATAGAAATGAATTTAGGAATAGCAATTGACCCCCACCCCATTGATCCCAACCCGATCAGAGCGGGGTCTCCATCAAATTTTCGAGTACCAAGGTGGGCTTGGGAGAAAATTAGAAAAACCCAATAGGGATGGAATAGCAATTGACCCCGACCCCATTGATCCCAACCCAATTAGAGTGAGTCTCCATCAAATTTTCGAGTACCAAAGTGGGCTATGGAGAAATTAGAAAAACCCAATAGGAGTTGCATAGAGTTCGGAATGATTTTACCCCACCCAATAATATTTTTACGTGTAATATTGTATTTTTATAATTATAGTAAAAAATGTATAATTTTTCCCTTATATATACTATTTCCCTCCATTTTGCTTTTAGGTTAAAACAATTTTCTCATATTTTACAAAGCTTGGCGGAACGGCAGCACCCATGCATTATCCAGTAGGGTGTTTGAGCCGGGTCGGGTATGACAACCCGCCGCCCCATTGCCATCTATAGATAGAATGCAGAATAGAGCTTGAAAATCGGCAAAAGACCCAAAGCAGGAATGAAAATCGGCTGAAGGGCTATAGTGTTGTAGTTGCTAAAGTCAAAGCAAGTATAGCAAAGCTTTAAAACAAATAGGCAAAAAACCGGCAGATTGACGCTAAAAAAGTCATTCGGCATGAAATGCTTGCATACAGAAAACCAAAATCATCCTGGTATATACCAAAGCACATTAGAGAGGATGACTGGTAGAAAGCACAAGTAATTTGCTGATAGAGTGCAATTGTTTTCTAGCGTACAAGTCATTTATTTCCTTTTCTTGTCATCAGCTTTGATTAGATGAACAGGAGCTGCTGGAATCCTAAACCACCATTCTCTCACCCGCCTCAGCCATCTATCGCTGCTGTCTTTCCTCAGTGGCATCTCCCTTGTGAAATACTCGATGAAAACCAACAAGATCAAGTGTCTTAGAGGTACGAGTGCCAAAAACAAGGCCGCGAAAACCAACAGCAAAGCAACCCTGTCTGTGGCCTGAAAATGGAAACAAGAAGTAACTGTAAATCAGGGTGTTTTGCGAACTAGCAATTCAAGAAGAGTTATGCTTGACAAATATTAAATATACTTGAAAACGAAGAACCATAGTAGTATAACTTGCATCATTATGACATAATTTGTGCCCTTAGCACTTTTAGTTCATGCGGGCAAGATGATAAACTTTAAACTAAAACATGAGTTTCATTTCTTTAAATCTTACCGCATGCCCCACATATAAGAGTGTTATGACTACCCCGTACATGTGGGTTGCCAAAGTGTCTCACATCAGTGCTAGGAGTGAACAGTGTCCCATGGAGTCCAGTAACAGACACTAAGGCAAATGAATGAGTTGAGTAGTGGTACAAAGTTTGTTCTGATATAGATACAAGGTGAAGGCACCTCTCTCTCTCCATGTATATTTATTTATGTGTGTGAGTGTGTGTGTGTGTGTGTGTGTGTGTGTGTGTGTACATTTACATACATGTTCGAATTCGAATAACCGGTTTCGGGAAACATGGATTGAACATCCCACCCCAGGAATTATCTGACTTTCCATAAAGCGGAAAAAAAATGAAATCTCATACATTACTTGAATTGCTTTAAAAAATAGAATATATCTAGATTAGGGTTCAGCTGCCCAGTGCAAATACCTGTGGTAGTGCAGCAACTAAGAGAGCTCTAACTTTCAATAGAACAATATTTCCAGCCTGCATTAGAGATTCAACTTGAGTGATGGCGTCTTGTAAGATCAGCAACTGTTCTACTGCATTTTTTGTTGGGGGAAGTGTGATTTTCAATGCGTCCATTTGCCTTCCTTTGTTTGCATGCTTACGCCAGAGCATGAGAACTGCAACAATTACGAAAATTGAGGGCAATATCAACTTGATCCATCCCCTGCAAACCAAAAGGAACCATTTCATTAGATTTCTTCAAGAATTTTTTTTGAATAGACCAAAACCACAACAGATTTCAAAACCTCAAATGAGGAAGGTATCAAATTAGCAACAATACTCCAAACCTCAAACTGGATGTATATTTTGAGTAACCGGAATGAGAGCTACTCTTAGGCTTTGTGTTTCATTAGAAAAAAATTACAATAAAAAATCAGATCAGATTGGTGTGTCGGACTTCAACTTAAGGCAGCACTAATGTATGATTTTCTGTAAATTCTTGCAGACGATATCACAACTTAAGTGGTTTTTTCTTTTTGTTTTTTTATTGGTACCACATCTTAAGTTATTTAAGCACCTTATGCCAAAAAATAAAATAGAACTAACAACTTTGCCACCAGCAGAAACACACAAATCCAGCCAAAAGCATTACCTAAAAATAGTATAGCCAATCAAAACCAAAAAAGCTGAGGATTTCCAAGGGTCTTTCCATGAAGCCAAAACTAGAAGACGGTTATATGATTCCACAAGGGGGAAAAGCAACTCCTGCAAAAAGAAAAATGTCAAACATGTCACTCTTAGGAATAAAGCATCAAACCTGTATTTACCCATCTTATGTATCATTTTTGTTAATAGTAAATAACAACAAATCACAATGAAGTTCTATGAACCCAAAACATGTAGGAATCAAATCCTTGATTACTAATGAAGTGTCAACCTTGGTGAGTGTGACAGAGAAACTATGACAACCATTCAAATCCAATACAAAAACTAAATAATGAAGAAACTCACTCTATGTTAGATGATGACAAGACGATAAATATTAGAAAGATGTATCTCAAACGGGAAAAGTATTTGCTAATTTCTCTTTGAATCATGTCCATGGGCCTATTTTAAAGATTACCACAACAATATCTAGTTGAGGACCGTTCAGTAATTGTAAGAGCTCCTATCAATCCAAAAGCTGATTAATCCATTACAACATCTACCTGAAGGAAAAAGAAAAAATGCCTCCCTTTATCCTCAGCCACTAAAGAAACAAACCTATATTGTCATTTCCGTGATGATATTAATTACGAGGAAAATTCTAGTAACAATCTAATCACCACCTATCTAAACGCAATAGCACTTAATACAAATGGTGCAATCCCGATTTATTGCACTAGAAAACCAAACAATAAGGTAATATGTTAATTAACCTTCATTACGGCTAGATTGGTATCAATCCCTTCCACTTTCACTTGGTCCACGGTTGCTTGTGCAGCCTGTGCCCTTCCCATGTTCTGCTGGGACTGCTTTACAACTGTTTCTAGCGGATTTATTTCACCAGCACACACGTCTTCGGCTGCATATATTGCTTTCCCATCATCATCTGCCCCCTTTCCTAATATCCCATGTCTGTGCAGTGTCAAAACTGAAACTGGGAGTTTCATCCCCTCTTTTGGACTTAAAAGCCCACCTGAACCACGCTGGCTAGTGCTGGCATTCAAAAGCACCAAACGATTGGATAAAGTTTCCAAGATCATGTCTCCTCCCGGAAGACTTTCAGCCAAGCTAAAACACAGTAAGGTTTTATAATGGGATGATAAGATCTGAAAGGCTTCTCTTGCTGCACGATAGCGGAAAATACCTAGGATTGCCCTTGCAAGTGCTTCGGATTGTTGAATCCCTTTGAGATTGTACTTCCTAATGAACCTGTGGACATGCAAGATTTCAAGACAGGCGTGCAACCAATAGTCCCGCCGTGAATTGCCCTTGAATTCAGGAAATTCCAGAAAAACAGGCTCGGGTCTGTGCAAGAATTTATTCAGAGTCTCAGCATTTGTACCAATATGCAATTTGATATAGATAACGGTTAATCGAAGACGTACGTAGATGTTGATTTGTACATCACAGCTTTGTCAAAGAGACGAGCACCCAATGGACCAGTTAAATCAGGCCTTATTACCTGCTTCATATCCATTGCCAGATCATATCTCACAGCCTTTTCATATAAACCAACTCCCAAAGATTCGAAGTACAGAGCATAATTGGTCAGTGACAACCGTCCTGCAAAAACACGCAACTTGAATAAATTACCAAGCACTCAATAAATGACCATTCCGTAGAATCAACAAAAGGTTTCGGAAAATAAATTGCAAACTATGCAGAATCAAAATACAAAAAACTCGAGAATTTAGGATGACAAGGCCGAGCCATAGAACGTAGACTGAACTCAATGGCTGAGTTGATACAATGAACTCAGGACAAAAGGCTTTTATTAGCTCATCATACCAATGGAACAGGCTGTCTAGTATCAATACAAAAACCGTTGTGTTCTTAGCATAACGATAAAAAACACATAACACCGCCATCTCAGCTATTGTATTCCTGGACATACTAATCTGATTGAACTTCATGCACAGGCATATGCCCATGGGATCAAAGTTAGGATTGAAAAGCTACATCAAAATAGCCCCGTTTAACAAAATCAACCACACAGAAGTACAATCAACTTCCAGTTTAAATTGATGACTCACCGGGCCATGCTGATATTCCAATATGCTGCAGAACAGGTTGAGTGGGAACTGTACCATCAACATCTAAAATGAACTCACCCTCAGCAAGCGGAAGGTTGGACACAGATTGAGTTCCGGCTGCATTTTTCACAGTTTTAATCACCCTGCAGTAGAAGTTCGAGCAACAGACTGAGTTTTTTTGTTCAGTAACAGACTCGGAATATTTTGCTTTAGCATCCTTTAAAATATTGTCCATCTCTTCTTTCCACAATACTGTATTTAGTTATTGGTACAACCAAATTTTCCACACAAAAAAAAAAGGTTTATAGGAGTTATTCACAAATTATTCATCCTTCTAATGTAGTCAATCAGAGTAATGCCTTCACAGGCATATAGTGCTTAAAACAGCCTTGACAACCAAGTTGAAGGAGGATTGAACAAGAAGTTCATAACCAGGCATGGAAATAAGGAAACTCATCAACGCAAGTATACTCCAAAGGTTCTTAAAGGTGCGTCATGAGATTCAATAACACTAGATGCATAAAAATGTTGATCCTGGATTATTAGATATTACACTACCAAATGAAGAGCCAATTTTCGAAAGAATCAGCTGAAAGTATGGGGTGAAGGTGGCAAATGTCAGTAAAAGCCATGGCCGGAAAAAGAACTTGCATTCATACAAGTGCTTATATCTCAAGGAGCTGGAGCATACTTTGAAAGCATTCGAAGGTACTTGTCGTATATCAGAAAATGAAGTCGATGAGAAGAAGAACGCGTCAGTGCGTCAAAAAGATTGTGGACAGTGATTATATCTGCAATTACAGCACAAGCAGGAGCTATCCGTGCAAAAGCCTCTGGTCCAACAGTTTTCTTGTCATCAACCTGATGGAAGAAAAAAATGAATGAGGAGAAATGAAAAGAATGATGAACCCACAATACTTACAAGCACAATGCTCAAAGGGTTACCATAATCTCCATATCATCCTTGTTTAAATATATCAAAAAAAACAAACAATGAAATAAAAGAAAGAAAAAAAGACAGTGTTCTATGAAAGAATCAAGAAACAACAAAGAAAATAAGAAAGACAACCTGAACGGCCGTTTTAGTGGAACTAGAATAAAATAGTGACCACCCATCCTCACCCTCCATTTCCTGGTTACTGCAAGATTCAATTTCCTGTCATTGGAGAAAAAAAAAGACTGCATTTCAATCAGGAAATTGAATAACTTTTCCAGTACATTGTATTAGAATGCCTATCGCACAACTGGAAAAATAAATTGCTAACAATAGCATCACACAAAAATATGAGAGATATTTACACTGTTAAATGATCCATTCTCAACCCCAGGGGCCTCCCAAGCAAGCATCATGTCATAAGTCAAACGACGAAACTCCTTGTCATTCAAATAATCTGGAGATGTAGTCACCAGATGGAGTGCTTGGTATGAACAGAATTCTAAAAAATTCCTAGCATAGTTTGATGGTTGCTTAACAGTATCAGGTACCTCTGCTCAAACCGATGTTGTAGTTCTTCAGTAGGGACTTGAAGAATCCTGCAATTATCTCAAAAACACTTTAAGCACTAAAAATAAAAATAAAAGTGATAACTTTCTGTAGTAATACATCTTCTAATGACTTAACCTAAACTTGAAGTACTTCTGTTGACGAATGGTCAAAAGTATAAAAGAATTGCCCATTGACTGGAGAGAAGTGTCTGGGAAAGTCATTACATTCCATCAAGACTGTTTTTTAAAGCTTTGATGCATAAATCTAACTACATGAACTGGACATTAGAAAGAAAACAAAAGGTCCTTGAAGTTCAATTGACAAGACAAAAAAAAATGCATCCCAAAATGAAAGCAATAATATGATTAAAAGAATGATCCATGTCTAACCCTGCCTAATACGATTAGAAACCTCTATTGCTATCCTCAAGCCACAGAATCCCAAGAGTCACAAAATATGTTCGGAAGACATGGGGACACGCCTAATCCTGCCTCTAAGCTTACTCTTGTCTCCACAAAGATATGAGTTGGCAATACTACTCTATTTGATGTCCCGGGAATTGGACAAATTCTTACCACTCTCCGAAGTAAGAACCCGAATCCCTAATATGGTTCGGTTGGGAACCAAACCCGTGGACTGTGCACATGTCTCTAGAAGGCTTTACTTAAGGTGTGAAATAAATTGTTGAAAAAACGATTTTTGTTTAGTGGAGTGGTGCGGACACCAGAGCACAGGCCCGTTTCTCGCAGGCCTACCAGCACTAGCACTGGAAGACATCCCAACCCATGTCCTTGTGGGTGGATGATGATATTCGTGGGCCGAACTAGAGATTTTATCATTAGTATTTATCTAGCTTGTTTTTGGGGATATTTTTCTAGTTTGTTACTCAGGATTTTTATTTGATTGGTTGGTTGTTGGTTTATCTTTATCTTAGTCATCGTTATCACTTTGTGGGAGCCTATTTATAGGGAGTCAGGGACTGTCATAGTTTGATTGGGTCATTGATCGAATGAATAAAAATATTGTTTCTTGAGTTTGCACAGAGATTCCAATTCACCATTAGGTACAGGGATACTTAGGGTTTGTTACCTATTCTACATCATGGAGTTCTTTTGGCAAATTTGAGCCAGAAATTATACTGGGGCCAAAACACCTTTTGAGGTGGGCCCAAACACCTTTTGAGGTGGACTTTTTGTTCATTAAAAAAATTGAACAAAAAATCATTAACCGATGCATTAGAAATTGTCTCATGTAATGGGCATGCTTGAGAAGGTAAACTATCCACCATCCCACATTGCGTGGATATGAACTGCGTATATAAGAAATTCAATTCTGGACTTGGACTTGGGCTTCGGCTTCGGCTTGTGAGTCCATAAGTCTTGTTGTGTGCCTAGAATATTCTGCGAGGAGTCTAAATTCTAATGACAATGAAAAGTTGTAAGTGTTCAATTCTTTACTCATCAGTTGCAATTTGCAAACCTTTGCGATTTCCATGTCCACGATTAAACCACCATGTTTATGGATCATCATGGTCGGATTTACGGTGATAGAGATGAAAGGTCCCTCCAGTCCTCCACAAGGATAAATTTGGTTTCTTCCTCTAGTTTGAAGAACCCGAAAATCTGCACGCTTCTGCTTCTCGTTCTCATGTGAATCCATAACCTTTGAGTTGTGTTGTGTTTCGTTCAAATAATTTTCAGAACCTTAGAGACAGAGAGAATACAAACAGTGGTAAGTTCACCGGGCAGTCTCATCGTGCAGTGTGCGTTGGACTGTGAGCAACCATTGTATCCTAGGAGACAAGACACTGATTGCTACCTCAACCACCCCCTAGGAGGCGGTGAATCTGTTTTATGGACACCATGTGAGACATGGGACCCTGTTTGAATTGTAGGCTACGTTCCTGACCAGTGACCATATTATTGTTTTTTGGTTTCTATTTCTAACAGTTCTTTGAGTTCAGAATTGAAAACTGTAACGTCTCAAAGAAATTCGGCACTTATGTCGCTATTCCTCTCTAATTAGTAAAGTTTCACTAATTTTTTTTATTTCTGTTGAATTTTGCACCATTGGTTGAGTTTTACTTGGGTATTTCTTCAGCAAGGTTAACAAAATTCCTATTTGTTTTGGGGACTTGTTTTCCTAACAACAACATCATTTACTTCATCATCATAAAATGTGGGAATTATAAGAGGCAAATGTAGTACCATAAATAGTTCTATCTCAACGCAATTTATATTTCGATTCCCCTAGCCACTGGATACCTTCGATCCCCACCAGCATTGTAAGTTGATTACACATTCAACACAACTTGGTTATGATGATACAATTTGGCTATGTTCAAAAAAACAATGAAAATCTTAAAAGGAAACGACTCCATCCACAGTCAATGGCATTTCAAAAAGCGAATAAACTTGATCAAACAAGAAAACTAACAAGAGAGCTATAATACCCTAAACTTGTATTAACAAAAACTGGCATTGACAGATACCCTAATGCAGCGTAATTGAATGAAAGAATCAAATAGTGCATCATGAATATTTTACCTGGAACATCGGGCGACCACGGAATTGGAGAGAGGAGAGAGAAATGGAAGGGGCTCGGGTGAATCGCCGTCGTCGGACTTCTTGCTTCTGTTGTTGTTAAAGAACAATATTGACTTGAAGAAGTTAAGATTCTCCTTGTTTTTGTTGCTGCTGATGCTGCTTGAGCTCTCCATTTCGCCTTCCCTCGGACTGTTTTCTCTCGTCATCCCCTTCGATTTTTACGTCTCTTCTTAATTACCAGTGCGTAGTTTTGTTTCCAAAGCCGCTTGAAAGTTCATGGAGTAATGAACAGCGATGGAATGAAAGGGTGAATTGCACTCCACCACCTTACCCTTTTTGACTTCTTTTTTTTTCGCCCTTTTGGGTAAATTATGTTAAACCCCCTCAACTATGACCTGTTTCCTCTCAAGTTTAACACCTTCTGTTGGCTGGCATTAGAGTCAGTGCAGTAATGATTAGCGAAAATAGCTACTGAAAGAGATACAATTGTATTTTAAACAGGCAATTTTTTCTTCAAACTCCACTGACCCTCTCTAAGTTACCTATTAAAATATGTATTCTTTTTTATTTATGTTTCAGTATTTTATTACCTTCGGCAAAGCGGGGGAGCTTGAACGGCCGTTGGTGGCGGATGTTGAATTGGCCGCCGAATTTGAGAGAGGGTGGAAGGGGATTTTGGAGACATGAGTTCGTGAAAATTGGAAATTAAAAAGTGGGGAGAGGTAGAAAGATGGGGACTTTGATGCTGGTAAAGGATAGGGAAAGGTGAGAGATGTGAAGAGGTGTTTTCAGTGGTGGAGAAATGTGGAGGTGGAGGTTGGGGGGGGGAGAGAATATTTCAAAAAATGAGAAAAAAAAAACTGATTTGGTTTACTGATTTTGTTGCTAGAGGTATTATGGCTACGTGTTTATTGAGGCTGCTGCACCCTTATTTTTTAGGGTGAGCTAGGCAAAATACTAAAAGAGCTTGTTTATTGATGAATCCGGGGGAGGCGCTGTGCGGTAGGTGTTGTGCGCCAGTTGTGCGGCAAAACTACGTTGTTTTGCTCATTTTCTTAGTATATCCAACGGCCCTGTTTGGATAGTTTAGTGTGGGGTTTAATTTTGAGGTTCAATTTTAGGGGATTTAGGCTCTTTGGGGTAGGGTATAGTGGGTTTAGGCACTTGGATTTGAGCACTTTGGGTTTAAGCACTTCAAGTTTAGGGTTTAGGCACTTCAAGTTTTGGGTTTAGGCACGTTGTAATGTTTTTTTCTTCCTCCAAACAATACCCTTGGAAGCTTTGGAAGTGTGCACAAAAATCAAACAAAATGATGTAGTTTTACTGCACAACACGACGCAACACCTACCGCATAGCACCCACCCCGGATATGGTACAGTTGCTCTTATGTTAGGGCTTGGATGGAAAAGGGTCATGTGATCAGCACATGACAGGTTGAATGAATGCTCATGACAAATACACCCTTCAATATTTGACATTTTTTCGATAAACAAATCATTTATTTCATTTAACATCTAAACAAACATCACAGAGTACAAACACAAATAGTAAATTATAATCTATTCACAAAAATTGAACTACTAATCTAGAACAGAGAGCAACAATAAAAATTAAAAAAAAAAAAAAATCTTTCCAGCCATACTCAATCCAGCAAATTATGTTCTACTCGTGCCCAATACTCTACCAGGAATTCTCCATTTGGGATTCAATAAATGAGTTTGAATTGAAAAACATGACCCACTCATATGATTCGTGTTTCTAACCATGTTTATTGTTTAGTAGAGGACTTCAATCTCCCCCCGCATAAAACTTTAACGCCACTACCGCCACCCCATCATCGGCCATAAATTTATATATGCATATAAATATACACACCTATAAAAATGTGTGGCTATTTTCAAAGAATATGGAACTCACGAGGTTGAGAGAGAATTGGGGGAGTTAGATGGTGATCGCGACTCGTTTCTTTTCATAGTCCAAATGATCAAATAAGAAAAGAAACTTCGCAAGGAACGGATATATTTTGAATTACTCAATTGAATGAACTTATCGATATCCACTAAAATATTTTTTGACAAACTAAATTCATTCTAAGAAATTTAGAAATTGAAAGGCACGGATCATCAAAGTTGACCCAAAAAGAGCCAGTACTTCTTAAATAAGAACTAGGAAGGATCATGTTTTCGTATAAAAGCTTACATATGTCAACCTTTAAAGGAACTGTGCCACCAAGGCGACTGAACAGGGATCATGTACTCTTTTTATGTGTAACCAGGAAGGGTTTTCGCTTCCCAAACCCAATTCATTTCCAGAAACATACCCAACCGGGATAACAATATGCAAATGACAAGGAAAAGAACTTTTCTTAAGGGCATAGCAATTCGTAATCTAAGATGATCTTTTCTGAACGGAAAGAGCATTTCTTCCCAACATCCTTGACTGAACATTGATAGCCTTATTTCAGGGGTTGCCTTGCATTGAAGAAAAGAAAGTATTAACTCCCTAAAGCCTCTGCCTTGGACTTTGTGATTCTGAAGACCAAATCGGAGGAATTACTTTGTATTGTTGGGCAGGCTTTTCTTCTTCTTTGTCTTCATCGTCTTCCAAAATGTCCTTGGCAAATGCATCAGGATTCGCCTTGATACAACTCTGCAGAGCAACAAATGGATTCACACAATCCGAGCCCTACATAAAATATATGTAAAAGACCCATGCGTTAGATATTTAGGAATTTAAAAGTAGTTCTAGTATGCACATTTACAGGATATGGACGATAAAATAGTTCTACGCCCTGTAGAACAATACAGACAATTTATATTTCTCTACCTAAAAGATGGCATTAAAAAATCACTTCTCAAGGAGAATAGTTGGACAAGGAGTTAATTAGATAGACGCCAAATCAACTTCTGCATTAGGAACAGGTTATCTATTTGGTTTCTGAAATAAACGCTCACGGACACACAGATTGGAAAAACGAAAGATAACAAAAAAACAAATAAGAGAAAAAGAGACAATTGTGATAAAGATCTATTCTACAGAAGAGGTTTTAATGGCAATTTGACAGGAAATTCTGTTAGATCGTCTTCTTATCCAATTCCTCTGCTTTTGATTGCATTAAATTGCTTGGCTAAATCTCAAAGTTCCTGGTTAGTTTTCTCCTTCATTTTGTGAACAATTGTGAATATGGATGTGGAATTCCCTACGCTTGCATCTGCTATTTGTGCGCAAAACCTAGTTCGTCTTTTCATATTACGTGATGCAAATTCGCCTATGATTAATTCCCTGCGAGATTCTAACAGTAGTATTGTGATTTGGAAATTCTGCTAGTGCACATCAACCCTTGCCTGTTTTCTCTCCTATTTGAGGAGATATTAATGATAGGGCTAAATCTGTGATTTTTATTGATTTGCTGGAGTCGGTTTCAGTCTTGAATAATGACCATAAACTGATTTCTAATTCTACACCTACTGTTCGGCAAATTAAGAGCTTGACTTCGTGAATTATTGTGTTGCACATGGATTTGTACGAGAAGAACAAGGTTCTTGTGGCTTGTAAACAAATAAGTCTGGGAGGGTGGGCTCGCATGTTCTGGCTATTCCTTCTTGGAAGGATAGGGTAACACCTCCTGTGGAGGTCTCTCGCAGTACGAATCTGGAATTTTTCCACCTTCTGTGGATGGTCAGAAGGTGATGGTTGTTCCACCTGCTAGTGTAGAGGAGGAAGGGGCTGTTCAATTGAAAAAAAATGTTTAGTTGCTTATTTTGTTGATAAAAAGCTGCCCTTCTTGGTTGATAAATCTATGGCTTTCAAGATACGGTCCAAGGTTGGTCTGCAGGAGGTGTTGTCCAATGATAAGGGTTTCTTCTTCTTCAAATTTGATGAGGCTAGTGCCTATAGGGAGATTGTAGAGACTGGCCCTTGGGCCTTGGCATTTTAGGGACAGGCTTATGGTGTTACAGCAGTGGTATCAACAGATGGAGTTGGAGAAGGTGGGGATGACAAAGGTTCCATTGTGGATACAGATTTATAATATTCATTTGGAGTATTGGAATGCCCAAGGTCATAGCGATATCACTAGTGCAGTGGGAAGGGCTCTCTATGCTGATGAATTGACAGAAACTAGTAAGAGGCTCGGTTCAGCAAGGGTTTGTGAGAATGTTGAGTTGAAGTTTACTAAGGGCAAATCTGCAGATCTGGTGATTAAGTATCCATGGAGGCCTCTAAAATGTTGCAAAAGCCAGGCTTTTGGTCATGCTGATTACACTGTGAATGTGAATGCTGGGCCAAAACATGTGAATAAAGTCTGGATTGTTAAGGATGGCAAAGGCCTGTTTTTGTTGGAGAGGCTCTTGTCCGTTCTGAGTTGGAAGGTTCTGTGGTTTCCGCGGTTGGTGCTGATATGGTGGAAATAAGAGTATTGGTAGCTCTGGAAACAGATTCTGCATGCTGGAAAGAGCCACTGAGGATGGGAGTGCCCAAGATGAAGGGTACGGTGTAGTGCCTGGTGTGGTTGCTGTTGGCCTGTCCAAACCTACTGCTTAGGGGACTTCACCTGTTCTTTCCAGCAGTGTGGAATGTGGATGGCAGGATTGCGAAGAGTCCTACTGTTGCTGTTAGTTATGTAGGAATACGAAAAGGTGAACCGAATCGAAGTAATCAAATGAACAAAGAACAAAGAACAGCCGTTTTATTTCACAGTTCATGTGTTCCATTAAGAAGAAGAAGAAGAAGCTAGTGAGAGCTGTCAAATACCCCTTCTGCCCCTCAATTTGACGGAGATGGGTAATGGCGTGAGGAGCAGGGACTAAATGGACACAAATATCAAATATTGGGGACCAAAATTGTATAATTGAAAATTTGGGGACCAAATGACACCGCACACATAATTTGGGGACTTAATGTCAATAAGCCGAGGCTGGGGTGTATAATTTGGCCAGGCTTCTAACTGCAAAGGTAGACTATATTAATGAGAATGGCAGCTGGGTACCTAGGCCTAGGAATAGAATTACCTTGCAAATTATTGATGGAACTCCTGCAGAATTTCTTCCAAACCCTCAGAGTGAGGATCAGATCATTTGGATTCCTTCTCCTACTGGTCAATATACTACCAAATCTACATGGACTGCTATCAGAAGCTCTGAGTAGAAAGTACCTTGGTGTTCTACCGTGTGGTTTCATAAGTACGTACCTGAGTGGTAAGTACGTACCTGAGTGGGCCTTTAGTGTTTGGTTAGTCTGCTCTAAGAGGCTAGCAACTAAAGATAGATTCAGGGAAAGGGGCATGGATGTTCAACCTGATTTTGTCCTAGGCCATCAGAATATAGAGAGCCATGCACATCTCTTTTTTTTACTGTTGTTTTTCTTGAGCTATTTGGAGGAGAAATCTGATTCAAAGGAGCCCCGTGATTGGGATTTTGAGCTTGGCTGGGCAGTTCACAACTGAAAGGGGAAGGGGTTCAGAACTTCCACCTACAAAATGGCCTTGGCAGCTCTGTTATCAAATTTGGATGGAGAGGAATGCGAGGATTTTTAGGCAGAAATCCAGTGACTCTGGGGCTCTGATTTCTGTAATAATAGCCAGTGTCAGAGATAGGCTCAGTTCATGGGACAAGAGTCCTAATACCAGTGAGAACAATGCTCTATGCTGTAACTGGAATATTTCTTCTTTTGTGCTTAGCAGGAACAGGGATTAGGCTGGAAGGTTGATAGTCTTTGTTTGCTTTGTTGTAGAAAATCAAATGCACCCACGGATACGGCAATCTCAAGGAAAACTTTATAAAATCTCCATGCCCCAACTCATGTGTGTGTGTGTGTGTATATATACACGCAACTTTTGGCGCTCCCAACTTAGGATCTTCTACATACCCCTACTCCCGCTCCCGCTTCATACAACTCAAGTCTAGAGTCAAGACTATAAGGTTGTGAGAGTCAAGACTATAAGGTTGTGAGAGGCTTCTTTAAAACTTAGGAGTTTCCTTATCATCAAAGGCTTGCTCATCGATCTTCTTGTTTATCTCTTGGGGGCGTGTATCGAGCCCCTTTATATATGTCTTCAGTTTTTGGTTTACATAGGCCTAAATACCACAACTAATATTCAATGAGGCGAGCTTGATTATTATAGAGGTGATTGTGCAATCCTTTCCCACATTAATTACCTTTTCTTCCGCAGTACTCTTCAGGAAACAGAGGAAAGCCCCCGAAAACTGGTTACCGCATGGGCCCTTCCGCAAGTCAGCTATACAAGGGCATTCTAGCGCCTTTTGAGCCTTCTCATCAAGTGACTGAAATGGAGATTGTTTGTTGGGATTATTCAAGAACAAATTCAGATGCAAAAGCTTCAATTCCAATTAACATAGCAAGTCTAAATTGCAAAGGTCGCGGGTATATTTTTGAGACAGTCCCTCTATTTCCCATGCCGTCCTCTAATACTAATTGCATCAATTTAACCCTATAGTTCACATTACATCTTCGTTTCGTCCCTCTCGCTGATGGGACAAAATTGAGGCAGAAAGTAAACAATGGGTTCAAAATTGACACAATTTAGAAATAGAGGGACGAAATTGAGATTTCATGCAAAATAGAGGGACCATTCATACAATTTACCCAAAGATGGACATACCCCATTCTCAGTGTTGCCAAATGCTGCAGCCTCTGCAAATGCAGAACGATTAAAGTTTGTTAAATACACCATCTTTGCCACATTTTATCTGCTTGGGGAAAGAAAATATAAAGAAACCAGTCGAAGAAAAAATCATCAACAAATAATGAGAAGGAATTGCAAATAATGAAGTAGAAGGATCTACAAGGAATCAGGACGAATGCAAAACAATGATAAATATCCGGGGTCAATCACACCCTTCATGCTTAAACATTACAATTTTCAAATTTGTGCCTTCCATTATTAGAGTTTCGTCAATGTCGTCTAGTTAGCAACAACCTTTAAGTTCTCTACCAGAGACGTCACCTGAACGGAAGGCCAAAATAGGAAAGTGTAGTACTCAAACGGTTTAGTGACGATATTTGACATAAGTTGCCAGCTAGACCAAGTAAATAAAAATGGAATAGTTGAAGGACAGAATTGGAAAATTTTAACAGCTGAAGTGAAAATGTATAATACTTGAACTGTACAATACACCATTACCAGTACTAACAAAAGAAATATGTTTGGTATACAGGGGAACAGTGATAACAATTTAACAGACAAATTGGGTCGCAGACTTCAAGAACAGGAATTTCTTAGCAGATATCAGGTAGAACCAACACAATGAGGATGGTGTGTTCCGCCTTTTATAGTTTTATGTTTTCATTTGTATTCAAAGAAAGAAAAACTACATTATCTGTGTTTGGTATCCAATTTGCAGCAAATTTTAATCAGCCACCTTTAGATGAGAAGTTGTTTGATCGCTGATTTGTTGAGACATAGATTATATGAACAATTAACCTGTGGAAATTGCCCCAAAAAGGATACAAAACACAGAGCAATCCTCATTAACCATCAATTTCCAGATAACCCAATTGAACGAACGAAATTTCAAGTACCTTGATCTCCAGTCATGCTTACAAGTTCACAATCAAACAAACCCGTGCCTCCTTTAAATTCTCATGTTTCCTATTTTCAATGAAGAAACTTGTTGAATCGAAATTAGTACCATGCAAGTATTGCAAAGCTTCACATTTTTACTGAGTAAACCTTTTGAGAGTAGCCGCTTTGTGCATATATTGTCGAAGGTTAGATCTGTCTCCAATCCTCCTTCGCCCATACCCTTGTCAATTGGGAATTACATGGATACAGTTACTGTGATAATGTTCCCCTCAATTGTCTGTCTTTTTCTGCTTGTTTTTTTCGTTAATTTCAGTTCAAACTTTCAGTAGTTCTCTTAGTCATTATTAAGAACTAAGTTCTGAATATATCAGGTTGAGACCATGATTTTATACCACAGAATGTCATACACCTTGGTGTCAACCATTTCTCTGACTTATTGGAGGACTTGGTTGGATATCTGACATCATTAGAGGTCATCCCATCAATTTTCTTTGTTGTCCCACAGTATCATGTTTGTTTCAAAGAAAGAGACATAGTAGTAGTCAAATAGGATAACTAATACCTTGAATTGGGAGGATTAGCAACTCTGTGGATTTTTTTTACAACCACTTGACTACTCCTATATATACTCCTAAGTGGGAGGTCAGGAGATCAATTCATGTCAAAGGCAATAATCGATTATCCCAGCCCCATAATGGGGCTTTCTTGAGTGTGTTTCTTTCCCACTATGTGGCTTGATGCTATGCTATTCTTAACGGCTTTTTTTTTTTTTTTTTTGAATGGCGCTTGATGCTATGGTTGATGGCTTATAGATTGAATTGTTGGACTTTCTTACACAATCAATTGTCAAGTTTGATGTAATACTCATGACACTAGAAAATAATCCCCTATACATTGGCATAAAAAAAAAAAATCAGCACCATGGGTGAGTAATATTGCTCACCAATGTCCCCTTGTCCCCTTGGATTGGATCTCTTATCCCTTCCAAATTACCTATTTGTCTCAGCTCTCAAAAACCGTGCTACATCTTACCCCAATCTTTTTTTTTTTTTTTTTGGCCAAGTACATCTTACCCCAATCAATCACAGTAGAAATGCTCCAAAAATTACTATTAATACTATCCAACATACTACATCTCTCCTAGAATTCCATTTTACCATTTTTCCGGTCAAACCACATAATGGTGTTCAGACATATCCTAGCAACATCTTTCAAAATATGCAGTGCATCCTAAGGATTACTGAAGTTGAAATCATGTGCCACCTGGAGCCAAGATATGGTTGATCTGTGGCAATCCCTTAAACTTACACGTTTCCCCATTTTACATCATCAGTTTCTATTGAATTCAGTAGCATGCTTGATCGACCACATACTGCATCCTTTTGACAATTCAAGTTTTTTTAGAGAAAGATTGATTCATGTTGAAAAAAATCAAATATGCCACTTGAGAAGATATGACACGTGTGACAAATATAAGTGCCTTAGCATTTCACATTTCCCACATCATACATCCGTAGAGAACAGATTGACATAGTCATCTCTTCTTCAAGTTTCTATTGAATTGAGCAACATTTTTCAGACCATATAGTGCATCCTACGGACGAGTCAAGTTGAATAAGTTCAACTTCCAATAGGCCTATCTGACATCACCGATCAATGGCAATACCTTCAAGCCCTACGTCTACACATTCGCATTACATTCAGGTCTTCAAGCTACTTTAGAATTCATCATGTTTGATTAACTAATAACCATACACTGCATCCTGAAAACAAGTTGAAGCATAATGCAACTATTTGAGCCTACATGAAACAACACGACTGGTCAGTTGTAATACCTCGAAACTCCATGTTTGCGACATTTCGTAGCAATACACACCGCTTTCACCTCTTTGCACTTCTTTTAAATTGAGAAACATATTTCATTGGTTACATATTGCCTCCCAAGGATGATTGACGTTTAAGCAACCAGAGATGCATATGTTTTCTCCCACACATTGGATCAAGTGATTGAAGTGGGAGCATACGTAATCAACAACAATTACTAAATAAATAACTGCATGGTTTCCCCTTTTTAAAATCCCATTATTTTAGGTCATGGATCATATTTGTTTGCGCCTCAAGACTGCGAAATCTAGATAGTTGCAGCATACTAAGAAATAAACAACTGAAAAGGGAGAGAGAGAGAGAGAGAGAGAGAGAGAGACCGGCAATTAAGGATTCCATGGAAGGCTGTTGTGGCTGTGGTGAAGATGAGGATGAAGGATGGGCCCCTGATTGATGACGACGATCATCGGTAGCAGCGGCGTCGGCTACCTCGCTTTGGACTTGTCCCATGTCGTATAGTATTTCGTTTAGTATCTCTATAGACGAAGTTGTATTGTATGCATAGAGCGCAGCGGTGAAGGAGACGGGGAACTACGGTGGTTTAATGGAGTCTTTTGCCGTACAGAAAATAAACGATTGGACCAAAAATAAACCCACAAGCCATTGTCCATTTTTAATTTTATGTACGCGAAGGTTATGTTTGGCATTTTCGTAACGGTTCAGTGTTAGGTTTTGCATAATGCTAAGAGCCCGTTTGGATGGAGTCTTAGAGGGGGCATAAATATCGGGGGTCTATTTATGCCCGGGCTCACGGCTATGGAATGGTTTGCCAAAAATAAGTGCAGGAGCAGGAGTGTTATTTATCACCCGGACTAAATATCAACCCTGCAGGGGTGTTATTTATGGACACCTCAGGGGGTGTCCATATTTATGACCCCCTAATACCCTGAAAAATGACCATTGTACTCCTTTTAATACCCCCTCCCAAGACATTGGCATGTGCTGTGTTTTCTTTTTTATTATTTGAAAATGTACTAAAAAATTAGGAGTATTATTTTAATGCTCAGAAACTGGATTGAAAACAAGAGATCCACTGCTTAATCTCACAACTTAAAAATAAAAAATAGCACCACCACATTTTTGTTCCTTCAATTGTCAACGCCACCATTCTTTACCCAAAAATCTCGTTAGTTTTTTTTGACATACTTTTTGGAAACTCCTAAAAGATTATCCGATTCAATAATTTTTATAATAAAAAGTAAATATCTAAATTAATTTTTATAAGAAAAAATTAATATAAAAATTAATTATAATTGAATCTTATAGCTTAATTAGTTATTGAGTTTCAATAATAAATAAATTAATTATTAGATTTATCTAATTTAAAAAACACATTACTAATATGAATATTCATACAAGGGCAAAAAAGTCTTTTGATAGCTTTTTACATCATCCACCCAAATTTAATCCCCCTTCTTACAAAATCATCCAAACCAAATACTACTTAATCCCCCCTTCATAAATGCCACATCACTGTGGGACCACCCTCCATATATATTACCCCCTACTATCTTATACCCCCTCCATATTTAATACCCCTGAAACTAATCCGGCATCCAACCAGGCCATAAGGGCAGAGAAGTTTAAAGTACAGAAAATCTACAAATGGCTTATGGGGCCCACATTTTGGTCTCACATAAATAATTCAAACCGTTCATTAAATTTTACTTTAATTTTCGAATGGTCTTACTCAATTGGTTATGCGTAACTCATTGATCTAAATTTCAAATTTTCATTCAAAATCCTACTTTGAATGAAAACTTGAAGTTTGGATCAATCATTTACACATTCAGTACGGAAAAAAAAAAAAACAACACAAAGAATAAAAGCACAATCTATGAAGCACGAGTACTTCAAAGATGCTATCGTATGAGTATCGGGTACGTGTATAGCTCCAGTATGGAAAAAAACACCATACCGGGTATGCCTAACATATCGGGTATGTTTTGGTATCTGTTACGTCACCACTACACCAATAAAATTATATAGGAAATCATTGGTGTACCCTCGTCGTATTCGTACCTTACATTTTTAGGTTTTTGCTCTATCTTGTACCTGTATAGGCCCACACCCCGTACCCCATTTATGTACTTGTGCTTCATTGAGTATATCAAAATTTCCTCCACACTTTCCTCTAAGATTTCGTGACATTTTTTTTTCTGTTCTTTCTTTTCTTTTCTCTATGTTCAAAATAGGCCGCGAGAAGATGTTTGATTTTTCCCTTAGACCTTCACTTATTGGTACTTGATCCTTGTATTTCGTGAAATTATTAATTTGACACAGTTTGTGTCTCTTGAAATTGATGACACACATTTCCTTTAGTTATAAGATATTGTAGGCAGCTCAATTTTGCTTGGTAAATGTTTAAGCCCCGCCTTGGGCACATTCCTATGATGAAACGATATCTCGTATCCTTTGATTCTAAGTACCAGAACCTCTTGATTGAACTTTGCGAAGCCAAAGATGTTTGAGTATTATGATTTAGAAGTGTGAGAATATGCCTTAACATTTGTCCGCCTGAACTTCTATCGGGCACTACTCTTACCAGCGGCCACAGTTCCTCTTTTCATACCCTTGGTTCCCGAATGTGGGATCTCAATATGGTTTCATCCTAAAACCAAGTAGCGACTGTCAATACATAAGGCGGGCAACATTGATAAAATGACACACCGCGATGGGTGTCAAAGTGGTTTCACTAAAAAGCCATCTTGTGTGCGAGCCTACACCACAACGAGTGGGTATCCACAGTCGGAGAAAGAAACGAGGGTGAGAATTGATAACAGACTGTATAATAAGCCCAAGTATTCAAGGAAAATTCTAAAATCAGCCCACTGAATTGTTGTTAAAGTTTAAAACGTGTATTGAAATTGTGTATAAGAATATGTAAAAGTGTAAAGAAATGTGAAAAATGTAATGTTCTTTTATCTTCTTCTTGTCTTATTGTTAGCCCAGTGGGCTGTTAATAGGACTCTTTAATTAATATTAATAAAAGCTCACGTGTATATAAAGTAGTTGTGTGGAAAGTAGGGATGACAACGGGCTGGGTAGGGGGTAGGTTTTAATTTACCCCTATCGTTACCCTAAATGTGGCAACCTCCCCCAGCCCTACCCTGTCGGGAAATGGGTTTACCCTACCCTACCCGCCCCGCCCCATTTTTTTTTTGTTTTCTCTCACAATAGTCTTACATATTATGCATAAATACATGCCTACTCCAATCATTACAAGCAATTGCCAACAACGAAAAATTGAAAGAAATATGATCTGAAGTTTTCCCAAATGTAAAATGAAAGATTTTCTTCATATATACTATTATACTTTCAAATTTAAATGAAAATATAAAGATTACAATGTTATTTAATACATATCCAATTATATCAGGGCGAGTTTGGAACGGGTATCAGGGTGGGATACTACTACTCCTAGGCCCTAAACTTACCCAAACCTAGTCGGATTTTTATTTTTCTTCTCCTAACCTCATCTGTTACCCAAAAATAGAAAATGATATGGGTACACCACATGTGCACCCCAAATACACACTACCCTGAGGTGGCAAATGAAGAGAAGCCCAATGTGGGGCTCACCCAAAAAGTAGGCCTCTCCTCATTTGCCACCTTAGGGTGGTGTACATTTGGGGTGCACATGTGGTGTACCCATAGCATTGTTGACCCAAAAATAGTTAGAAAAAATCCTTCCCATTAGGGGCGGGGTGATGAGAACAAAATATTGACACATAGAGACCCCTATATCGCATACTGTTAAAGTTCTTTATTGTGCTTAATTATATCCAATTATTATCTTTTCAATCATTTATATTATATTATTGAATTGTGCAGGAAAGATGTAATTAAATTATTTCAGCCGTTGGAGTCAATTAGTGGAACGTCGATTGTGGTGTACGAAGGAAGCCTAGGTCAAGTGGTCGGTCCAATTTACAAGCAATTATGGAAATTAAATCAAATATGAATCCCATTGGAGATGTGAATTAGTCCAAACTTGGCTAGAATTTGAATTGGCAAGGAAATATGGAATTGCCATATTCCTAAAGATTTGGCACGTGATGTGTGTCTTGGGCTAGAGGGAATTGGTTCCCATAGATTTTTTTATCTTGGTAATTCACAAGGGAAGGGTTTAGACAGTGTTAGTTGGAAAATATTAGGACATTCCCTTTAATAGGTAATTCTCGGTGATTTAACATTAGACGAAAGGCAATAGGCTTAGGCTGGGAGGGGAGGACGGCGGCACCATCTCCACGTATGACACCGGAGTTCACGGCTAGAGAACAAGATGAGCAAAGGAGATTTTTGCGAGGCTTTACTTTTATCTATGTTAGGCTAAACTTTTGAACTAGGGTTGAGGATGAAACCCCGTACATAATTTTTATTGAATGATTTTATGTATATGATTTTTCCTACATGCATTTATCGTTTATTGTTCTCGACTCCTTAATTAATATGTATGAACTTTGGAAATGGATTCAATCATTATGAATGGGTTTTTTTTCCATGATTTGGAGTTATCATATTAATCGAATTGCTTGGTTTATTAAAAGCTGATATTTAAGTATGGGGTATCAATTGTGATTTGTTCTTACAAATAGTAGATGATTTTGACTTAAAATTTGAAGCAGAGGGGGAATATATTTTGTTTTGTTTTAAATAGGAAGGGCTTAATGAAATATTATCCACGGTGATTAAGATTAGCCTCTAAATCATTGTGCAGAATCATAGGAATCATTACACAAGATTATTCGATATATTTTTATGGGTGTGGATTCTGAAACCTTAGTAACTTTTCTCAACCGTTAAGCTCCACTACTTTTGCGTGATAGTTTAATTATTTATTTTGTCATTATTTTATTTTATCTTTAGTTTAAAAATCAGTCAACACTTTTGGGAACTAGGTTAGGGTACAATCAATTTAAGTTGATTTAGTTTTCCTATAAAAAGCACAAGTCCCTGTGGGTTCGACCTCGCACTTGCAAAACTATACTATCAATCCGATTCGTGCGCTTATGAGTACTTTAAAATTTCACAACAAGTTTTTGGCGCCGTTGCCGGGAACTTATTATTCTTTTTATAGGAAATCTAGAGATTTAAATCAGTTATACCCTTCTACTAGTTTAGTTAATAAATTGGAAAAAAGAAAACAAAATAGAAAACAAAAAGAAACTTTCCATTTAACAGTCTGATGTCCTTTTGATTCTCTTCTATTTTCTTGTTTCGTCTTTATTTCTTTTCTCGTGAGAATTGTTTAGGCTACAGGTGGAGGTGGGCTATTGCTTATTGCAATTACTTTGAAAGCCACTATAATTTCCGTGCACCTACTGTCGTTGGAGGTAGTAGGAAATTGAAGGTCAATTAGTTAGTCTTATTCTATTTTTATTATTCATTCTTTTTTTTTTTTTGTTATTCCACCTTGGTTGAGTTCATTGTTATCATTATTATTATTATTTTTCTCTTTACAGTGGGTTAGTGTCTAAAAAAAAGGGAGAAATTTGGTGGTTAGTTGTGCATGAACATTTTGGTTACATGATAATTCGAATCGTCTTGTACGAGTTCAATCTCCTTTGAAAAATCGAAAAAATTGATAGCGGCTATACATTAAAAATGGGAGACATGGTCGAAAAAATTAAAATTCTTAAAGATTTATTTGCTCCAATTACCACAGACCCACCATCCTGCATAGTGTTACCCACCACCAATGCAACACGCTTTGAGCTTAAACCGCAAATTATTCAATTGTTGCCCACATTTCGAGGTACGAAAAATGAGGATCCTTACATGCATATCAAAGATTTTCCCGACATATGCTCTACACTTAAATTTCAAATTTTTTCTGATGAGTTAGTTAGGCTTACGACTTTTTCCTTTTTCTTTGAAGGATAGAGTACGGGGATGGTTGAAGTCTTTACCCTCTGTCACAATAACTTCGTGGGAAATTCTTGTAAAAAAATTCCTCTCCAAATTTTTCCCAATGTCCAAAACAAATGAGTTGAGAAGAGAAATTGCTAATTTTTGTCAAGAGGAACATGAAAAGTTTTATAAAAGTTGGGAAAGATTTAAGGACTTTATTCGTAAGTGTCCCCACCATGGTTTCGAGACATGGAGACTTGTTTAATATTTTTATAATGGTTTGACACAGTCGAACCGCAATATGATAGAGTCCATGAACGGTGGTGGCTTTTTAAATCTTAGAGATCATGATGCGGCTTATGCATTTCTTGAAAATTTATCTGAGAATTCTCAGCTATGAGACTTTTCTAATCCTAGAGATAAGCAATCTAGCTCATCTAGAAAAGGAGAAATATATGAAGTTAGGGAGGATTTTGATGTGAGAGCTAAACTCGACAACATCACTCGTAAGTTAGAAGCCTTAGCTGTAGGTGGTAACTTGAACTCCATGAACCAAGTTCACAATGAAGTATGCTCTCTGTGTGCTAGCCCAATGCACACGATTCAAGCATGTCCAGCCTTGGCTGGTTATTTTGAATATTGTGCTGGGCAAGCAAATGAATTAAACAACTATGGGAAATCGTTTGGAAGTTCTTTCTTAGAGACATACAATCTAAACTAGAGAAATAATCCTATTTTATCATGGTGGCAAAAGCAATCTTCTACAAATTTAGGTGGGCAACCCCCACAATCACAAAATCAATTTCCACCAAGTTTTCGTCCTCAAAACCCGTCATTTCCTAACCAGATATATTTTAATCAGTCTCAGGTTCCTCAATCTAGCTTTCAATCTGTGGCACCACAACAACAACAATTATCCTTAGAGGACTCTCTTAAAGCAGTTATAGAGGACTCTTTTAAAACATTCGTACAAATGACTGGTCAATCTATAGCAAAAATTGAAAATGCCACTCTTTCGAATACTCAAGCCATTGTAGAGGTTAAAAATTACACTTCTCAAGCCTTTGCCAAGATTGAAAATCAAATGGGTCAGCTAGCTAGTCAAATGGCAGAAATAGAGAAAGATAAATTTTCTAGTCAACCGATACCTAACCCAAGAGGGCAACTTGCTGTAAGCAACACCTCTAGCTCTACCTATGACAATGAACATGTTCAATCCATTGTAACTCTTAGGTCAGGAAAATAGGTTGATAATAAAGTAAATATGCCAATAGAAGAATCAAATACAGAAGAAAGGAAGAGTGGTCCAAACAAAGTTCAAGAATCTAGTTTGCCCCAACCTCCTAAAGAACTTGAACCTTGGAGTTTAGTCCCTAAATCTCCATATCCTCATCGACTAGTAGCCCCTAAGAAGGATGTAGACCAGGGAGACATTCTAGAAGTGTTTAAGCACGTACAAATCAACATTCCACTACTAGATGCTATTAGACAGGTGCCTTCATACGCTAAATTTTTAAAAGACCTAGTCTCTATAAAAAGGAAGAGCAAGACCCCTAAGGAAGTATTGTTGACCGAACAAGTTAGCTCTATTAGACAGCACAAAATCCCTATTAAGTATAAGAATCCAGAGTGTCCTACAATTTCGTGCTCGATAGGTAATCATCACCTCGAGCGAGCATTGTTAGATTTGGGAGCTAGTGTCAACCTACTCCCATACTCAGTTTACCAACAATTAGGATTGGGGGAACTAAAACCTAGTTCAGTAAGATTGCAATTGGCTGATGGGTCTGTTAAAATGCCTAAAGGAGTCATTGAGGATGTGTTGATTAAGGTTGATAAGTTTTATTTTCCAGCGGACCTCATAGTTTTAGATACTCAACCTGTTCATCACTTACGTGGACAAATTCCCATAATCTTAGGACGTCCTTTCTTAGCCACCTCCAATGCTCAAATTAATTGCAGAAATGGGGTGATGAGAATGTCGTTTGGTAATGTGTCTTTTGAGCTTACTATCTTTGACACTGGTGAAAAACAATTAGAGGACGATGTAAGTGGTGTTTGTATGATAGAGAGTCTTGCCAACGCTATGTCTAGCCAATTCAATCTTGAAGATCCTCTAGCGGCTTATTTAGCTCATTGTGGTAATGATTTTGAGATTGCGGAGCCAACTGAACAAGTTAACCAATTGGTGGAGTCAGCTCCTTGGATAGTCATCAATGAATGGATATCTAATGGGGAGCTTCCTCAACTTTCATCATCACCACCGCTCCCATATGTTATTGAGTCAATAAATTGTGAGTTGAAACCTCTACCACCCGATCTTAGTGTTGAGTTTTTAGTGCCGATAGAGGTCAAACCCTATGTCTTTTCTTTACATGGTGATCAAACCAAAGAGAAAATGGTAGTAAATGATATTGCAACTATGGAGTTGAGTGGGATTTTATTTTCGGAGTTGATCATTTACTTACAAGTCATAAGTTTTGTTCAAATACTATGATATTCAAGCATATATTCCCATGGTATAATGATCTTGCCCCTACTTTTGCTATATACCTGACACAAATGATTGAACAATTCACTAAATTTCTGCCGATTGTGTCGAGCAATTTTTATTGGGAAGTTCCATACATTATTAATTACAAGAAGAAGATAAAGGAAATTATTTAATTTTTTTACTCCCTTGCTGCTTGTACTATTTAACTGGTCTAGGATTTTTTTTTTATTGTTTTTATTATTTTCTCGTTCTTTGCTTGTGTTTTCTATGTGTCACTAATCAATTACAGGCAATACTCATGAAAGTTGATCTTCATGTGAGATAACTTCCTAAACTTTTCTTGATTTATTTCTCTTTGTTACATTGAGGACAATGCATCATTTAGGTTTGGGGGAGTGACTATTATTTTGAAAAATTTTGGTTGCTGCAATTGTAGTTTTATTTTTATTTTTTATTTGACAATTAGAAAAAAAAAAAAAAATCCAAAAAAATTAAAAAGTTAAAAAAAAAAAAAACTTGAGGTGGATACGTGATTTTGACTTTGAACTTGGTTGATGGTTTTTCATTAGTGCTAGTTTGACTGTTTCTCAAGTTTGAGTCTCGATACGATTTCATTGATAGATTTAAGCTTGTGAACATAAGCATTGATGAGAGGAGCTTTGACTTGTTTTTATCATCTATGCTTGGATAGCGATTTATCACTTGTGTACATGCCTTTTTGCACGAGCACGGTCACACTTAGAGTTGGGTTTGACCTCGAGTTCCATACACATATTTTTGGTGCCTCAATATGAATCGGATGTTTCAATGAAATAGTTAACGCCCTTTTCCTAAAAAAATATGCCAAAAAAAAAAGAATAAAAAAGTGAATTTTTTGCATGCTTTTTGGGGTTTTCACTTAGTAACCGGGCCTCTTGCCTCAGTAAGCAGTGAGTGTTCGCGTCAAATGGTGGAGAATTTCGGATTAGTTATGTGTAGTTAGCTTGGATTGATAAGCCTTTTTTACTTGAGTAATTAAGCCCGAAGGGGTCTCTTAAAACCTAGCACTCTAAGGCTGAAAGGCTTGGGGATAGCTGGCCAAAAGCTCACTAAGGGGGTCAACTAGAAAGCCCGAGGAATCCAAGCATTGCACGATCACACAATAAAAAGAAAAAAAAAGGAAAAATATTATTACAATAAGGGGATGAGCTATATGTTGAGTTGGGCATTTTGATGACTTGTTGAGATATTGAAGGTGCGTGTATTGTTTCCTAGGTTAATGAACATCTATGTGTGGCTTTTCACTTACACGCATCCCTTTTGATTTTTCACTATCCAGATATTTGTGGGAGGAACAGTTTTTATGTCAATTTAGATCAGAATGTTCACTTGCTTAACTCCATTAATGAATGAAGTATCTTGCCTCTATCTTGTGTTGCACTTTTACTAGTTACTTTGAGAGGCCATTGAGTGAGTTTGGGGTCATGATTGAGTGTCTTATCCTCTCGTGTTTGTGGATGTTCACTGCTGCAAACCCTCACGAGACTATAACTAGTTCACTAGGGCCACCTAAGGCTTTAAAGGCTTGTTGCATTTACTAAATGCAATCAGACTCCTCCGAAAATGGATTAGTTAGTGTTTTTCTTTATTTTCTTTTATTTCTTTTTCTCGAGGACTAGCAAAATGTAGGTTTGGGGGTATTTGATGAGTACAAAATATTGACACATAGAGACCCCTATATCACATACTGTTAAGTTCTTTATTGTGCTTAATTATATCCAATTATTATCTTTTCAATCATTTATATTATATTATTGAATTGTGCCGGGAAGATGTAATTAAATTATTTCAGTCGTTGGAGTCAATTAGTGGAACGTCGATCGTGGTGTACGAAGGAAGCCGATCAAAATAGGTCAAGTGGTCAGTCCAATTTACAAGCAATTATGGAAATTAAATCAAATATGAATCCCATTGGAGGTGTGAATCAGTCCAAACTTGGCTAGAATTTGAATTGGCAAGGAAATATGGAATTGCCATATTCCTAAAGATTTTGCACGTGATGTTTGTCTTGGGCCAGAGGGAATTGGTTCCCATAGATATTGGTATCTTGGTAATTCACAAGGGAAGGGTTTAGACAATGTTAGTTGGAAAATATTAGGACATTCCCTTTAATAGGTAATTCTCGGTGATTTAATATTAGAAGAAATGCAGTAGACTTCGGCTGGGAGGGGAGGATGGCTGCACCATCTCCACGTACGACACCGGAGTTCACGGCTAGAGAACAGGATTATTTTTTTTCACGGTAGAGAACAGGATGAGCAAAAGAGATTTTTGTGAGGCTTTACTTTTATCTATGTTAGGCTAAACTTTTGAACTAGGGTTGAGGATGAAACCCCATATATAATTTTTATTGAATGATTTTATGTATATGATTTTTCCTACATGCATTTATCGTTTATTGTTCTCGACTCCTTAAGAATGTATGAACTTTGGATATGGATTCAATCGTTATGAATGAGTTTTTTTTCCATGATTTGGAGTTATCATATTAATCAAATTGCTTGATTTATTAAAAGCTGATATTTAAGTACGGGATATCAATTCAAATGCAATAGATGTAGATAAGGAGGTTCAAGAGGAAGGGGACTAGCCAGATGACAACATGGCTAATGAACTAGCAAGCAATGACTAGCTATGCCTCAGAAATGCATATACAAAGTCTTGCCTTATCTGGGAGTAGAACTTATCCTTAAAGTTTTGACTTTACTATGAATGCCACTATGCATGCAAGCGTTACCAGTTGCCCCTTACCTTCAGACAGAAGAAAGAGCAGACCGAGAAGACCTATTGATACAAGCAGAGAGTCAACTGCAGGAGGTGTGTTTGCTACTGGGAATGGGACTGGAGCCGTTCCTTATTTACCTGGGGGCACTGCATTTTCAAAAGCTTCCTGTCGAATCGGCTCCTATTTCAATCCGTGCTGGACCTATCGATATGATTTGTTCTTACAGATACAGTGGATGATTTTGAGTTAAAATTTGAAGCAGAGGGGGAATATATTTTGTTTTAAATAGGAAGGGCTTAATGAAATATTATCCACGGTGATTAAGATTAGCCTCTAAATCATTATGCAGAATCATAGGAAAAATCATTGCAAAGATTATTCGATATATTTTTATGGATGTGGATTCCGAAACCTTAGTAACTTTTCTTAAACGTTAAACTCCACTATTTTTGTGTGATAGTTTAATTATTTGTTTTGTCATTATTTTATTTTATCTTTAGTTTAAAAATCAGTCAACATTTTTGGAAACTAGGTTAGGGTACAATCAATTTAAATTGATTTAGTTTTTCTATAAAAAGCACAAGTCCCCTGTGAGTTCGACCTTACACTTGCAAAACTATATTATCAATCTGGTTCATGCGCTTGCGAGTACTTTAAAATTTCACACGGGGCGGGGTATGATTGCCATTTGAAAGTTCAGGGTTTTTTTTTTTTTTTTAAGTCGTTTTGTGGCGGTTTACCAACCATAAACTACCGAAAATAATGACGAAACTTTGCTGGCGACGGAGATTACAAAGCAACGGCGAAGCCTACCGTCTTGATTGATTATTGCGCTCTCTCCTTCCTCCTTCCCAAATTACAGCAGACAAGAGGAAGAGGAGGAGGAGGAGGAGGAGAGAATTTTCCCATTTCTCTTGGCCCTTTTTGAACGGAGTCAAATCAAACTAAATTACTGCATTCTTTCTAAAAAAATCAGTCCCTCTTCAAATTTTGCAATCGAAATGATTCATCAGTGCTCCTCGATCAAACCCTCCTCCTCCTCCTCATTAATTCGAATTCCCAAACCTCTTCTGAGCTGCAATAATCAGCAGCGGGGCTTTAATCGCGGCATTTTCTGCTACTACAACATCAGTAGGAGTAATTCCTCTCTTGCAAGAAGAATTAGTTGTAGTAGTAGCAATTCATCGTTATCATCGCCTTCAAAAGGTAGGGTTTCTGGTGGTGGTGGGTCTCCTTCTAAGGGAGGGGGCGTAGGGCCCTACACTGGGAGGGATCCAAACGTGAAGAAGCCAGAGTGGTTGAGGCAGAAAGCACCCCAAGGGGAGAAGTATGAGGAGGTGAAGGAGTCTTTGTCTCGATTGAAACTCAACACTGTTTGTGAGGAAGCTCAATGCCCCAACATTGGAGAGGTACACAAGTATTTATTCATTCATCCATTTCCATTCACTTCCCCTCCTGCTCTCTCCTACAGTTTAAGCTATATTGTTTTCATTTACCCTAGTTCAATTTGGAAAATTCTATTCACAGCCTTGTGGCTAGTGGTTAATGTGGAAAAAGGGCAATGATATTTGTGAAAAGCGTATATATATTTGCAAGTGCATTGATATTTGCGAAAATTGCATTGAAATTTGAACTCTTTTGGCATTATGTGTGCATTATTCATTGCCTATTGGGCTGTGGTTAGCACAACCAATTCAATATAGCGAGGGAGTTCGGTAACCTTGTCCAAATAATCATTCATTAAAGTCCACATTTTGTTCTTGTTTTTGTTTTTTTTTTCTCTCCCTATCGATTGAACATGGAAATGAATAAACAAGGAGGGAAGGGATCAAGATTCACATGGGAGAGGGAAAGTATCAGATCATTCACATGGGAGAGGGAAAGTATCAGATCCTTACTTAGTCGGGGAATGTGGTTCGGTTAGATATTTTATCGAAAGTCACACTCCTATTTCAGTTTGTTTCAAATATAAGAATAATCATGGACATATGGCATCACATTTTTAGTTATTTATTTATCGGTGAAAGTAGTATTTTATATTGCCAAAACAACAGAACAAGAGAACAAATCAGGCATTACCGTGAACACAATCCAGAACCAACCAAATGAAAGATCTAGCGAAAACCTAGCAGCTCTACTCCCTTAAAACTATACACAGTTCCCATGAGAGAGCTTAAGAATCTTCATATTAAAATTCCAAGCTATACAAAGTAACCCATTATCATATGTACAGTTCCCTAAGCTGCTTCCGCAGACCTCAGCACCACCTCAGGGGATCTGGCTTTACTCTGAAACATCCTGGAGCTACTCTCAATCAAGAGATGATAGACATTTGCCGCTAATACAAGTTGATAGAGGATGAAAAGTTCATCCCTTTCCTATTTTGGGTAGCCCACAGTAACTCCTCTGACCAAACCCCAGTTCTTCTATAAATCTGTATTTCCAGTCCAAGCAACTGCAGAGTATCCATATTAAAAAAAGAGATAATCATGGCTCTCATCCTGGAGATTACACACAGAGTTCATAAAGTGCCAACATTCATCCCTAAAATCCTTAGTCTATCCTTGGAAGCTAACCTTCCCATACAGAATAACCAGGTCACAAAAGCCCATTTTGTAGCATTGAACTTAAACCAAACAATAGGTATCCAGGGAACTTTAGCTCTTTTGTGTCTAGTAGCACTCCAAGCAGATTTAACAGTAAAACCAGCTGAAGAGGGAACCCAAGTCACTCTATCTTCCACCTGTTCATTAGGCACTAAAGTAGAGGGAGATAGCCCCGTTCCTATTTCTAGGCCAACACCAGCTGCCATTCCTCACATGGATGAGACTTTACCTCCAGAGACACTCCTAGATTTCTTACCGCTGATTTGCAAAAGATCTTATAAAGAGGCCCTTGCAGGTTGTAGTTATCAAGTCAGAGGCATGTAGAATTTCCATCGCCGACAACATATTTAATAAGAGGTTGACCCATCTTTCAAACCAAAAAATTCCTAACTGTCCAGGAAGAGTTTTTTTTTTGATGCAGGTTCATATGCCAAATATTATTGTCTTTGATTATATGCACATGAATCTGTTTAACCCAGAGAGAATTGGCCTCTTGACTTGTATCCCAAAGACCCCTTAGCTTAGTTGCCTTATTCCACACCTTGCAAAGGTTTAAAGTTCAAAACCTAACCCTCCTTTATCTTTTGGAAAACAAACCCAGGACCAGTTCACCTTTGCGCCAGAGCTTTTGAGAGCTACCCCAGTCCACAAAAAGGATCTCAGCAAATTCTCAATTTTGTTTAAGATTTTTTTTAGACTAAATAAACATTGAGCATCAGTAAACTTGCATACTCCAAATGACTGACTGAATAAGTTGACTTCTACTTCCAAATGTCAATATTCTTGAGGTCCAGCTCTTAATCCTTTGAGTGATTCTGGGCATGTTCGGTTTACAGCTTTGCTCCAGTTTTGGGTCATTTCTGTTTTGCTGACATCATCATTTTTCTCTATCTCTCTCCACTTATTACACCTGCTTACATCATCAAAACTAAACTAAACTAAACTAAACTAAAACTATTAACCGAACACAGCCTCTATCTTTTAGCTGCAAACAATCTCCATATGAGAGCTTAGAAGATATCATGGGTACCCCAAGGTACCCTACCAGGAGCATACACTCTGGAATTGGAAGAAGAGAGTCCAATCTTCTCTCCAAATCTGCACTTACCCCATAATAAAAGACTGACCAGAGTCCAATCTTCTCTCCATGCTCTATGATTAAGGATATCAAAGAACCCCTCCATCACCATAAGAAGCGTATATGGAGATATAGGATCTCCCTGCCTGAGCCCACTTGCCTCTTTTAAATAGCCTTCAAGCTCTCATTCACTAAACAGAAAATCTGGCAGAAGAGATACAACTTCGAACCCATCTTATGAACTGAAGGTATCCATAGCTGACATAACTTTAAACAAGAAAGACCAATCTACACTATGGTAAGTCATCATGATATCAATCTTAATAGCACATCATTCTGGGGAATCATTTTGATGATATTTCATAACCAACTCCTGCATTAAAAGGATATTATCACGGATAAGTCTCCCTTTCACAAAAGCAGACCGATTCTGACTAATTACCACAGGAAGAATAGGTTGCAACCTTGCTGCTTGAATCTTAGAAATGCACGTACACCACATTACAGCAGGTAATTGGATGATATTCCTTCATGCTCTTTCAGTTGCAACCTTAGGAACAAGGGATAAAGCAGTAGCATTCCACTAAGATGGCAGAAAACCCGTAGAAAAGAAAGACTGCACTGCCATAACCACATCTTTCCCACCGCACCCCAATTCTTCTGAAAAACGGAGAATTAAAACCATCTGGGTATGGGGCCTTGCACCCTTTGATAGAAAACATAGCCATCTTAACCTCCTCTGCAGTAACAGCTCTGATCAGGCCCTCCTTTAAGGCACCGTTGTTTTCAGAATATTTGTAGTAGTCCTGTTAAACTTGGTCCCAAGAAGCTTCTCAGAATGGCCTACAATAACTTGTAACCTCAGTAGGATTCTCCACTCTCAGCCCTTGGTCATTACAAATAGAGAGAATCTTTGTTCGTATGCTGTTACACACATCTATGGCAAAACTTAGCATTACTAATTATTATATATCCCCAAGCTGCTGCCATTTAACTCTGGGTTTTTGCTTCTTAGAAGATTCTTCAGCTTTACTAAGATTAGTGTGTAGCAACAAAGCTTCTTTCTCCAATGCTATCATCTGAGAGTCATAACTAAGAGGATTAGGTTCTTGCATATTTTTCAGCTGCTTCTTAGCCTGCATGACCCTTTTAGAAATGTTACAAATACAAAAATATTACAAAAACAGTCCTTATTAAGCTTTTTCAGAAGAGGTTTCAACCTTAAGCTTCATATTGAGACCTAGCATAGGAGTCTCATCAAGATCATGACTCCGTTAAGAAGAGAATATCTGAAAACTGAGGGTGATTGATCCAGAAATAAAAAACTTGACTGGAATTTTCCTTCCCACATATGGCATGATGTTCATTGTTACAGGACTATTATCAGGCACCCCAGGATCACCACAATAGCTTCAGATTCTGAGAAGACATCAAGCCATGCTGATTTACAAGGGCCCTATCAATTCTACTTTTCTTCATGCCCAGACCTCCACTTTTTGAAGACCAGGTGAATCAAAACCCTTTAGTATAGGCCTTCAGCAGTCCAATACTCGAGGGGGAATAGTAGAAAACTGAGCCCAAATTGGGATATTAGTTAACTGCTCCTTCTCAATGTTCATTTGGGGTTCCCACTTCTTAAGCATCATCAGTCTACCCCCAAAATGCCATGGCCCAGACTCAATAATTTCCTTAAGGCCCCTTTATCGTGAAACACAAAGAAAAAGAAACCCTGCTTATTTGACAGCACCTAAGACAAACCATATTACTCCGATCTTGAAAGCAATGAACTTAACAACCATAAAAGGAAGCTATGTCGTATTCCTCAAATGATTCCTATCATCCAATCCGAGTCTTACTTTGTTAGGCTACTATGGCTTGATCAAAGATTTGTATTGAAATTTATGCAAGAGAAAGGAAAAAACTACATGTAAATCATCTTTTGTTTGCCTGACATTTTTCTTCCCTGTCCACAAATCTATGATTCCAAACACACCCTTATGGCCCTTTCGGATAACTATGGATTTCAAATTGAGGGATTTGACATTAGTGTCCAATGAGGATACTTCTGATATGGATTTTGGTACTTTTTACGTAGGTACTTCGACATTGATTTTGCGAGCTCGGTTATGATAGATTTGAAGTAGCTATTAATAGGATTGATTTGGTATCCTTGATTTCATAGATTTTAGCTGTGCAGTAATCCTAATAAGTTGCATCTCTCCTGCTTTCAATCCATCTTCCGCTTTGAATTTACGGGCTACCTTTAATCAAACCTCTTATATGTTTGGAACATTAAATTCCTTGTTCTGAAATCAGTAGCTACCCAAATGGACCATTAGTCAACCCCTCTAATTCATGCATTTTTGCTTGTGACAGTGTTGGAATGGAGGTGGGGATGGTATTGCCACTGCCACAATCATGCTTCTTGGGGATACCTGCACCCGCGGATGTAGATTTTGTGCAGTGAAAACCAGCAGGAACCCTGCCCCGCCTGATCCTATGGAACCAGAGAACACTGCCCAGGCTATTGCTAGTTGGGGGTACGTATTGCATGTTCAACTGAGGAGTAACTTTTTCTGTTTTAGTGATAGAGATGCAATTGTTTTGCTCATGAATGCCATGCTTTTTGGTTATTTGATCTAGTTGAACAGCTCCATTGGATGTTAACATAAGGTGTCAATGGATTTCAACAGCTTAAATGGACCCTTTTGAGATGGTATTGGCTGACTCAAGGCTCAAGAAAAGCTTAAGTTAAAATGAATCTGAGCTAGACAAATATGTTAGCTCATTTGCTTATTTTGCCTCTTGATCTTTACTTATTTTATCTTGATTCAAAGGCGAAATTTAAAACGCAAAATAAGCATATAAACTAATAAGCTAGGATAATGAGACGGGCCCTAAATCTGTGAAATGCCCGCACTTGGCCTTGGCTAAGAGTAGGTAATTGTTAGGTTACCCAAAAGCTTATGTTGTTAAGAAATGGGCCCAACAATGTACTTCAAACTATTCAACACCCTTCCTCGGGTGAAGCCTCGTCATGCAGGTGAAGATGCAAATATGCATAGAGAGAGCAAAGCAAAATACGAAGGGAGCAGTTGAATTCAAACGGAGAGAAAATGCAAATGAAGAGACTTGAACCAAGCATCTCTCCCAACCTGATGTCTAATACCATATCTAGTAATCAATAGCCCCAAAGCTTAAGTTGTTGAGAAATGGGTCCAACATTGCATATCGGCTATTCAACAGGGATATGTGTCAAACATGTCTTTTCGAATAGGTACCAAAGATAGTAGAGTTTACTTCGTATCTGAGCATTACCAAAAAAAAAACTAACTTCATTACATGCTCTGCATAAGTTTGTAAATATCATTTGTCCCTAAAGCTTACAGAAATCATGCTTTCCCGGTATCTTTCATGGCTTTTCTGTACCTACTCCCACATTATGTTTTTTTTATTTTTTTATTTTTTTATATGGGAGGTCTTCATCCACTTTTGCAAAGTCTACTCATGATTATACTACTTCTCCCTAATATGCAAAGTACAGTTAGGAGGTATACGCTTTACCAGAGAGTAGATCTATTTGTATACACTCACAGATGCAAATTTTTTATTGTGGTTCTCTGTGTTCCAGTGTGGATTACATTGTCCTCACAAGTGTTGATCGGGATGATATACCTGATGGTGGGAGTGGCCATTTTGCTGAAACTGTTAAAGCGATGAAGGTCTTTTCATTTATCTGTAATGGTATTTAATTGCTGAAAAGTTTCATGTTTGAGCATGAGCTGAATTGGAGTACAAGTCTGAATTGCATCTATTCAACTCTCTTCGCAGAAGCTGAAGCCTGATATAATGGTTGAGTGTTTGACATCTGATTTCCGGGGTGACTTAAATGCTGTAACTACTCTCATGCACTCAGGATTAGATGTTTTTGCTCACAACATTGAGACTGTGAAACGGCTCCAGCGTATTGTTAGAGATCCACGAGCTGGGTGAGTTCTGAAAAAATGATCCCTAAGTGGTACATTATGCTTCCCCTAGTTGAATTTTATACAAGCACGCGTCATCATTCCGTATATAACATATTAATGTGAGGTTTTGTAGCTTTAAACAATCTTGTGGCAGGTATCTATACATGTGGGACAGTAATCCCATACACCATTCCCTTCCTGTAATAAGCTATGTTACGTAACCACCGTCAAATAGCAGGTCAAAAAAAACATCAAAAGCCAATTTCTGATTTAAATGCTGGGTGTGACCCCATCAGAAAATTATCTGTAAACATTTATTATTTGTTCATGCATTTGTTATTTGTATGTACGTGTATGTGAGAAAGAGAGGGCGCTGAAATGGGCCTTTCAACACGTGCAAACTGAAACTTCTGTTGGTGACTTTTTCAAAGTTCGTGTTCGCTTTGATTCAACCTTTAATCTCTAACGCTCAAAAGAACTGATTGTACATTGTATACATAACAGTTTTTTAGGGGATTAAATTTTCTTTGCCGAGGAAAATTATTCTAGTTGACTGCTAAGAACTTCTTTTGGTGATACAGGTATGAACAGAGCTTGTCGGTTCTAAAACATGCTAAGCACAGTAAGGAGGGAATGATCACCAAATCTTCGATAATGTTAGGCCTTGGTGAATCTGAGGATGAGATAAAGGAAGCCATGGCTGATTTAAGGGCCATAGATGTTGACATTTTGACACTTGGACAGTATTTACAGGTGAGCTATTATCCAACTGCTTTCCGCCACTGGCTTTACTGTCCATATGGAGAGTTTAAGGGAACCCTGAGATCCTCTGTCAAATGAGTTCACGAAGAGGGTGGAAAGTTCATATGTAGTTGCAAATTGCTTCCTGTTATCTAACAAGTTTATAAGTGTCTTTGTGTTATGTTTTGTATAATTAATTGCAGTGATCAAATCTTGAGGGCATTATTGATGAATGCTATGTTTTTGCAGCCAACCCCATTACATCTCACTGTTAAAGAGTATGTCACGCCTGAGAAATTCACCTCCTGGAAAGAATATGGAGAATCTATTGGTTTCCGCTATGTAGCAAGTGGACCATTGGTAAATTTCTGACCCAATTAGCATGTGTAATAAGCTATGATCTCTTGTTATTCTAGTACCTCGAGGAATACATATCATTTGAGTGACATGGACATGTTTCCTTGTGTGTTGAGCATTGACTGTTGACTCTTCCAGGTTCGGTCCTCATACAGAGCAGGTGAGCTCTTTGTTAAGACTATGGTGAAAGAAAAGTCAAAAAACACTTCGTCAAATCTTTCACAATAATTACATCCGCTCCTGGAGAAGGCATGCATTTCCCATCCGGACACTGGTTTTACTTATGCTATAAAATCGAACTATAAGTAGACAGCATGGGCAGTGAAGGCTTAGATAGACGCTGGAGGATTTACTGTTGCTAAATGCAACTATATGTGGACAGCATAAGTGGTTGAGTGAAGCACCTTCTTCTCGAACTAGACTTGAGTATTCTGATTGTCTTCTTATCGGAAATGCGTACGAAGCATTCTTTTTTACAAATTTTTTTTTAATTTAAGACAGAATTTACAATGTACGTAAATCAATCATTTTCTTTTGTACTTCTCTGAAAATGTTTGTTTCTTGATGATTTGTGGTTCACGGCTACAAAGAGCACTGTAAAAACAAATACAGAACTATTCTTTATGAGCATAATAGTGTTGGAAGCTGTTTTGTTTCGGAAGAGTGGTGTAGGCGTACTTAGTTTGCTTGTTTATCGAAAGTCGTATTGGTTTTATCATGGTTATCTCGACATTCTTTTGGGGTGGTAACTGAGATTTCGCGCAGAAATTTCTATTGCACTAAAGCGTAGTTCAGGGTTGCTTCTGCTTCTGAAATTGTGAAGTAAACAGAGATGGGGGATTTGAAATGGGGAGAATGTGTTGCGTCTTCGTACGTCTTATTCATGGCAGCTGATATTACTTTCTGTCGATAGTACATTATGATATACGGAGTATCGTTTAAAAGCCTGAAATTAGCCACCCAATGATGGGGAGCCATGTGGCGTTACTAATTGGGTATGGGGACACCCAATTAGTCAATCGGGTTTTTACCTTCGAGGGAAATGGTTGTTGGCAGTTGCTAAACTCAAAGCTGTTGTCGGAAGTGCGTTTATTGACTGTGTCGATAAATTAATGAGCGTATACCTTCTTTGAGGAATATGAGGACTGAATCGGAGGACGGGTCAGGGGACCTTATTTCAGCTCCGATCACCGGTGGGGATCCTCTACCGTCTCCATCCCAATCCCATGGAGAATATTAGACAGGTTACCAGACCTACCTCCCTGTGAAAAATGAGTTTTTTTTCCTGGTTATATCAATAACCTAGCAACATTGTAGAAGAAAAAAATTTAAACTAAAGTGTGCAACATCCAAACCAACAAAAAACTAAAACATAATCATCATGTCCAAGTGTTAAACTAGGGAAAAAGAAAAAATTGTGGAAAGAAAGAAAATCAAAGTAAACAGTATAGTGCCAATTTTGATGTTTCAAGTAATTGATTACACAAATATTAGCATCAGGTGCACTCATTTGCTAAAATCATGGTTGATTTTAGCAATTGGCTTGCTAAAATCTTTTTAAAAACTCAGCCGTATACTTAGATTGATATATTAAACAAGAGTTTATTTTTTTAGTGAGATGAGCCCTAAGAGAGCCACGTGGTAGTAATATAGTATGTATATATATATATATATATATACATATATATATATATTTTTTTTATAGAATGTTTGAGCAGTTTTTGATAAAACTATATATATACGGTTTTTATCAAAAATTGCTCAGATCAATCCCTTGATGGGTTTTTTTTTTATTCATCGTGTGAACCCTTAAAAACACGTTTTGAACGTTTTGAACACATTGAAGGTTTTATTACTGGCCGGTCCACTTTTTTTTTTTTCACTAATTACCGTTAAGGTTAAACACTTCTTTTAATTACGTATAACTCCGAGGCGGTTGCCAAAGTTATGTTACTACCCTTTACCGCTTATTTCGCTCGTTTATGTTGATCACGCTCTGTTTCCGAGCCTCCATGTCCATCACGCTCCGTTTCGCGCTTAAATATTGATCACCTCCGTAAGGGGTCCAAGGTTTGGGTCGCTGATAGAAATTTGGCTTGGGTTTGCTGCTGCGATTTTGTCGGCGAGCAAGTTCAGATCGTCACTTGTACTGGGAATCGCCACTTGTACTGGGAACAAGGAAGCAAAAAGACACATATATACTTAAAAAAAGGCTTCATTACTGTTTGTTTTCCCTCGTTTTCTCAGAAACCAAACAGAAGAAAAGGAGAACATGTAAGTTGATCTAGCAGCTGGCGCACCGACAACCCCTGCACCTCCACCTTACCCAGTAACTCCTCCAGCTGCTTTTTCGTGATCTTGATTTTCACATATGTTGTTTTTGTCAAAATGTACATTCTAATAAAATGTATATTCTAACACTTAAAATGTGCATTAAAAAAAAAAACTGAAAATATATATTATAACACTCAAAATGTACATTGTTAGAATAGCTTATATTAGTTTGTCCCACATCGACTAATTAAGTCTTGTACTGAGGTCACTCATAACATAAATAAGAATATTACGTGTTGGGGTTTGTCAACACCCTTACACTTCTTTCTCTCTCTCTTAAACAACATGGTATCAGAGCGCCTTCAATTCAAACCCAAAATCTATTCTTTCAATTACCATCACCTAACCCTAACATTAGCCTGACGTCACCAAACTAGTGCTTCGAAACCCTAATCATCATCACAACAGTCGTCACTCATCATCTTCTTCAATCGTCAACACCTAAACCCTACTACTGTACAATATCCATAACCCAAACCTCCCAATTGATCTCTTAAAATAAAAAAATCGAACCCTACGAACCCTATACAAACCACAATTGAACCATACGAACTCTATTAGACCCTAATTGATCCAACCAATCCCAGTTCGAACCCTAATATACCAATCCCAGTTCGTGATACCTCTGTAAAACCTAAACCGAGACCTTCAAATCTCAAATCAAATCTTAGAGACCCAAAGACGACTCTCAATTCGATCTATAAACCCTAAATCGAGACCTTTAAACCTCATACCAACCCATAATTAATCGATTACCTCAAGACTAGCCTCGACCTAGTTAATGTTTTGACTTTATATGGTCTTCATGGTGTTCGAAATCCCAAGAATGGCCTTCAAAATCTCTGTTCGACTCTGGCAGTTGTGCAACAGTGCTTGAAATTCTTGTTCAAGCCCTCGACTTCGTTATCCAGCCTTCATCCAGTACGTACTGGTTCATCGTTGTGTGATACTTATTGGTTCACTTCTGTTGCTGCTCGTCTGTTAGTTGTTTCACTGGTATGATGTTGATTAATGGTTTATTTTGGGTTTTGAAGTTTGTGGTAGTCTTCTCTTGTTTCACTGTTGATGATGAGCTATATTTATACTGGTGGGTGTATCGCGCTATTTGCCATTTGGTGTCTAGTGTAGTTGGTGGTGGTAGTGTACTATTGTCTAGAGTGGGTTGTTGACAGGAGTTACTGCAATTGCAGTTTGTGATATTTGGTGGATATTTGTGTTGTTTGCCGCTCCCTTATTTGGCAAGATGTCTGATGGAAAATCTGCTTCTGCTACAAGTTCTAGTTCTATTATTATTGGTAGTTCTTCTAGCTCTTCTCGGCGTCGTGAGAAGGATTTCATTACCTCCATTATTTTGAATGGCAACAATTATGCTATTTGGTCTCGTGCTGTCAAGGTTTATTATATGGGTGAGCGAAAATTTCGTTATTTGACAGATGATCCTCCCAAAAAAGAGGATACGACGTATAGTGACTGGGAAGCTGAGGATTGTCATATTCGTGTTGAGTTATGGAATGTTATGGAACCTCATATTAGTGGCCCCTTGTTCTACCTTGATACTGCCAAACAAGTATGAGATCGGGTTGCCAGGATGGATTCAGGTATCAATAATCTCCGGCGTACAATGATCTCCATCAGTAATTCTTTTCTTTGTCCTTTGGTATTGGATCCTTGGAGGACTACTACTCCAAATTTCGTGGCACTTGTGAGGAACTCCGGGTTTATGAGCCTATCTCGAGTGATCCTTAGGTTATGGAGCGTCAGCGTGAGCGTTTGGAGGTCTCTCATTTTTTATTTGGATTGCCCTCATCTTATGATCCAGTTCGGTCTCAGATACTGGGGGAGTGGAAGTTGCCTTCTCTTGATGAGGTGTTTAGTCGTCTTCGCCAGACTTCTATCTCAGATGTTGGATCTGTCTCTCAGTCACCATCTGATCGTTCTGCTTTAGCTGTTTCTGGTGGTTTTGGATCAAGTAGTGGCCGTGGTCGCGGCCGTGATTCTGGGTTTGGCAGTCATGGTCGTGGTTCTGGTAGTCGAACTACTGGCAGCTATGATTCAGGTACCAGTTATGGTGGTCGTGGTGATTCTGGGTCTAGTGGTCGTGGTGGAAATAGTCGTGGTCGCACGTTAGGGGGAGGTAGTTCTGGCCGCGGTAGTTATGGTCATGGCCGTGGTACCAGATTCTGTACTCATTGTCGGGGTACAAATCATACAATGGACTATTGTTATGATCTTCATGGTTTTCCCCAAGCTCATCAGGTTGCTCATTCTGAGGATGTTGGGCAGTTTACTCATTCTACCGATAGCAGTGTGACTATCTCAGCAGAGGAGTACCAGAGTCTCATATCCATTCAGCCTTCTGCTGCTTCTTCTTCCACAGCTACGTTCGCTCAGATAGGTCCCTCCGTTGCTTGTGTTGCATCATCTTTTTCTTCTCCTTGGGTTATCGATTCTGGTGCCACTGATCATATGACTGGTACTTCTAAATTCTTTTCTACTTGTCAGTCCATGGATAAAACCTTTCATGTTACCTTAGCAGATGGCTCTACCACTGAGGTTACTGGTTTGGGTTCAGTTTCTGTCTCTCCGTCATTTACTTTAAACTCTGTGTTGCATGTTCCTCGTTTACCCTTTAATCTTGTGTCTATTAGTCAACTTACAAAGTCCTTAAATTGTTCAGTCACATTTCTTCCTTATGGTTGTGTATTTCAGGATCTTAAGACGGGGAGGAAGATTGGTGCCGGTGTTGAGCGTGGTGGTCTGTATTACCTAACCAGTGGTGGTGTTCAACCTGTTGCCCTTCCGTCATCAGAGTTCTTATATCAACAACATTGTCGGCTTGGTCATCCATTTGTTCAGAATTTGAAGCATATAGTGCCTTCGTGTAGTTCTCTTAAGGAGTTATCTTGTGAAGTCTGTGAGTTGAGTAAACATCATAGAGTGCCATTTTATCCTAGGGTTGAACGTCGTGTGTCACATCCTTTTCAGTTAGTTCATTCAGACATTTGGGGGCCTATTCATGTGCCTAATGTTTTTGGTTTTCAGTATTATGTTATATTTGTTGATGATTTCTCTCGTATTACTTACCTTTATCTTATGAAAGAGAGATCTGAGTTGAAGACTATTTTTAAATAATTTTACATGGAAATAAAGACTCAGTTTAATACTTGCATTCGTATGTTTCAGTCTGATAATGCAAGCGAATCTTTTCATAGTACTTTATCTCAGTTTTTTGAGGATCATGGGATTATTCATCAGTCATCTTGCGCTAGGACTCCACAGCAAAATGGAGTTGCCGAACGCAAGATTCGACATTTATCAGAAGTTATGCGTGCCATGTTATTTCAAATGAAAGTTCCTAAGTCTTACTGGAGTGACGCGGTTCTTACTGCATGCCATTTGATCAATCGTATACACTCTACTGTCCTTGGGGGTCAGATACCCCATACAGTCTTGTTTACTGGTCGTCCTCTCCACTCATTACCCCCTCGGGTTTTTGGGTGTACATGTTATGTTCATGCTCTTGATCCCGACCAGAGTAAATTGGACCCGCGGTCCATTAAGTGCATTTTTCTTGGTTACTCTCGCACTCAGAAAGGGTATAAATGTTACTCCCCATCTTTACGTCGTCATTTTGTGTGTGCTGATGTCACATTTAATGAGTCACTTCTTTTTTATTCGGAGTCTGTCACCACTAATGATTTGCCTGCATACGAGTTTGTGTGTCCTCTAGCCGTCCCATCTAGTACTGTTCCTCCACCAAAACCTTTGCAGGTATATCATCATCGTCCTAAAAATCCACCAGTTTTACCTCAGCCAGAACCATCTCAGCCAGAGCCTCAGCTAGAGCCATCTCAGCTAGCAGCACCACCTTCACCCACCGCGCCATCTTCTTCTCCGTTGCGGGATTCAGACAATCTTGATCTTCCTATTGCCCACCGTAAAGGTATTCGGTCCTGCACTCTTCATCCTATTGCTAATTTTGTTTCCTATGATCATTTGTCACCGTCCCTTCGAGCTTTTACTACCTTGGTTTCTTTCGTTTTTGTTCCTAAGCTTGTTCAGGAGGCCTTATCTGTATCTAAGTGGCGGACAGCTATGGAGGATGAGATGTCTGCACTTCATCATAGTGGTACTTGGGAACTGGTTCCTCCTCCTGCTGGTAAGACAACTGTTGGCTGTCGTTGGGTATTCACTGTCAAGTATATTCCTGATGACACTGTTGAGCGCTATAAGGCTCGTCTTGTTGCCAAAGGCTACACCCAGACTTATGGTGTTGATTATTCGGAGACGTTCTCTCCGGTTGCTAAACTTGGTTCTGTTCGAGTTCTTATTTCTCTAGCTGCGAATCTTGGTTGGCCATTGTTTCAACTTGATGTTAAGAATGCATTTCTCCATGGGGATCTTCAAGGGAAGTTTACATGGAGCAACCACCTGGGTTTGTTGCTCAGGGGGAGCGTAATCAGGTATGTCGGCTTCGTAAAGCTCTTTATGGCCTCAAGCAGTCTCCTATGGCCTGGTTTGGCAAGTTTAGTGATGCAATTTTGAGATTTGGCATGCATCATAGTCAGACTGACCATTCTGTGTTTTCCCTCACATCTGGTCGAGGGAAAGTATTATTGATTGTATATGTGGATGACATTATCATTACCGGTGATGACCAGCGAGGTATTGATAAGCTAAAGGCCTTCTTACATCAGCAATTTCATACTAAGGATCTGGGAAAACTTCGGTACTTTTTAGGTATTGAAGTGGCCCGGTCCAAAGAAGGTATTAGCTTATCACAAAGAAAGTATGTACTGGATATCCTTGAGGATACGGGTCTGTTGGGAGCTAGGCCTGTTGAGACGCCTATGGATCCCAATGTCAAACTGTGTGTGGACCAGGGGGAGCTGCTTCACATTCCTGATCAGTATCGCCGGTTGGTTGGTAAGTTAAACTATCTCACAATTACATGACCGAATATCTCATTTGCAGTTAGCTTGGTGAGTCAGTTTATGTCCGCTCCTCGTCATCCACATTGGGAGGCTGTCCTCAGAATTGTGAAGTATCTTAAGCTACATCTAGGACGGGGTTTGTTGTATCGAGCCAATGGACACTTACGCGTTGAGGCGTTCACTGATTCTGATTGGGCAGGAGGACCGTCTGATAGGAGGTCCACTACTGGATATTGTGTTTTTCTTGGTGGAAATCTTGTCAATTGGAAGAGTAAGAAGCAAACAGTGGTGGCTCGATCTAGTGCAGAAGCAGAGTATAGAGCAATGACACACACTACATGTGAGGTTGTATGGTTGCGATCATTTCTTGAGGAGATAGGGTTCAGTTTGCAGTTACCCATACTGCTGTATTGTGATAATCAAGCAGCTATTCACATTGCGTCCAATCCCGTATTTCACGAGAGGACTAAGCATATTGAAGTTGATTGTCATCTAGTGCGTGAGAAGTTGATTAGTGGTGTGATAGCTACTCCGTATGTGTCTACGGGTGCTCAGTTGGCGGATATGTTTACTAAATCATTGTTCAAGCCACGATTAGAGTTGTTATGTGACAAGCTGAGACTTTTTGATATTTATTCTCTAGCTTGAGGGGGAGTGTTAGAATAGCTTATATTAGTTTGTCCCACATCGACTAATTAAGTCTTGTACTGAGGTCACTCATAATATAAATAAGAATATTACGTGTTGGGGTTTGTCAACACCCTTACACTTCTTTCTCTCTCTCTTAAACAACATACATTAAAAAAATGAACTCAAAATGTATATTCTACCACTCAAAATGTACATTCTAACACTCAAAATGTACACTAAAAAAAAAAAAACTCAAAATGTATATTCTAACACTCAAAATGTACATTAAAAAAATGAACTCAAAATGTATATTCTACAACTCAAAATGTACATTCTAACACTCAAAATGTACACTAAAAAAATAAACTCAAAATGTATATTCTAACACTCAAAATGTACATTCTAATCAAATGTCCAGTTAAATTGAAAATGTACAGTCTACACTATTGAAAATGTACAGTCTACACTCTAAACGGACTCAAAATATACACTCTTTCAAAATCAACATCTACACTTCAAAGTCATGCTAAAAGTTTTGTAGTCATTGGATTTCAAACTCTAAAATAGAGGACTAGGACTTACGATTGGTTGTCATTATCACAAGCTCGAAAGAAACATAGGGGTTCAAGCCCGAAGTCTCAGTCGGGCATTTTATCAAACAGCTTGGGGACAAACAAATAAGAACCAATAATTTGCAAACAAGTATACTGGAAATTTTGCAATTCCCATGAACTAGAACATTATAAGAAATCAAGTCTCTCGTAGGAAATCGGATAGTAAAAGGTATCACTGGAATTGTCTTCTTCGTCTTGAACAATGGCATTTTTCAGTCGAGACAGTTATAGCCATAGATAGAGAGGAGGATCTGATCTGAAAAAGTTGTGATGGCATGCCGACGAGGACGGCGTTCATAGAGAGAAGGAGGGGTAGTTTGGGTAGAAAAGTAGGAAACGGAGTCATCCGAGCTTTTTTGCAACTAGGCTGGAACGCGTGGAGCATGGGCTGCTAAATTTGGAGCGGCCCGTCATTTCCCCCACATTGTACGGTTAGGATCGTCGAAATTTGATCGGGAAAGTTAAGCAGTGGGGTGTATATAATTAACTTTTATGCTCAAATTTTACCTATAATGTTTTGAAAACCTGAATTCTAGATAAGCAAGTTTCCCCTTTTAATTTGGAAAAATTTCAAATAAACCCCAAACTTTGCCTTGAATATCAAAAAACCTCACAAAATTTCAATTTTCTCAAGCGTACTCCCAAACTTCACTTCCGTTATTCAAACATACTCCCACCATCTAGATCTGTTACCTCACTAACAGAAAATGCTAAGTTGGAGCTTAACGGACCCCAAAAACCATTAAGTGGCCCAAAATGACGTCGTTTTGAGATTTTTTTTTTATAAAAAAAATCTCTCCTTCCTCCCCCAATTCATAGGGAAAAAAAGAGAGCTCTCTCTTGCCTTTAAAAAAAAAAAGCTCTCTCCTGTCTCAAGAACCATGCCGCCACCATGGGAGGCCACGCAGTCAACGGCTGCGGCGAGTTCATGCTCGCCCCTTCCTCCGACCCAATGAACCCCACCACCCTCCACCACCTCCCTCTCATCATCTGCCGCCACCGCGTTGGTTAATTTTGAGAAATTTATTCCATTAAGAGAGTTAATTACAGAAGGAGCGTGGAATTCAATCATCGAATCGTCGAATTTCAAACCAGTTTTGGTCTCCAGCAGAGTAAAACAAGCAACGAAAGCTCCACCGACTGACATGGCGATGATCATGACGAGGTTATGGCCGATGTTCGACTTCTTGGAGGAGGACGAGGAGGAGTAGATGGAGCACAACGACTGTGTATACCAGTCCGGATAAGGAGTCCGGATAAGGAGATTGATGAGGACCGAGTCGGAGGAAGGGGCGGGCAAGAACTCACTGCAGCCGTCGACGGCATGGCCGCCCATGGTGGTGGAGTGGTTCTTGAGACAAGAGAGAGCTTTTTTTTTTCCTATGAATTGGGGGAGGAAGGAGAGATTTTTTTATTTTTATTTTTATAAAAAAAGGCCCAAAACGATGTTGTTTTGGGACACTTAACAGTTTTTGGGGTCCGTTAACCTCCAACTCAGCATTTTCCGTTAGTGAGGTAACAAATCCAAGTGGTGGGAGTATGTTTGAATATAACAGAAGTGAAGTTTGCGAGTACGCTTGAGAAAATTGTAAGTTTGGGAGGTTCTTTGATATTCAAGACAAAGTTTGGAGGTTTTTTTTTTGTTTGTAATTTTCCCTTTTAATTTTGCAAAGTTCAATAGTTGACATCCAATCATTCCAGAAACAATACAGCTAAGCAGTGAAGGGTTTGTGGGATATGGAAGGGCAATCCCCTGCATAAGAAGGTGATTTAGAACACCAAGGGTTGGCATGGGGTCCAAGACCTTGGCCTTGAGCATTTTTTTCCTCTAACGTTTCAGGTTCGAAAATCTCTCAAGCGCTATCAACTCCTTTGGGCCAGTTCATATGGAAATTTGCTCCGTCTTGCAAGTGGGCGGTCGGATTGAGCTTCCAATATTACTCGAGTTGCGTGTAAGTTGGCCATGTCACCTTAGTTGTCTAAATAAAAGAAGAAAGTGACTTAGTTTGAGGCTAGTATCTCCTTTGGTTAGCTTATAACATAAGGGGGAAGGGAGAATTTGTTAAAGGGCAAGAATCGTTAACTTTTGGCTTTTCCAACTAATGCACCAACCAGCATAAGGTATTCCATCCATGCCCTTTTTGCTGTATTTTACCACTTAAATACTCTTTTTGGATTTTCCCTTTTCTTTCTAGTATTTGCTTAATAAGACAAGTTATGGCCGGGCACCATTAATCTACACTTTCGAATATTTCAAGGCTATGGAGTGTACTGATTTTTACTGCAGATTACAATTATGTCCCCCAAGCTCTGTTTGCTTTAGTCATGAATTGATAATCATTAAGTTAATTTATTAAAAAAAAGGGTAAATTTCACAGACACCCCTGAGGTTTTTTAAATAACGGATCATGAATGAGAAATGACTATAAACCACTTGCATTTCAAAGTACATTTTACAAACACCCAACCAACAATCTTTTGACAAAACATGTGATGGGAACTTGGAAGTAGCCCAAAGTGACTTATTTTGACAAATTCACCCAATTTTTTATAACAAAATAAATACTAAAAAGCTCTCAATTTTAATTTTTACCAGAAAGTAATAAATCTATCCTTTCTGACGAAAACAGTTCTGTTTAATAAGTAAAAAAATAAAAGGCTATCAGTAAACCTTAACCTTTGTTTTCTCATTTATGAAAACAACTCTTTCAATGCTTAAGAAAGAGACATTTTCATTCAAAATATGTGAGAATTGGAGTTCTTCATTACATTTTATTATTAAAAATGGTGAATTTTTATATATAAGTCACTTTTGGCTCATTCCATCATTTGTTTGACAGACAGTTATCAGTGTTCACAAAGAAACCATAGGGGGTTTATTATCATTTTTCATTCGTGGAGAGATATCCGTTATTTGGGAAACTATCAGGGGGTGTCAGTGAAATTTACCTTAAAAAGAAAAAAAAGGAAGTGACCAGCAAAATCTTCTGAGCGAGGAATGTCGTAGGTTTAGTTTAACCGCCTACGCTTTTAATAGGATCATTAGAATCCGCTAAAGTAGTGCAATAATGATAGGAGTAATTTAGCATATTTGGAGGATTTTAGGGGTCAAAAGGTGAAAAATTCATAGTATAGAAGATAGTTGCATGAGCTAAGAAATGGATACTTTTTTATAGATGCTTCGAATTCAAATAAAATATAATTGATTTTTCAGAAATTGAGTAAAAGAGGGTCTTCCCCATCTAAATATTTGTTTAATAAGGTAAAGAAAGTGATTAACCTTTGGAGGAGGATCCTCTCCAATTAATCCATCAAAATGGATTGGACCGTCCAATTAACCCATTTGTGGATCCTGATTGAACCGTTCACAATTCAAAATTGCTTCTTGTACAATTATTTCGGTTCCAACCATTTATAACTCCCTCACATACACGTGGGCCTATACTCATAATTGTGTGTAAGCTCCACAATTAATTCATCAAAATGGATTGAACCGTCCAATTAACCCATTTGTGGATCCTAATTGAACCGTTCACAATTTAGAGTTTATCGATAGCATCAATAAAATAAAAAATCAAGTTGATCGGACATTGACTGATATAATTTTTTACTGCATTTGTCTTGAGATAAATGGGTTAAAGAGGTTCTGTTTCGGTATTATAATCTAGTAATTTCCTAAAACAAACGTTTTTTGAAATTATATCAAACGATATCCGATCGACTGGATTTTCAGTGTGACTAATTTTCTCGATAAGCTCTAAAATACGGTCGGTTTGGATCATTAAAGTGTGCCAGAAAAGGGCTCACAAACGGGCCAAATACTAGAGAGGAGCTGATTCCTTGACCTTTACCGTAGCAGCTATATTAAAACCGGAACATTACAGTATTATCCTTTCCTTGCCTTCTGCATTGCTTGGTATTAATCAATTCAATTCCACAGTGGATTAAAACCCAAGCATCAAGTAAGGAAGCAGGCAGTTAGCTGCCTGTCTAAAGTTAATATTCTGATTAACTTCCATGTCTCACTTTACATCTCCTCAAATGACAACTTTTCTGAGATCAGTCAACACAACGTAAGATTGCTTATGTCAAAAAAAGAATTAAAACAAATACTACAATGTTTGTATGAAGAGTTTAAATTATTTCTACCGCCGGTTGAAACAAAAGTTTCATCCAAATTGATTGTATTGCGCCACGTGTCTTTGTTATACTTTTTGGAACCACTGTTTGGACACATGGTGCAATGCAATCAATTTGAAGGAAACTTTTGTTAATCTCACTTGTATGAATTACTCAAAAAAGTCGAAACACAAATCCTTCGCTATCCCATATTTGGAGAAATAATATTAACGTACATTGCGGCTTACTATATTTTTTCTGATTGTTTAAATGCTAACATGCATATAGGAGGGCATAATGTATGTCACTTCACTAATACCTTTTTTTTTTTTTTTGTTGTAAGGAGCTTTCAAAACTATCTTTTTTGCAGGATTATGAAGGTTGAGCGCAAGAATGTTTCCCAGGCCCATTCTCTCGCCCCCCTTTCTTCATTCATTCAACTCCCGGTTATAATTTTTTAATAGAGCTAGGGTAGTCTTTTCGGAACCGGGGGCCCTGTAGTGAGTGAGCTCACTACATGCGTGTAGTGAGCTCTCTCGGTCGTCCGATCTAAGATCAAAGGTCCAGATCGTCTTACACTTTAAAAAGCACTTTTACATTTACTTAAACTCCAATTTATCTGGACCGTTGATCTCGGATCGGACGGTCGAGAGAGCTCACTACACGCATGTAGTGAGCTCACTCACTACACGCCCCCCGAATCCAGTCTTTTCATATTCATCGTAGCTTTTTATTATGTGTGTTGTAATATTTGGAAACTGTTTTACTCCTTCCGTCTCAAGATTTTGGTCCACCTTTCCTTTTTTTTGGATGTCGTCCCATAATCCTTCAAACCACTTGCCATCTTGGCAACCACCTCCGGTGGTACTGTATTTACTTAATAACATTCCTTGTTCATGGATCCATCAAAAGAAATTCGGGATTGGACTCACAAACTCAAAGCCCAAGCAAATGTTCTTGTATTTTTATACTGCAAAGGTCTTTAGAGTTTACTCCATATTGGAAGCAAGGTACTTGATTCACTCACTTGACCCTTTTACACTCTTCCTTGACGAGTATAAAAGACTTGGAGAGTAACCAAATCCAAATCACCACAATCCATCAATAGCTCTTTCTCCTTCTCATCTTTCAGACCAAGGCCTCATTACCCTTTCCCTCCATGGCCAGTTCAACCGCAATTGTGCCTTCCAGAATGAACCAGCAGAGTAGGGGCGAGCGCGGCTTGTTCACGTCGTCCGACGACAACGTTATGATGAAGCAAATCACGGCCACCCACGCTCCCGACGGCCGCGAATTCGACGTCAAGCCTCTGCTCCATGTCATCGAGGACATCATGCACCTTGCCACCCCTGCCATCCCTGGCATTCCTCATGTACACACACACACACTAACTTCTTGTGTTTGATATGTTTTTCATGTTCCAAGAATTTGCTTGTGTTCCTAATTGCAATTGTTCGCACAGGCAACACAGGCACAGCTAGAGGCAATGGATGAAAAGGCCGTCTACAGTGGATTCAGTGACATGCTTGAGCTTTTGGCATACCCAATCAACAGAATTGCATGCGAGGTATGTTTTCTAATGCCAAAAGAGATTATGTCATTAGATTCATATTGAACTACCCTTCTTTAATTAGTCGAGGTGTGTACAAGCCAGTCCCGACACCCAATTATAAAAATGGAAAATTTCTCCCAACATAGAATTCCTGTATTTTCAATATTATGGAAAGCAAAATCAAATCCGAGTACGAGAGAAAACCCAAAATTCTAACTACCACTCCTACTTCTATCTCGTTTAGTTTTTGGTGACACCCACAACTAGATTTCAATTCAATGATGTATATCCATACTTTTAAAAATTGGCCGAGATGTACCGTCTTGGCCGGTTCGTAGAGGATTTTGGATGTTCTGGAACGGATATGCACCGGTATATCGGTGGGATTGAAAATTGCATACTGTCTCGGCCAGGTACGTATCAGTGTATCGACCGAGACGGCGATATCGATACACCAAAACATTCATATTGATATCGTCTGGTTCTTGTAACAGATCTCTTGCAAGTGTTCAGGGGGTTCTGATGCCCACGCAACCACAGTAGCCCTCTTCAACACACTTTCAAGCTACATGTGGGATGCCAAGGTGGTGATAGCCTTAGCAGCATTTTCTGTCAACTACGGCGAATTCTGGCTTGTTGCCCAGCTCTACCCATCCAACCCCCTCGCCAAGTCCGTGGCGTTCCTCAAGCAACTGCCTGACGTTCTGGAGCGCTCCGATTCCCTGAAACCCAAGTTCGAAGCCCTGACCTCCCTCATCAAGGCCATGCTCGATGTGACCAAGTGCATTGTCGAGTTCACGGATCTCCCGTCTCAGTACATTACCGCTGACACCCCGGAGTTGGTTATCGCAACCGCCCACATTCCCACCGCGGTTTATTGGACTATTAGGAGCATTGTGGCTTGTGCATCGCAAATCATGAACCTCATTGGCATGGGACACGAGTATGTTTCTCCTTATTCATAAAACTTCCATACAAAAACGCGAGAAATGCATTGTATCATTGCATTCATTACAGCGGAGCTTGTGCTCCATTAAGAATCAAAAGAACTGCTACAAACACGACAATTAATCTGTATTTTTTCGTTCGTCTATTTTGTTTTTGAATGAAATATATATTGATGTCGTCACGTATAGGAACCAAAAACAGAGTTTTGAATTTTTACCTGGGCTGTCAGGTACATAGCATCGACAACAGAGGCTTGGGAACTCTCTAGCTTGGCCCATAAGGTCAGCAACATCCACAGCCACCTCCAGAAGCAACTGGCTCTTTGTTACCACCACATCGGTAATTAGTCCAATCCCCTTAACTAACGTTCCATGAAACATGGGTAGAGCACACCGCGTTCATGTACTTATCATGTAAGTAAATGTGGTTCGTTTTCAGATGAGAAAAGACACATTGAAGCGTATCAGACGCTTATTCGGCTTATCGATACACCCCAAATTGATAACATGAAGATCTTGAAGACTCTGATATATGCCAAGGAGGATCAGCTGCCTCTCTGGGATGGTCACTTAAAGAGACGGGTTTGCTCATATACCTCTTTGTTATTCACTCCATAACCGTCGGAAAGCATATATACTTATTTCGATCACTCTTTGCTGAAAAAGTTTTCATGAATTAAAAACAAATCTTTGTAATCCATTCTCAAAGACAGGATTTCGTTTTCAAACAAAAAGATTTGAAAAAAGTGTCAAGAATCGTCAACCAAGCATTACTAAACAAATTATTTTATCGAAAAACTGATTCATTTGAATGACAACACAGGTTAGCATTGATGTGCTGAGGAGGAAGAATGTGCTGCTATTCATTTCAGACATAGACCTCTCCCACGACCAAGAACTCTACATTCTGGACCAAATGTACACGGAGTCCCGACAACACCCAACAAGGCCAGAAAGCCAATACGAGGTCGTCTGGCTCCCGGTGGTGGACAGATCAACCCCATGGAACGAAACGAAGCAAAAGCAGTTCGAGAACCTACAATCAATGATGACATGGCACTCTGTGCACCACCCTTTGTTGATCGATCCTGCAGTGATCAAGTACATCAAGGAGGTATGGCATTTCAACAAGAAGCCTTTGCTCGTGGCGCTTGACTCCCAAGGGAGAGTTGTGAACACCAACGCGATCCACATGATGTGGATTTGGGGGTACTTGGCTTTCCCCTTCACTACGGCGAGAGAGGATACGTTGTGGAAGGAAGAGTCTTGGAGGATTGAGCTTTTGGCTGATTCTATTGAACCATTGATCTTTACCTGGGTATGCAACTGTTCCCGTCATTTCCACATTTACTTGTTACACGAGTAGTCGAGTACACTTAACAATCTCTTGAGTTATGTTTCAGATTTCGGAGGGGAAGTATATTTGCTTGTACGGAGGGGAGGACATGGAATGGATCCGAAAGTTCACAACCACAGCTCGAGCGGTGGCACAGGCCGCCCGAATCCCACTGGAGATGCTCTATGTGGGAAAAAGCAACCCGAGGGAGAAAGTCCGAAAGAATAGCAACACCATCGTCACGGAAAACCTCAGTCACATTTTGCCAGACCTCACTCTCATCTGGTTCTTCTGGGTCAGGCTTGAAAGCATGTGGCATTCCAAGACCCAGCACGGTAATGATAAGGGTGGAGCCGCCTCTGATTTCACTCAAGTAATCAGTCAAATTAGGAGAGACTAAAATTTTTACTGAAATTTTTTCCTAAGCTCTCTGAATTTTTTTGAAGTTAAAATTATGCTACGAATTAATCTTGTTTTATTTGCACGCCAAAATTTGAATATTTTCAACAGGTAAGTCGGTGGAGAACGACGCCATAGTGCAGGAGATCATGACAATGCTGAGTTTCGACGGGAGCGATCAGGGGTGGGCCGTGATCAGCCGGGGTTCAGCCGAGATGGCGAAAGCCAAGGGTGACACCATCCTAAAAAGCTTGACTCAGTTCGAACAGTGGAAGGAACGAGTCGGGCAGGAGGGATTTGTGGCTGCGCTGAATGAGAATCTTCACGAGCTCCACACCCCGCATCACTGCAACCGTCTGATTCTGCCCGGAGCCACCGGGACCATCCCTGAGAGGGTGGTTTGCGCCGAGTGCGGGCGTCCGATGGAGAAGTTCATCATGTACCGCTGCTGCACTGATTAAGCTTTTGATAAAGATAGTGTGCCTTCGGAAGGGAGCTTATATGTTATGGATAAATGATGCTCTACTAGTGTGTTTTGTGTTTAGATACTCCCTTCCCTTAATTTCCTATGCTATGTGTGTTGTAAAGATGCAATAAGTATTATCCTTTTTATTAAGTAAATAAATGACAATTGCCATTTATATATATTTTTTTTTGTAAAGAAAAGACAATTGAAATATAATGTATGCTTTTTAGTACTCCCTCCGTTCCTATTTGTTGGTCCACTGCGAAAAGTCGTGTCATTTTTCAAATGAAAAAATAAAGTGTTTTCATGTATCATTTTTCAAAAAAATTTACACTGAATTAAAGTACTCATCGTGTACTTTAATTCGGTGCAAAAAATTTTGAAAAATAATACATGGAAGCACTTAAATTTTTTATTTGAAAAAAGGCAAGAGAGAGAGTGTGGGACAAACTTATTAAGGTGCTACCGTGAATTACCTAATCGATCATAGAACATCGTCTTTTGTATTGTTACAATATTCAAGTGTTTACAAAAAAAGAATTTATACAACCAAGTCGTGAGCCGCCTGTGTTTATCAAAACTTTATAGTAAAGACTATTTTCTCTCACCATTAATTCATAAATTATTTTCGAACTAGATCTTGACTCCAAGCCTAATTAGAGAATCTCCGGCCCTTACTCTTCCAATGAGCTCAAAGAAGAATTCCGTTTAAAATTATTCTTCATTCAAACTCAGTACAAATTGAATTTTAATAGCTCATACTTTTTTCTCGAGCCAAGGGAGAATCAAAATTTTCACCAAATGGCTACTTAAATTTGTCCTTACATTTGGATTTGTTTAATTTGTTGTAGCACTTCATAGAAAATGAATTTTTTCTTAAAATATCACTCATAGTAAAAGTTTAAGGATCAAAGATGCTCTTAAGTTGGCTCGGACACCTTAGTTATCAGAAGGAAAAAAAGAAAGAAAGTGACTTAGGTTGAGGCTATTAATCTCCTTTGGTTAGCTTATAACATAAGGGGGAAGGGATAATTTGTTAAAGGGCAAGAATCGTTAACTTTTGGCTTTTCCAACTAATGCACCAACCAGCATAAGGTATTTCATTCATGCCCTTTTTACTGTATTTTACCAATAGAATATATGTTTGGCTTTTCCCTTTGGTTTCTAGTTTTTGCTTTAATAAGATAAGTGTAACGCCCCAATTTTCGGAAGCATTAGTTAAGAAAACTAATTAGGATTAATTTAATAAAAAGAGTTTCCATCAGAGTACACGTTGGAAAACGTGAAGTGCAACCCATTACAAAATACTTAGTACGGTTTGAGAAATTAATAATACAGATCCAACATTAAAAATAAAGGGGTGGGTTCTACAGATTAAGGTTCAACTCTGGATTCCACGGCTCCTCCTGAGTCTAGTCTGCCGGAAAACCCTCGTCTCCGAAATAACCGTCTCTTTCGACACTAACAGTACCTGCTTGATCACAGTCTAGCATAATACGTCCGAGTCGCGAAGCAACATCATAGTATTATACCAGGGTCACACGAAGTGTAACACCATGAGCGATAAATCACTCAATAGTTACTCTAACCCTCCCAACCCTTGCTTAACATACAAGTACAACAAATATGATTGAAAAACAGTAATTAAAGGAATAAGCAGGAAATAATTCGTAAAGCAGAAATTAAACACATAGCTGATTTCATTACTAGCCATTAACTTACATGTTCATCTAAGTTCTCAACCTAGAGAACTTTCCTCCCAAATAACCACTAAGGACTATGACCAATCCGTGATATACTCCCCCCTTGCTTGCCCTGACTGGGAGCCCCGACGGAAGGTATAAGTTACTTACTTAGTCCAACCGTCAGCTGCCTCGCAAGGATGAATTTCCCAGGGACTGACAGTACCACTGGGCTACGAGTGACAACTGTCAGCTCCTGTAGGTATATAGCCATGACTCGGTTTATAATACATCCACCCTTTTAACGCCTCAGAATTCAAATGAAGTAATCACAGATTGTCATATCCTAAGGTTTCGAAATCCTGGCAGGCTGCCAAATATTCCTCCAAAACGAAATCACTTGGCTGACTGCCATTCAACAAATCTCGGGGTGACTCCCCATAATCAATTCATCATTTGGCTGACTGCCATTCAACAAATCTCGGGGTGACTCCCCAATAATCGATTCCAATTCACTTTTCCGTTAACCTTATCGTCTATGTGATATCCGCGCATGATCACCCAACCCGGGAACCTAGTTGTCCATTCTAGCATTCAACACGTTTATGAAAAGTGCTTTTAACAGTAGAAGCAAAGTGATAACGATATCACAAGGGTCACAACCAACTATCTCGATTCACAAGTTCACGAAATTCAAGTAATCGAAAATAACGGGGTCTAAACGTAATAAATTCAAACTACAGGGACCAAAACGTAATTTACTAAACTATTGGGTCAAAATGTAATTTAAAGAAAGTAAGGGTCACCAACGTCATTTTAAGTAAGTACACAGGTGTTCGATGCAATTTCACGACTCTAAGGTCCTTAGTGTAATTTTACAAACTATGGAGGCCTTTTTGTAAATTATCGTAATACAAGGGCAAAAATGTAATTTTGCCACCGACAAGGGTAAATACGTAAAAATACTTTATTTTAGTTAGTAAAGTCCTAACTTGTCACAAAACGCAACTCCTTGATTTTCTTACTAAGTACAAAACTACAAATTATGTAATTTACACACACAAGGACAAAATGATCATTTTACACCCGAAGGGCATTCTAGTCATTTCGTTACACTCCTAAATTTCCAGTAGTAACATTTAGTTGATAAAAATAGGTTTCGTGAATAATACACAAGTACGCACGCCAAATTTCACAAAATTACACTTTGAACCCCTAACTTTAACACAACGATCAAGAACAAGGTTAAGCACAATAAATTCATGGAGAAACTCATATAAACAGTTAGTAAAGTATTAAACATGCTTGGAATAGTTAAAAACATGAACCACAATGAATCTAAGGTTTATTAAGCACGAAAACACGGTTTGGAGTAAAAAGGGTCACATAGCGTTTTGGCTCGGGTTTCGTGAAACCCTTGACTTGGGGCTTTAACCCATCAACTCTAAACTACTCCTAGACTATTCTAACATATTCAAAATCTTGGAATAGGTTGGGTACGAGTTTCTACCTTTGGTCCGGACGAAAAGCTCGACGGTAAAGTTCGGTGGCATTTCGAGTGGCAATGAAGAACTCCATTGCGAACAGAATCTTTGGGCTGCGATATCGGGTTCAAAGCTCGTCCGTTTCCAGCGATTCATGTGTCTAAAACGAAGCTATCGAAGTGCTCTACAACGTTGATGAAGAAGTCTAAGCCTAAAACGCACTCCAACAATGAGAAAAATGAAGATTTGTAAAGGTTCAGTGAGCTGCTCGGTTTGACTAGACCAGAAACTTCGGGCCGCAATAACATGGTCATCTCTCAACCGTTTTGAGTGATTCTTGTGTCTAAATTCAAGAGCTTCAAACCCTCTACAATTTTGGTGAAGAAATGTAAACTCAAAAACGATTGGAACAAGAAGTAAAATGAAGATTTACAGAGGGGCAGAGAGCTGTCTGGAAAATGTACCCGAGAAAATAACTGAACTTTGGATGGCTATAACTCACTCAAAACTCAACCGATTTAGATGATTCTTTTGTCGAAATCGAAGTTCTAAACGCCCTCTACAACTTCTATGAAGAAACATAATCCTAAAAACGACTGTAACTATGAGCAAAGTAGCTGTAAAAATGGGTACGTGATATGGACGAAAATGAAAATGGGTAGGTGTCTTCCTCCTTTTCCTCTTTTTCCAGGTAGAACTCCTCACTCACTCACTCTTTCTCTGCCACAAATAATGAGGGGAATGGGTGATGGGTTTATGTAGGGGAAATGGGGTGGTAGATGGAGTGTTGGTTTGGTGTGATTAGAGAGGTGGAGTGTGGAAGGTGAGTTGGTGAGTGGAGGCGATGGGGGCAGCATGGGACGCGCGATGCGGCGCACTGCAGTACAATTTACTCTGAGCAGTGTTCGAACTGTCTGGGTTTCGGTCTCAGAAAATTACCAAAATATTCGTGCGAACTTGGAAAATCGTGGGCAACGTCACCGTGTGCTCAGAATCGTTTGGAAAAATCTTGAAAGTAGAACACGCATTACGATGCGCTTGCCAGGTGAGCGTATCTGGTTGACTCGGGTCCCACAACTGTAGTAGTCGTGCTAGTGTCATCTGTGTAGCTCAAAATCATCCTCCGCATTACGCACATTATTCTGGCCGTTCGTCCGGGCCCACTGGCAACAAGTCGGTTGAAATCATTCTGTGCACCTCGAGCACCAACTCGTCTAAAGGAAAATAAATAAATAAATAAATAAGAGACCCGCAAATGGTCAACTAAAGTCAAAGTTGGGTAAAATTAAATTAGGAAAATTAATATTTACAAATACCACAAATTTTATTTTTGAAAATTTGGGATATTACAATAAGAGGGTGTTTGGGAGACAATTTATTGCCTTTTCACATTCTCATTATCTCTTTCTGCCTGTTTGGGTGACTTCTGAGAAAACCCATTTCTTGAGAACGTATTCTCCATTTTTAAAGTTCCAGGCCAAATGCCAAAAACTGCTCCAGACCTCCTTTTTAGATTCTACTTCTCATTTTGCATTTCCTCAATTTCTCTCTCTTTCCTACCCCTTTGTTTACATTACCTTTGGATCCCTTTCTTCCACCACACAACACAAACCACATGAGAGAGGGGAGGAAGCCACAAACCACAGGGCTTGATTTTTGGTCTGTTTTTTTTGCCTTAATGAGAACAAAATTATATTGGAAAAAAGAAAAAGAAAAAGAGAGATGGGTGCAGAAATTTGGAATTTGGAGTGGAAGAGAGAGAGTTTGACCTGTGTGGAAGAAATTTCGAGCGGATGTGGAAGGAAGATAGGTATCTTCTTCTGGGTTTGCACATAATCTACCTTGAATGTTTCGGAAGTTAACGAAATGTGCCATGGGTTTTGAGACCTTCTGTTGGTTTTTTTTTTTGTTGATCAACAAGAAATTTGGACCATTTTTTTTAATTTTTTGGCAATTACTCCAATTTTGCACATTTCTCATTAAATATGGGAGGCTTTCAATTACCCAAAAAAAAAAAAAAAAAGATCAAAACAATATCCGTACACATTCTTAATACCATAACTAATAAACAAGGGCAAAATAGTAAACAATTAATCTATAACTCATCTTCATCATTGTTCTCCCAAACACTACAACTTTTACAAAATACATTCTGCACATTTCTCCCAAACACTTCGTCCAAATTCAAAATGCATTCTGACTATAATCCAAAAAGTAAAAAAGCCAAAAAATTAAAAATAAAAAGCTGAAAGTAGGCTTCCATAATTTATGGCCAAGCCCAATTAATCTTTTTCTTTTTTTGTTTTTTTTTGTTGTTTTTGAAAAACCCCATTAATATACACTTTCGAATATTTACCGTTTTCATTGCAGCTAACAATTAAGTCCCTAATTTCTGTTCGCTTTTGTAGTAAATTGACAATCATTGAGCTATTTTATTAAAAAAAACTTGACAGTTTCACAGACACCGTTTTTCTTAATGACGGATATACTCTCCATGCACGAGAAATGACTATAAATTCCCTACAATTTCAAAGTATATTTCACCAACACCCAACTAATAAGTTTTTGACAAAACATGTTATTGGATCGAATTAGCCCAAAACGACTTATTTTGACAAATTCACCTCTTTTATAACAAAATAAATAATAAAAAACTCTTAATTCCCGATTTTTTGGACCGGAAAGTAATAAATTTATCCTTTTCAACCAAAACGGTCACTTTGAATAAGTAAAAAAATAAAAGGCTATCAATAAATGTTACCCTTTGTTTTTTTATTATCAAAACAGCTCTTCAAATGTGTAAAAAAGAGACATTTTGATTCAAATAAGTAAAGTTAAAAGTTTTTCATTACTTTTTATAATTAAAAATGATGAATTTTTATATATGTCACTTTTGGTTCATTCTATTATGTGTTTTGTAACGCCCCATATAGACTACTAGCCAGTACCTTGATTTGATCCACAAGCCACACCACATGTCCCAAAATGCTTAAGCCCAAGGTACTAGTAGTAGCCCACATGGTTTGTTATATACCCAAGACCACTAATGTAAACAACCAATGTGGGACTAAACATCATCTACTCCCAAACCTGGGGTATTACATGTTTAAACAGATAATTGTCAATTTGAGTTATTCAATGAAATGTTAATAGAAGCCATAGGGACTTAAGTGCGAAACCACGTTGAGCAGATATGCTTGACGTATGAGAGCATTGTTCGACAGATGCACAAAAGAACAAATTCAGCAGACGATACGGACCAAAAAGGTCACCCTGCGTTAGACACCCCTCTCCCCGATTATGAGACAACTTTTATGTCAAAGCACAAGTAATCGCGTCACGATTTCCGTGAATATGAGTATGACGAGAACCAGGAGCAAATGGATAGCAGCAAGCGGAGTGAGATTCAGTATCCCACCGAGAAGAGTTGGAGTAATACAGACCTCACGACCGCGAAGATGAGACTTGACGACCTCAGACTCGAGATTAACAAGAGTAATATTACAATAAAATTCACGAATCATAGTAAAATTGACGAGACCTTCGATCATGGCTAGATTACCCCAATTCTGATTATTAACCCACGAAGCAATCTGAGACCCAGAAAGATCAACAAGGTCTAACTGATGCTCGACAAAAACGGTACGTGAACTAAACTTTTCAAACTTTTTCTCAAACTCAGTGGAAGGGAACCTACGAATTGGAGGAGAGTTCGACTGAGCCGAAGCCTTACCACGGCGAGTACTGGTAACCATTATTCACTGTAAAAGGCCACAAAAAAAAAAAAAGTAACAGTATGGAGAAGCAACCCCACCAGGAAGAGAATTGTTCTAAATTTTTTTGTTAAAAAAAACGATACTAGAAACCCATTGAACCAAAACGTTCTAAGAATGAAAAATAAAAAGAAAGAACTAACCGAAGATGGCAAACGGCAAGGCACGATCAAAGGAGGAGGGGGTCGAAGATGCGAAGGATGAAGATACAAGAATTAGAAGAGGGATAGAGGGGAGAAAGAGAATAACTAATGAAAGGAAAGGAAGAGAAGTTGCCCGAAAAAAAAAAGAAAAAGAAAAGACAAATGCCTTTCCTGGGAGAGTGTTTCTAATTTAAAAAAGAACTAAACATGGATAATATATGGACGAGGAACAAAATTAAAGAATGTCTTTGGTATGTTCCAAGAAGAGACAAAGGAAATGTTGAGAACAAGGAAATAAGTGATAAAAAAAACTTCCTTTTGTGTATTTTCTCAAATCTGTAGGACAGTTCCCAAGTAAAGAAAAAAGGAAACAAGGAAAACAAGGAAATAGGGCATCCACAGTGGGCTAGCAAAAAATGGCTCCTAACTTGTATCCTAAGGTGTACACATAAGCATAATTGGGGTCCACTTTTCACTCCTAGAGTTTGTTAAATTTGGAGAGGATGTGTGCACTCAATGGGCTAGCAATATCCTTCTCTATTTGTAAAAAAAAAAAAATTAAAATGTGGGACCCATACGTTGACGTTTTGAATTTCTCATTACTTTGATTAATATTCATTTGTTACTATTTCTCTAAGGAAAAACATGATATTCTAATGCAAAACATACGTATTTTTGCTAACTAAATAGTGCAATTTGAAGCTGTCATTGTAATGTCTCTTGTGAAATAAAAATGTTTCTCCTCTATTCTTTTGTTCCACTTCACTTCACAAAAAGAAAAAAAAAAATTGGCATAAAGGAACTAGTGATAAACAACCGCATCAAAGATCTTACCTTCAGTTGCATGATTTTTGAAAGATTTTTTCAACGGCAACTTTTTCAAATATTTTATATTAAAAAAAAAATTAAAGACTTTGGCCCCACTTAAAGTTAGTTAGAAGGCTACCTAAATTTAGCTATTGTGCTAGGAGCCAATTTTAGGAGCCACCCTTAGGAGCTTGTTTGGGGAGCCCATTGAAGGCAATATTTGAGGACATGGCTAGGTAAATGTTAGGAGCCAAGCTTAGGAGCCATATTGCTAGCCCACTGTGGATGCCCTAAGGTATTAAAAATGTACTAATAAAGACTAAACTGATTGCCACGGCTATTCCTTTATTTTTGTTACTAATTCTCTTTTTCGTTTTTTTTTTTTGTAAAGTGCATATCCCTACAAATAAAACAGTAGAAATGCCTAAAATGAGTGCTCAAGCATGTTTTAAGGACTTGAAGAGTTAAAAAAAACAGATAAAGTGCTCGAGAATATGCTCAGGCACAAACTGCACACGGTCAAGCATTAGAAAACTTTAGAAATATGGTCCGACAAAGCCTCGAAAGTAAATTGAACACCAAAATCACATATCACATCATCAATTTGATGTACGTAGAAGCATGTGGCTATGGGGCTTGAGTTACAAAATATAATTGTCATGCCTATGCAAATCAAATAAATTCAATCGAGGATCCATTGAAGACTTGAATGTACCATGACACATGAAACTGCTGACATTGGTGAGTGTGTGTCACACATCATAGGAAAGTAAGATCACCCTCCAAGTATCCGAAAAATTCTCATGTACCAATGGATTGTCACACACTCTCCCCCTCATGAGGGCAAACCAAGCACCCATTGATACTAATCATGTCCCCTCCAAGAAAGAAAAAAAAAAAAACTCCCCCTCAATTTAATATTTAATATTTGATAGAATTGCATAGTCGTGGTTTCGCTTTTACCCCAATGCTGTTTGACGCGAAAATTGGGAGTAAGAGTACCTCACACCCAATGCCCGGTTACTAGGCAAATGGTCCAATCACGAATGTGTTAATTCTCTTTTACCCCACTACCGTTTGACGCGAATATTCAGACTGGATAGAGCCGAATGATCTGGTTACTGGGCAAGTGGTCCAATACAGATGTCTTCACGAGGTCTATCCACCTTTTGACGCGAACGCTTAGAGGGAGAGACCTCACCCCAATTGTCCGGTTACTCAGTGAACGCCCGGATAAACATTTATCTCACCCACAACTAGGTAGATATATATTTTTATTGCTTTTGCATAGAAAGACATATAACAACGTATCCAGATATGAGGCAAAAAACGGTCAATCGCTTAGGAAAAATACGAGACATATCCAGGTGCATGAGAATCAAACTTGCCTCGTCAAGTAATCTCTTTAACTTTGATGTGTAAAAGTGTAGAGGAGGTATCACAGAAACATGTGCCATGACACATTTAATTCTTACATACGACGCATAAAAGAAATTAAATAATATGCTCATGCACCATCAAAGATATTTTGATACTCAAACCCCATAACATCAAGTTCAAACCGTAAGGCATTCACAATGTGACAAGGATAATATGCTTAGATATTTTCATATATATTTTTTTGTAAAATAAAGAGAGATTGCAATTGAAAAAAAAAACTGATAAAGAAAAAACACACAGTGGACACAAAAGAAAAAACAAAAAAATAAAAAAAACTTAGAGAAATACTCAATCAATGAGACACACTCCAACCGACTTGCGAAGATAATCAAAACGATGATAGTCAAGAGGTTTAGTGAAAAGATCAGCTTTTTGATGAGTGGTGTCAATGTATTCGAGAGTGATAGTGCCATCTTCCACAAGATCCCGAATAAAATGATGTTGAATATCGATGTGTTTCGTACGAGAGTGTTGCACAGGATTTTTAGAAATTTTTATAGCACTCGTATTGTCACAAAAGAGAGTAATGCTAGTCGGAGGAAGGCCGTAATCAGTGAGCATTTGTTTCATCCAAAGAAGCTGAGTACATGCACTCCAACAACTATGTATTCAGCCTCGACAGTAGATAGAGAAATAGAGTTTTGTTTCTTACTCAACCAGGCAACTAGATTGTTTCCAATATAAAAACAGCCCCCAGAAGTACTCTTACGGTCATCTGCGCACCCAGCCCAATCAGCGTCAGAAAAACCTGCTAAGTCCGCGTTCGTGTCTCTAGACAACCAAATACCATATCCCACGGTACCGCTAACGTACTTAATGACACGTTTAACGGCTGTAAGGTGTGATTCTTTGGGGTTAGCTTGATACCGGGCACACACTCCAACACTGAAAGCCATATCAGGACGACTCGCAGTAAGATACAAAAGACTACCAATCATGCTACGATATAATGTCTCATCAACGGAGACCCCATCTGTATCTTTTGAGAGTTTAGTAGTAGTACTCATGGGTGTCCTAGCATGTTTGCCGTGTCAAGACCGAATTTCTTAACGAGATTAAGGGCATATTTGGATTGGGAAACAAAGATCCCATGTTCAAGTTGACGAACTTGAAACCCAAGAAAATATGTAAGTTCGCCCATCATGCTCATCTCAAACTCACTTTGCATGAAATCAGAAAATTCTTTAACAAGAGTAGGAGATGTGGACCCAAAGATAATATCATCAACGTATATTTGAACCACGAGCAAGTGAGAATTCTTATGTTGAACAAAAAGTGTTTTATCAACACTCTCCCTAATGAAATCATTTCCTAGAAGAAAAGTGGTTAATCTATCATACTAGGCACGGGGAGCCTGCTTTAGCCCATAAAATGCTTTGTTAAGCCGATAGACATGATCTAGTTTATGTGGGTCCTCAAAACCCTTAGGTTGAGCAACATACACCTCATCTTTAATAATACCATTTAGGAAAGCACTTTTTACATTCATTTGGAAAAGTTTAAATCCTAGATGGCTGGCAACAGCAAGCATAATTCGAATAGATTCAAGCCTAGCCACTGGAGCGAATGTTTCCTCAAAATCGATTCCCTCAACCTGAGTGTAACCCTGAGCTACGAGTCGAGCTTTATTTCTAACTACCACCCCTTGTTCATTAGATTTGTTCTTGAAAATCCATTTTGTCCCAATTACATTAGTATGCAACGGTCTAGGGACTAATTCCCACACATTATTACGTTCAAATTGATGCAGTTCCTCATGCATAGCAGTAACCCAACACTCATCAACTAAAGCCTCCTTAATATTTTTAGGCTCTGCTAAGGAAACATAGCATAGATATGATACCTCGTCGCGCATTTGTTTGCGAGTTCTCAGTGGGTCTGTCACTTTCCCGATTACCTGACTTGTAGGATGATGAAGCTTTACTCGCGCTGATGGTTTCAATTCTTGAACTTCAACATTATTTTCGTGATTCTCCTCATCTTCTTCTTGCTCCTCTTCTTTTAAGGAATTTGTGTCTTTAGTATCATCATCTGAGTTTGACTCATGCATATGACCTGTATCCTATTCAATCAAAGACTCGTACACTTCGTTAGTAGTGATGTTAATTTCATCCAAAGGACTTTCATCAACCACTACATTTATGGACTCCATGACATTTTGAGTACGCATGTTATACACACGAAAAGCTCTACTATCCGTTGAGTATCCTAAGAAAATTCCTTCATCACTACGAGCATCAAATTTTCCAAGTTGCTTTTTATCTCTCATAATATAACACTTACTCCCAAAAGTTTTGAAATATTTAACACTAGGTTTTTTACCTTTCCACAGTTCATAAAGAGTATTCATTGTACCAGGCCTAAGATAGACTCGATTTATAACATAACATGCAGTGTTAACTGCTTCAGCCCAAAACCTACGAGCAATGTGTTTGGCATGAAGCATTACACGAGCCATCTCTTGAATTACACGATTTTTCCTCTCAACAACCCCATTTTGTTGTGGGGTTTTTGGCGCAGAAAATTCATGTCGGATACCAAGATCATCACAAAAATTAGCATATTCAGAATTTTCAAATTCTTTCCCATGATCCGAGCGAATACGAGTAATACACCCAATTTTCACTCTTTTCTCATTTTGAATACTTTTGACAAGAGCTTTGAATAGAGATATAGTTTCTGATTTTTCATGGAGAAATCTTACCCAAGTGAAGCGAGAAAAATCATCTACAATGACAAAGATATACCTTTTACCTGCAATGCTTTCCACTCTAGAAGGTCCCATTAAATCCATGTGGAGAAGCTCGAGCGGTCTCTTAGTGGCTATTCCAGTTGTCTTTTTATGAGGAGCCTTGATTTTCTTACCAAGTTGACATGGCCCACATATGTGATTTTTTGGCTTGCTGAGCTTAGGCACGCCTCTAATTAATTCTCTTTTAGTCAATAACGAAAGATCTTTAAAGTTAATGTGACCCAGACGTTGGTGCCAAAGTTCAGTGTCACTCAATTGTATAGAATGACAAGTTAAGCTATCAGTGGGTAATATACCATAACAATTATTAGAAGTACGTGTACCATGCATGACACATTTCCCTTGTTTATTTAACACATAGCAATCATTTTTAGAAAAACGAACTTCATGATGAGAATCGCACATTTGACTAATACTAAGAAGATTTGCTTTTAAACCATCCACATATAACACATTCTCAAGACAGGTTATGCCTGGAGCTTGTATGGTTCCTCTACCTACAAGTTTAGAGGTATTCCCATCACCAAACGTCACTATATCTCCATCATATTTTTCAAAACTAACAAAGAACGTTTTATCTCCAGACATGTGACGAGAACAACCACTATCAAGGTACCATACCTGTGAATCTCTAACTTTCATAGCTGTATGAGCAACAAAACAATGCAAATCTCTCTTTTTTATCCAAACCTTTTTACTTCTAACTTGAGCAAAGTACCTCTTGTGGTTAGGATGGGAATTTTTTTCAATGTTCTTGGCATTAATATACTTAGAGTTATTAAACTTAATATTCTGATGAAAATACTTTCGAGCAACCTTGGAATAACCATGTAATTTAAAACATTTAGGTCTAATGTGACCTCGAGCTTGACAATAATGACACACAGGGATAAATTTATCACTATTAGTCGTTTTAATATTATCATGTTGTTTACCACTGTTGTCAATATTAGTAGAGTGAAGCTTTGAGAGTACCTCTTTTGATTTTACCTTATTCACAATAACCTCCGGATGTTTTGAGGATGAAGCTTCATAGAAGCCAAGGCCTGACTTGTCGCTTGTTGATCTTTGGATATTAAGAATATGATCAAGTATCTTTGAACTTGCACTCATACGCTCTAGCAAACTGTTAGCATTAGAAATTTCAGAATTTAAGGCTTCTATTTTACCTTCAAAAACGGTGTTTGAATCAGTAAAAAATCTATTATTTTCTTGGAGTATCCCAACTTCCTTCCTCAACCTGTCTTTTTCATCAGTGACCTTGTTCAACAGTTCTTGCAATTCTACCACTTGTTTTTTCACACTTACCAACTCCACGTTGGACTTATTGCACTTCTCAGCTAGCTTGAGGTTTGTCTCACTAATTTTTATACTCTCTTTGTACATGTGGTTATAGGAAGCCTTCAACTCTCCAATACTCTCAACCTCAAATTCTTCTCCATCCTCACTCTCATCAGACGATTCATTCTCATTGAGATGTGACTTCAAAGATGCTCCAAAAGCAATAAAATTGGTGTTATCCTCTTGTTCTTCCTCTGACTCTTCAGACTCACTATCATCATCCCATGTTATGTTGGCTTTGAAGTTGTTCTTCTTTTTCAACTTATTAACACACTCATGGGCAAGATGACCGTAACCCTGGCACTCATAACATTTAGGTCCTGCCGGTGGCTCCTTAACTCCTTTTTTCTCTTTGCTAGAGGAAGACTCACCTTTTCCTTTGCAAACAACCTTTTTATCATTGAAATCATTTTTTCTCATGTTCTTTTTAAAAAATTGTTTAAAATTCTTTGTAAACAAGGCCATAGCTTCAAGGTCATATTCATCGTCACAATCTGAATCTCTTAACTCGCTCTGAGAGCTAGAAAATGCAATCGGCTTCGCCGAAGGTTTAGTTTTAGATTTTTGAGATTCAGGAGGTAACATGTCAGCCTCATAAGTTTGCAAAAGACCGACAATCTCTTCGACAGACTTTTCTTTAAGTTTTCGTTTTCCTTCAACCATTGTAACCTTAGTTTTAAATCTTATCAGGTAACGAACATAATTTTTTTTTAATAACACGAAAGGTAGGGATAGGTTCACCTAAAGTTTCACAACTATTAACAATAGAGATAAGCTTAGAATAAAACTGGTTGAAAGACTCGTCTTCTTGCATTCTAATAACCTCAAATTCGGTAGTAAGCCTTTGCAATTTGGATTGCTTGACAACATCCGTACCCTCATGACAAGTGACTAAAATATCCCAAGCTTCCTTTGCTATTTCGCAGTTTGCTATCTTATAGTGTTCATTCACATCCACTGCACTAAATAAAATATCCAATGCTTTATTATTTGCTTGTAATTCTGCCTTTTCTGCAACATATAACTCGGAACTAGGTTTGGGTACTGCTTGATTATTCACTGTAACAGTAGGGTACGTATATCCATTAACACATGACTTCCAAATTTCTTCATCTGCTGATCTCATTATAGCTTTGATCCTCGATTTCCAGTAATCGAAGTTTTCACTATCCAAAATAGGGATACGACTAGATGGGTGATTCATGTTCATATTTATCGTGAAAGCAAGGATCCACTCGAGGAAAAACTTCCTACTTAACGGGAGTGACCCGCTTGGATACCACCTGAAAAAACTTATTTAGCTAATCACGATGATTAATAAAATCACAGAAAATAAACAATAATCTATGACACATGCGATATACGTGGAAAACCCCGAATAGGGTAAAAACCACGGGAAGGATTCAAAACACTAAAAAATAACGTTGTGCGATTACAATCGACCTTTACATACAATTGAAAATCCTCTCAATTGACCCAAGACCCGATTGCCGAATCCACGTTCATCGCACCAAGTGTTTGATTGCCGCAAGCCTTGAATCCTCAAGCCTTCCGAGATACTTCCAGAAATCCACCAGAAGAACGATTGAATCAAAGGTTGAATAAGATCTTGGAGTATTTGATTTGGTTGCTCAAAACTTCATGCAAGAACTCCAAGCCATACCACAAAGATGTAAAAGATGATGCCCTCTCTCTTTCTCCTTGTTCTTTAGACGTCCAAAATAGGCTGCTCAAGATGTGTGTCTTTAACCCTAGCTGCTGCCCTTTTATAAGATGTTTTGGTCGCCTGCTTGAGCACATTGAAGTTGCTCGAGCACTTTCCTAACAACCTACTTGCTGGACTTGAGGTATAAAGTGCTTGAGCACGATGCTAGACTTTACCAACAGCCAAAGTGCTTGTCATGAGATAAAAATGTGCTCGAGCACTAGTACAAATACAACATGATTCCTTCCACATCCTAAACAGACGCATCTAGAATAATGAAAATAAAAGTACAACTCGATATTGTGTCATGGAATTGCCAACTGAAAAGGGAGCTCAGCTTTGTCCTTCCGTGACAAAAAAGGGGAGATGTTTTTTGCAATGTGTTTTTCTAGTGTTTGTTTTGCAGCTTCACAGGATAGACGCCTTCACACTATTAGGGGTTTTCTTTTAATGAATAGTGTGTTTTTTTTGTTTTGTCATGGAAGTGCCAAAGGGGGAGATTGTAAGCTCCATAAGCTAAGCTCCCTTTTCGGTTGGCAATTCCATGACACAATATCAAGTTGTACTTTTTATTTTCATTATTCTAGATGCGTCTGTGTAGGATGTGGAAGGAATCATATTGTATTTGTACTAGTGCTCGAGCACATTTTTATCTCATGACAAGCACTTTGGCTGTTGGTAAAGTCTAGCATCGTGCTCAAGCACTTTTATACCTCGAGTCCAGCAAGTAGGCTGTTAGGAAAGTGCTCGAGCAACTTCAATGTGCTCAAGCAGGCGACCAAAACATCTTATAAAAGGGCAACAGCTAGGGTTAAAGATACACATCTTGAGCAGCCTATTTTGGACGTCTAAAGAACAATGAGAAAGAGAGAGGGCAGCAGCTTTTGCATCTTTGTGGTATGGCTTGGAGTTCTTGCATGAAGTTTTGAGCAACCAAATCAAATACTCCAAGATCTTATTCAACCTTTGATTCAATCGTTCTTCTGGTGGATTTCTGGAAGTATCTCGGAAGGCTTGAGGATTTAAGGCTTGCGGCAATCAAACACTTGGTGCGATGAACGTGGATTCGGCAATCAGGTCTTGGGTCAATTGAGAGGATTTTCAATTGTAAGTATAGGTCGATTGTAATCGCACAACGTTATTTTTTAGTGTTTTGATTCCTTCTCGTGGTTTTTACCCTATTCGGGGTTTTCCACGTATATCGCATGTGTCATAGATTATTGTTTATTTTCTGTGATTTTATTAATCATCGTGATTAGCTAAATAAGTTTTTTCAGAGTTTGTCCCATATTGCTTATTATAACTTCCAAAACTAGTATATGAACCCAGCGGCATGTCCGCTCATTGCCAATTCGTTTTAAGTTGGATGTTTTAATAGGGGTTTATTGTCATTTTTTTATTTGTGGAGAGGTATCTATTATTTGGGAAAATCTCAAGGGGTGTTAGTGAAATTTACCCTTAAGAAAAAAGTAGTGACCCAATATCTTCTAAACGAGGAATGTGGTAGGTATAGATTAAACGTCTACGCTTTTAATAGGATAATTAAAATGTGTCAAAGTAGTAAAATAGATTTAACATATTTTAAGGATTTCAGCGTCAAAAAGGTGAAAAATTCATTGTATGCTAGATAGTTGCATGAAATGGTTACTTTCTCATAGACTAGAGGTCGAGGCACACGCGATGCATGTGCAAGTCAAGTTTTGATGAAATTATGCCCAATAATTTTGGTTTATTGTTTGGTCTTTGTGCCTATTGTGCTTTGTCTTTCTATTTCAAGCACGGTAATTTAAATAACATGTACATATGCTCTCCCAAATTTACCGTGTCAGTTAACAAAGAAAGAATACACCATTCCATGAAGATATCTATTTTTATTACCTCGGCTGGATAAATTTTTCGCGGCATAATGAGTCTTTTTGTGTCTGCATCGCCTTTCACTCGAAAGATAGGTGATCACTGTGAAAAACAATATTCACATTATTAGAAGTTCTAGAGTCAACATATAAACGACAACTCACAAATTTTTAGTTGTAGTATTACTTCTATATAGACTAAAGGATCAAATAATTTTTTCCACAGTATGAATTGTAGCATGCAAAGACAAAGATAAAAAAAAACCCATTCCACTTATGTTGTAAAAAATAAGATCTAACAATTGCCGTTGCACTCAAATACACAGCACATGCATGTGTGTGTGAATGTAGTGTATAGAGAGGTTGGGCACACGCGTGCGATGCGTGTGCAATTCGAATTTTTTTTAAAATATGCGAAAGAAACCATTAACAGTTGACCTCTTGTTAGTGGTTTCGGAGAAAGAAATAAAGGGCCAGTGCATCATTGTATGAACTGGGATTACCTCATTTCACTCGACACATTTTACTTCGTTTTTCTTCGTTCTTGATGCTAAAAGAAAAAAGAATTACTTGTATTTTGGTATGCGTGGAAACTCAAAAGTGAAAATTTGCAAATGGGCCAAGGAATTTTTGTTTTGTGCAAACAATGATGCTATGCAGAATTAAAATAGTCAAAAAACTAATGTTTAGGGACAAATTGGAAAGTAGGAAAAATAGACACAACCTAAAAAATGGACAATTGCACCGTCCATTTAAGAGAATGGCGATCTGAAAATGGCTAAGAATGAGTATGTGGCGTCGTTTTTGGTGTCGCCGTCGTTGTTGTCGTTGGAGAGGAGGATTGCGTTCTTTGAGATAGTGTCATCGGCGGAAATTTTGGCTACCGGAGAAACTGTGGTCGATTAGGATTGCCATGGTCTCCTGTACCTCTCCCTCTTCCTCTGCAAACTGGATGTCGTGTCTCTCGTAGAATGGGAAGGAGAAAATAAAGACAGCGGTTAAGGGGTGCAGTTACTCTTTTGTTAACTTTTTCTTTGTTCGCCCAAAGTGTAACCGCTCGTATCAAAGTTGTTTGTTTCTTAATTAACTCATTTGTTTGAGGGCATTATCGGAATGTGAAAAGTCTACACAACCTCAAAATTTGTGGACGCAAAACCTTTGCTCTCCCTTTATATATTAGAATAGATGCTTCAACTTCAAATTAAAATAGATTTAATTTTTCAGAAGTTAAGTAAGGGCTTGTTTGATAAAACAGATTCAACACTTAAAACTGAATCAATTAAGTAATTAGTGATTAAGTAGGTTTGATAACTACATTTTATATTATTTAACAGATTAAGTGCGACTTAAAATGTAGGCTAAAACATTGGGAAAAATTAAATAGCTTTAACTACTTAATTGTGGTTGAATTCTTATGTGCTTACAATCAATCATCACACCATCGCTGCCGCCGCTATCACCACCACTACCACCACCAGCACAACTATCAATCCACCACCCCACCACCACCGCCGCCATGCCGCCACCACCCACCACAACCACCACTGCCACCAACACCACCACCACCACCACCACTACTACTACCACTACCACTGCCACACTGCCACCGCCACCACTATTACCATTACCCATATACCACCACCACTATTGCCATGCCACTGCCATCACTCCACTACCACCACTAGCACTCCACTCAGCCCACCACCACCATTACCACGTCACAACCATTACACTACCATCACTACATCACCACCATTGCACCACTGCCACCACAACTCACCATCATTCCACCACCACCATTAATTTACTTCCACCGTTACCCCGCCAACACCTCCCAATCACCACTCCACCATTATCACAAATACACGATGACCATTAGTAAAATTAAGAGAAAATTAGAACAAATTTTTTTAAAATTTTTTAATTCAGTGCTAAATATGGTTTATCAAACAGCTTTTTAGTTTGAAAAATTCAGCATTCAGTTTTCAATACTTAATTTTTCAACTTTTAGTTTTATCAAACAACCCCTAAAAGAGATTCTTTTTAATGAGATAAAGAAAGTGATTAACCTTTGAAGGAGGATCCTTTCCAATCTATGTAAAGACACATAATTTTAAAAGATTTTTTCGAAAATAAAGTTGAAGAAATGTGTGTAATTATTTCAGAGGGTAAATTTCACTTACCATCCTTGAGGTTTCTGACAATTATAGGGACCTCCCCTAAGGTTTTTGAAATTCCACTGACCTACCTACTTTTGAAAATAAATGTCACATACCTCCCTTTCGTTAACTTCCGTTAGAAAAGGTAACGGAATGATGTCATGCCTTTCTCTCTCTCCTTTTTTTATTTTAAATCTTAAAATGTTTATAACTTTTATATTATATCTTCATTTTTTATGAAATTTATATATTTAAATTCTACTCGAAGAGATCTACAAAATGAGATCCATATTGAATGTGAAATTATGGAAAACTAAAATCTTATTTTTTCAATGTGAATTTTAATTATATTGTTACATAATTTAATTTTTTTTCAATGTGCAAGTCAAAATTTTACGCAAAAATTGTACAAAACATCATAAAATCTTCTTGTTTAACAATTTTATTTTTCCAAATATATTCTTAATTAAATGAACATGGTAAATTTGCAAGTCCATTTTTCTACTTATTGGTGACTTTATCCCAATAAAATTTTTAATTTTCAATGCAAATTTTAATTATACTGTCACTTTTTTTTTTTGCCATTCGATATACATCGGTAGAATTACCTGTTAAATGTTAGTAAAGCACAATGGTTGACCTCCTCTCCATAGGAGTCGAACCCAGAACCTCACCTCTATAGAATTAGAAGGGGCTACACACCCAACTGGGCTAACTGCACTGGTCTACTGTCATATTCAAAAATTAGAATTTAAATTTTGCATGAATTTTATGAAAAATGAATATGAACAAAAAAAAATTGTAAGAATTTTGAGGTTTAAAGTTTTGAGTTACACATTGAAAAATTAAATTATGTAGCATGATAATTCACATTGAAAAATTAAGATTTTATTTTTCCATAGTTTCAGATTGAATATGGATCTCATTTCGTAAATCTTTTCGAGTAGATTTTAAATATATAAATTTCATAAAAAATGAATAAACAAAAGTTATAAACATTTTAAGATTTAAAGTATAAAGAGGAGAGAGAGAGAATGCATGACATCAGCGTTTAAATCAGCGTTTTTTGTTACCTTTTCTAATGGAAGGGAGGTATGTGACATTTATTTTCAAAAGTAGAGGAGATCAGTGAAATTTTAGAAATCTTAGGGGAGGTCCCTGTAATTGTTAGAAACCTCAAGGGAGGTAAGTGAAATTTACCCTATTTTAAATGCTAGGTGGCAGGTTAATGTGAGAGAAGTGGGAAATGTGGATTAAATTGTAGCACCTTGGTAACTACTTAGGTGTGTTGTGTGATTATTTAAATTGGTAGTATACAAGGGAGTATAGATAGATAATTCATTCTCCTCCCGTCCCCCATATAGCCGGTCCTCCCTCTCTCTCATCTCCTATATTTTTTCTTCAACTTTCTCCACAAATTCACCTCCCACACTCTAAATCCTAGATCCTTACTCGAGAGCATCATCCACACGTGCGTGTAGCTCGGGTTTCGATTGGTTGCTCTTGGAAGGGATGCATTTCAATTGGGGCTTATTTGGGAGCTAGGTTTTGAATTACATGCTTGTGGGAGTGTAAACCTTGATTCTTGATTCAAACTCTAATACAAATTTTTAATTTACTCAAGTTCTTCACCAAACCACAATAGGGTTAAATTTTTGATGACTTTAATTGCCCTTTACAATTTGTGCTTACTTAAATTTGTGATCACATTTGAATTTGAGTTTATCCATCGAAACACCTTATAGGAAATGACCTTTTCCTCAAAGTCTCATTCAAATTTGAGTAAAAGTTTGGGTACAAGCCGGTGATCCTCGTAGACAAATTTAGGTGGATATACAAACCAGGGCTAGAGATTTTTCCTTGCTAATCAAATTCTTTTCCTAAATCCAGCAGGGGTGGGTTTTGTATAGTAATGTGCCCAGCTTTTTGGTTACTAGTTTGCGTTTTGATCAGTTAAGCACTCCCACTCCTCGTTTTGTATCACATGTACATCTTGTAACCTTATTCAGTTAGTATAATATATTTTTGTGTGCATTTGCAAAAAAAAAAAAAAATTAATAATTCTTTTCCTAAATCCAGTGCATTTTAATCCAACTTGCATGGATAACACATCCAGCTACAGTAGATAATTATTTTCCACTTTGATCATTCAAGAATTTGGATGTGGAATCTTGGATAACACATCCAGTTAGCTTCAGTAGACAATTAAAAGTATGCAAATTCTAAAATCAATCCACTAGAGTTTGTTAGGATTTGAAGATGCAAGTCGTTGATTGCGGAGATGAAATCCAACCCGCTGATCTTGGCACCGTTGATCCCCGAGATCAACAGCTCAGATGCGCCTCCAGATCCCCGGGTCTGCCAAATAGTTCATCAAAACCAACCAAGTAAAAAACCCAAAGTAGTTCAATTCATTAAATGCAATTTTAATTCTAATACAAGTATATCAAATCCAAATATCATGTGCTTATATAGAAGCAAAAACAAAGAGGAAAATAAATTTACCAGGAGACAGGTAGCACGATGCAACAGAACACATAAGTGTGATGCACCGAGCTGTTTAATGCTGGCTTTTCAGAAAACAGATCTATGCTTCGGAAACATGAACATCCCTCACTTGTTTGTTTCGTTCAAGAAACGGAGAGAGTTCACCAGTAAGAAGCAACAATAAATATGCTAATACACTGTATTTGTATGCATTTGGAGAGATTGATATGGTGATTTATCAAGCCGATTGAGAAACAAACTACGATACCGTAGAAAAATCGTAGCTGTGATGTGGAAATTACGTATGTATCATAATTCCCCTCGGCGCTGATCGTTTTTAATTTACGCTTTCGTTGACACGTCCAACGGCAGCGGCCGGCGGACGCAACGCCTCACGGAAGCGATTGATCTGTGCAGAGTGAGTTCATCAGTGTGATTCAAGAAAGAAAAATGAAAGAAACGAAAGAGAGAGAGAAATGAGGAGATTTGTTAGGTAAAAGAAAGGGGCTTGAAGTTGTTTGCCTGGTTTCCCAGAGCCGCATGGGAGTTTGAGCTGAGTATTTCACCCCAAAATCCCGGTTCTATGGGCGGCGCTAGGGTTTCCATTTGACAGATCCCTCCTGCTCATGGTTCAGAATTTATAGATCTTGGCAATTCGTCCGAGTGGGTCATTGCGAAAGCAATGTTTGGATACAGTTTTTAGAAGGGAAACGAGTGGGTGTTTGGCAGCATTTTTTTATTTACTTCACTTTTTGTATTTTGTTTTTATATCTTTTGTAATTTGAATTAAGATCATAATGTATTACGAAATGTAAAGTGTTTGGATGGTGTGTATGAATAATGTGTTTAGACATTGTTTAGAAGATATGTGGTGAAATATTGTCCGGATTTTTTGTTGAACCAATATATATATAGGATCAACTTCTAACGAGGGATCTCTCATTTTAAATAAAGTGAGGACCAAGCAGTTTTTTCACTTTCCGAACTGAATTTCAACGATTCGAAATTTTTAACAAAAATGATTGGATGAAACCCTTCCGGGTATTTTTTTTGGACGAATCCTCGTGGTGGACCTTAAAAACACATTTTAAACACATCTAACGGTTTGGATCGTCGAAATTTGGTTGGGAAGCATGAAGTCCTCACTTTGGTCCTCATATAAGGGTCCTCATTGTAAGTGTTTGACAGGTTTGCGAAAAATGCATTTTGCAACAGGCATGGGCGGAGGGACATTAGGTCAAGTGGGGTCACTTAAACCCACTAACCTCCAATTTATCCTTTGATGAATTGATCGTTTTTATTTCATTTGGCAAAACTGACCCCACAATTAGAATGAAATTGTCCAAAGTATAAAAGGATTTGTCGCGCTCGGGATTTCGATCAATGGGTTTGAAATATTTTCATGGTCGAGTGATCCAAGTGATATCCAATGCGACGTGGTTTTACAAAAACTTGGGTTTTATAGCTGTGACTGAGCCAAAATAAATTTAATATAAAATATCTCAGAGTCTCCACTTGACATGATTTTAGGTGTGCCAAGTAATCTCAGAGTCTCCACTTGACATGATTTTAGGTGTGCCAAATAACCATATGAGTAAATACTTTGGAAAATGACAAATAAATATCTCGGGTTAAAGACATAGTTTTATATAAATGACTTGGTTTTTGTTTGGTCTGAGATTTTAGAGCAGAAAAGGTTTGGTAATTCACTATTACGTGTTGGAAGCCGGAGCACCCTACCCTGCCCTTTCGGCACTCGGAACAAACGTTTTCAAAACAAAATAAATGATTGAAGACTTATAAAGAGAGTGATTGAAGACATATATACAATGAGAAGAAGAAAATTAATATTCTGCCTGAAAATATATTTTATTGCACAGCCGTGCCCTGGCCTCAAGGGCTGCCTACGTATCTCTGGTCTTAGGAGAATCAGGTCATCACGTAGTTCAAGAAGACAAATAATTTATTGGGAAATGAAACCGAGCCCGACTTCAAGGCTGCTTATGTATCTCCGGCCTCAAAAGAAACAGGTCTCGCGTAGTTCGGGACAAAGACTGAAGTTTTGGAGAAGTTAATCTCATTAGGGAATTTAACCAATGAGGCACAGAAGTGTTTCCCCCGTAAACAGAGGATAATGTCTAAACTCTGGTGATGATAATGGTGAGGATCAAAAGTATACAGGAAACTCCGGGACATCTCCAGAAGTCTCCGGGACTAGAGACAGGACTAGAAAGACTACACGACTCAGTGGAAAAAATATTGAAAAATGGCCGTCTGGGGCTGCCGATAGTTATCGGGAGGTCCCAGGATGTTTATTGGGTGGCCATAAGGCTGAAAAATGAGTTTAAAATGCAGTTTGCAAGTTTGTATAACAAGTTGTAAAATTCCAGTCCGGAGCCGAAATTGGCTGTTGGCGGGCCCCGGGATATATCTGATACAGATTTAAAGAGTAAAGTGAGTACAGAAAATATAGGAGATTTTATGGTAAAAAGTTAGAAAATCTTCACCTAAGCGGGAAAAGGTAGCCGATGGTCGATGGTAAATATCTGGTACAGTTTTTGATAATAAAAATGAGTACTGTTGACTCAGCTGATTTTTTTGGTAAAAAGATAATTTTTGTTACCCAGAGCCAAAAAATGGCCTCGGCGGGTGCCAGGTGGTCTCCAGTAGGATTTATGGGCTGAAAATAGGTTTTTGAAGTTCGAGGGGTATTTTGGTAAAAAGTTGTGAAATTTGGTTTCGGGACTCCGGATGACTGTCGGCAAGCCCTAGAAAGCTTTTGGATCAATTCTGTAGGCTGAACTGGCTCTGAAAATGACATAGGGGTATTTTGTTAATTTTGACATGGAGCTGACTTTGGGGCTGGAAGAAACTCGAAGCGGATCTTGGGACACTTCCTAACTGACTCTTTTAAGGAAATTAGGTGAAAGAGACCAGAAAAGGCATTTTGGCAATTTGGGGGAGAAGCTAATTTTGGGACCGGAACAATGTTAAGACGTGCCCTACGACACTTGGGTATGCATGGCATAATCTAAAATTGCACAAAAAATACGATATAAATAATATCATAGATATAACATAAAAAGAATGTCCGGATCCTATGTGGGAACTCGAACAACATAACATATTAACATGGGGCCCAAAGGCTAACATAAAAAGTATCCGAATATTATTGTGATAATATGATATTATCTTGTTGGGAAAAATATTTTGATTTTCTTGCGACAGAACCCTTGGGCTGCCTACGTATCCCCGGCATATAAGTGGAATCAGGTCACTCTGTAATTCGGACCTTGGTCCAGTTTATGCAAATATATCTGAATTCATTAAATTAATCTTGAAGTTTTTATTTTTGGGATTTTGTGCTTTCCAGACGGCTAGTCAAGTCAAGGTAAGCGATCTCAGAAAGTACGGAAAAGACCCAAAAGGGAGGCAGCAGGTACACTTTTTGTTAGTCTTTTCATTATTCCTCGCCTCAAACTTCGACGAGACTGACGCGATGCACTGCAATAGTGTACGTCTATATTATTGTGAATTTTATTGACTCACAGATTGATTGAATATAAATATGCAGTATTACAGCATTCGAAACTAGACGCAAGCCTGGTCCACAGGCAATAGCCGGGCCGACACAGTTCTAAATATTTCTACTACATGCTAAAAATAAGCAGACTGTTATTGGTATTTGAAAAAGATTTACTTACAAACTCCCGGCTCTAACCCTGGGCAGAGAATCAGATAGAGCTTCCGCCGGATATCAGATAAAATAGTCCAAAAGAATCGGCTACAGCCTCTGGCAGACAGTGGTTGATTTTGACCTGGTACTCTGACAGAGTAATGGCAGGATTTATGATCCAGATTTTTTTCGGGAGAAATTTGGCAACACTTCCGCATAACCCTGACCACCTGTATTTCTTCTCGGAGAAATCTGGCAGAGCTTCCACATACTATCTATATCCCGAGATTCCTCTTAGGGAATCCGGCAGAGCTTCCGCGTAACTTTGGCTACCAGTGTTTCTTCTCTATGAAACCCGCCAGAGCAACTGCGTAGGCTAGTGACCTCTGTGTTGGTTCCTCCCTCCTCTCTCTCTTTTCTCTCTCTTCTTTTCTTCTCTAGCCGTACAAATGCAATTACGCCTAACCTTAGATCTGCCATGTATTTTTATGACACTAGCTCCACTCTAACTTCAATATTGAAGCAAAATTAAACACCAGAAAAAGTTAACTGTGCTATTACTTATCTTAACTCCACCTTATTTACATTTATTGGAGAAGCTCGTACATGTTACAACCAAGGTTATGAACACTGTACCGTTGTTAGTGGTTCTTTTACTTCTTTATAACAAAATAATCGAGTGCGAGCGTGCCAGAGAGAGTTTCAATCTCCTCCCTCGGATTAACTTTGGAAAAATCAAATCTAATCAGGCGATTGTGTTGTATTGGTTCAATTACCTCAATTAAGAGGATTTTTTTCTTAACAAGTGAAGAAATACAAACCAATATACTTAGGAAATCAAAGAACAACAAAGAAACAAGATACTTCGATTGATAAATCAAAGATAAACTTACTTCGAAATTGCCTCCAACTTCAAATACAAGAACTTCGAACAGGTGATTGTTACAAGAACAATCGAGTTTGATCCTAACTACTTACTAATCTATTTCGAACTGAGTTCGAAATCCTAAACTACTTTGCCAATGAACAAACCAAGCATCAGTTTTTTGATAGCTGTTTGTTGAAGATTTGTCCGGGGGTTTTTCACTCTTTAATTTCTTCTATTTATAGACGCTGCTTGCAGTTGAACTTCCCGCCCAATGAATTTGAACTTGGCTTGCTTCGAACTCTAACTTCTACTCTTCGAGTTGGCAGTTTCTTCCCTCTTCCACGTTTGAATTTGAATTCTTCCAATTCTTCCTCCAGAAGCTTTTATTTTGAATCTGCACAGTTGCTTAAACTAACTCAAGTGATTATGAGTTAAGGAGATAACTGCCTTTCAAGAAGTACTCCATGTGTTCTAACTGTCATCTGCTCTGTTTCACAAGTTTACACGTGGAGTTTATGTGTTCAGCAGTTAATATTATGGCTTCGAAGTCAATTTCTATTTTATCCTTGACTTGTAATTGCCAATAACCATTTTTTGATTTTGAGAAACAATACGACATCCTATTTACTCAAAATATATTCCTTTAATCCAGTGTATCTTCATCAGCAAGTACTTGCCAATGTTTGGCATTTTTGATTACGTGTCAATCAATTATTGGATTTGTTAATTTTATATGTAAACATACCCCCCACATTAACATCGTTGTTCAAAGAATTTGAATAAGTGTTAATGTGCCTTTTGCCGCTTCGACTTCCTATGAACTTCAAAAGAGGAAGTTATCCAGAATGATCTTGAGCAGTTTACACGTTTCCAATGACGAATTGATGGGTGATGGGCAGTTAATCTGCACGTTCTCCACCTTCAGGAATTTGAATCGTTTCCTACTTAAAACTTTGCCTATAAAAGGGCTTAATTACTGGTAAAATTAATCACCAGTCTTCATTGTAAACTGACTCTTATCTCAACTAAACCATGGCTAACGTTTCCAACACCCAAAATGCCTTCGAAAACTTGGTTCTTAATGACCCAATTCCTATTGATACTAGCAATGTCGTCACACCAATTATTGGTGAGATTCGAAGGGATCGTTCTTTCACGGTGGTTCAAATGGAGGATTCTGAGCCTATTGATCCATGGAATCCTCCAACTTCTCCCATTCCTAAGCCCTTTCTATGGGGTTTACCATCTGAAATAGTGGTGGTAAAGATGGATGATCCTGCTGGCTATAGAGGTTGGAGCAAATATCGCTCATTGGCTATGAGTAGGTATTTGTCTCCTTTTATTCGACGTGATCCCCATATAATAATGTTTGACAGCATTATTGCCACTTGTCTCACTCCTGCTTTCTTTAAAGACTGTGAAGATGAGCGATCAGGCTTTGCTGGCTATGGGGAATTTAAGCAAAGAGCCAGTAAACAATATATCTATTGGCTAAATGAGGTTCGAAGGCCTCATTTTGAGGGAAATTTTGTTGATCCTGCCAATCTCTCTCTTCGAGCTCTTCCAGAAAATCCAAATTGGTTCGAAGAGTTAAAGAATATCAAGTTCGATCCCACTATTTTCCATGCTGATTATTCTTCTATGAATATAACCATTTAAGTCTTTTAAATGGTATGCTCATCTTTTAAGAACTCTATAAATTTGGTAAGGTCCTTCCCAATTCGGAGCCCATTTTCCAAGTCCTTGTTTTCTTTCTTTGATAGGTAATACTACTTTCCAAACTAAACCTATATCAAAGCTTCGAACAACCACTTTCTTGTTATAACTCCTAGCTATTCTTGATTTTTGTAAAAGAATCTGATTTAGGGCTTTAATCCTTTCTTCATCTATCTCTTCGAGTTCCATATACATTGCTTGGTGATAGGCTCCAACATTTAACTCAATTTGAGAAACAACTCTTTGTGATCTTACCACAATTTCCATTGGTAGAATAGCATCATGTCCATAAGTTAGAACAAAAGGAGTAGCCCCTGTACTGCTCCTTTTAGTAGTTCGATATGCCCATAACACATTTAAAAGTAAGCTTGGCCATTCTTCTGGATTTCTGTCAACCATTCTCTGGATACCTCTTTTGATAATCTTATTGGTTGATTCTGCTTGACCATTTGACTGAGCATTATAAGGAGTAGAGTTAATTAAAGAAACCCCATGAGAAGCTGCAAAAGCTTTTACTGCTCTTCCTTCAAAGATGGATCCATTGTCTACAATTATAGTTTCTGGAGATCCAAATCTATAAATAATGCCTTTAATAAATTCAATAACTTGTTCTTGAGATACACTTTCAAAGGCTTGAGCTTCGACTCATTTGGTAAAATAATCAATGGCTACTAAAATGAATTTATCCCCATTTCTAGAAGCAGGATAAATCATGCCAATCATATCCATAGCCCAACCTCTGAATGGCCAAGTTTAACTACGTACTGTAATTCAGTAACTGGTAATCGTTTGAGAGGTTCTGTCCTTTGACAAACTTGGCAACCTTTTGCATAATCAATACAATCCTTAAGAATAGTAGGCCAATAATATTGATACCTTCGAATCAACCATCTCATCTTGATTCCTGCTTGATGAGCCCCACAAATACCTTCATGAACTTCTGCCATAACTTTAAAGGAATCCACTTTGTTCAAGCATTTAAGCAACAGTCCATCTGCTCCTCTTTTGAACAGTTCTCCATTATACATAATATAATTGACAGATCTTAGCCTTGTTGCTCTATCTGTTTTAGCATCAGGTTTTGTTAAATAATCAATCAATGATTGTCTCCAGTCATTCGAACTAGGAGTAGTAGTGATTTCACACACTTCGAAATCAGTATGTCTATCTTTAAACATTGGTAAGGATTTCCCCTAAAGTTAATTGACAAAACTCTTTGCTTTCATCAGTGATAAACTTAAATCCTGATGCTCTTTGAGCCACTGCATCCGCTTCTCCATTAAAGAACCTTGGAACGTAAGTAAAAGTAATCATATGCAATTGCTTAATTAACAACTTCACATATTGAAAATAAGGTTTTAGACCAGCACTATGGCAACCAAATTCTCCATTCACCTGATTTATTACCAACTGAGAATCGCCACACACCTCAACCATGTCAACCTTCAAAGTAAGCAAAAGTTCTAAACCCATAATTAAGGCTTCATATTCTGCTTGATTATTGGTACATTCCCCTTCATTTATCTGAAATCCAAATTTGGTTTTCAAACCCTAAGGAGACTCCAAAACAACCCCAATTCCAGTCATTTGAGATGTTTTCGAACCATCGAACCACATCTTCCATGGCTTAATTGTCACTGTATCAACATCTGCTATTTCAGGAGTTTCAATTCCGTTTGGATGATCAGCCAAAAAATTAGCTAAAGCTTGTCCTTTAACTGATTTTTGAGGAACATACTCTAGATTAAATTCAATTAAAGATACAATCCATTTCCCAATTCTTCCACTAAGTACAGGTTGAGATAACATATACTTCATAACATCAGTCTGGGAAATTACATAAGTTACTCTAGGCATCATATAGTACCTGAGTTTCTTCGAAGCAAAAAACAAAGTTAAACATAGCTTTTCTACTGCAGAATACCTACTTCCCTTCTTCATTGTCTTGAGCCAACAGAACTCCTATTGAGTCATAATTTGCTGCTAAATACAGTTTAACCGGCTCTCCCTTTTTAGGTGGAACAAGAACTGGTGGATTAACCAAGTACTCCTTAATGGCCTTGAAAGCATCATCATGCTCCTGTGTCCATTCGAAGTCCTCTCCATCCTTCAATTTCAACAAAGAAGAGAAGACTTTAGTTTTCCCTGCAGTATTAGATATAAACCTTCGAAGAAAATTCAATTGACCAAGAAATTTTTGAAGTTCTTTCTTGTTTGAAGGAGGTTTTGCTTCAATAATAGCTTTAGCTTTATTGCTATCAACTTGAATACCTTTGCTGTGGACTAGATACCCTAAAAAGTTACCTGCTGTTACTCCAAAAGCACATTTAGCAGGATTCAACTTTAGTTGATAATGCTTCATCTTCGAAAAACTATTTTCAAATGTTCTACATGATCATCAATAGATTTTGATTTGACAATAATGTCATCTATGTAACATTCTAGAAAACCCCCAATTATTTCATGGAAAATAGTGTTCATAGCTCTTTGATAAGTAGCACCAGCATTTTTGAGCCCAAAAGGCATTCTGACCCATTCGAAGGTCCCAAGGTTGCCTGGGGCTCTAAATGCAGTTTTATGAACATCTTCTTCAGCTATACAAATTTGATTATACCCTGAATGTCCATCCATAATAGACATGATTTTGTGGCCTGCAGAACTATCCATAAGCATGTCTACTATAGGCATTGGGTATTCATCTTTAGGGGTTGCAGTGTTTAAATTTCTAAAATCAATGCAAAACCTAATTTTTCCATTTTTCTTGATAACAGGAACAATATTTGATAGCCACTCCACATATCTTGATGTTCTAATAAAACCAGCATTCAAAAGATTTTGAATTTCTTTTTTAACCAAAGATATGGTTTCAGGAGACATTTTTCTTGGAAGTTGTTTGAAAGGTTTGCAATTATGTTTAATAGGTAATCTATGTTCAACCAAATCTCTACTCAAACCTGTCAATTCTTTATAACTCCAAGCAAAGCATTCTTTGTTCTCTTTAAGCACTGCGATCAACTTGGCCTTCGATGCAGCATCAAGTTCCTTGTTGATTTGTACAGTGTTTGGAACAATTCCTTCTCTCAATTCCACTTCTTCTAAAGGATCTTGGGAATCGACATGACCTATAAAGGCTTCTTCGAATTTGATTGGCTTCAACCCCCAGTCAGATTTCTCAGCCAATAATTCATCCCAATCATTTGTTTCCTGTAACTTCTGCTCTATTTCTAGAGCCATAATTTTAACTAAGGCCAGTGAGTTGACCTCTTCGAACTCTGTCTTGGACTCACATCCAAGCAGCCTCATCTGGTGGATTGTCTGATTCATAATCAACTGCTTGTTTAAGCTTAGATTTTAACTCTGCCAATTCTCCAATCTCCAATACATTGGATGGAGGGGTGGCCGGTTGTGCAATTTCACTTAGAGGGATGATTTTTGGTTTATACATCTCAGCCTCTGCACAATTTGCTGAAGTGTTGAAAGGATGTGGGTCTGCCTTTACTTCTTCAACCCCCACTTCTTTCCCATTTTCATACTTCACAATCATCAATGCTTGATGCATTGAAGATGGAATACAACCATTGACATGAATCCAGTCCCTGCCAAGTAAAGCATTATACTTACTTGTAAAAGTATCCACCACAAAGAAAGCAGTGTCAGTTTCTACTTGACCAACTTTCAGGCGTATAGAAACAATTCCTTTAGGACTTTTACTTTCATCAGTAAATCCTGCAATGGATGTGCTTGTAGGGATCAATCGAACCTTCTCTTTTCCCAACTTTTTCAGAGTTCTGGATGGCAAAATGTTTACTGCTGCACCATTATCAACCAGGACTCTGTTTAATAAGATTCCATCAAACAAAGCAGATATGTATAATGGTTTCAAATGGTACCTCATATCAGTTGATGGTGACTTAAAAGGATAAGATACATCAGCACAATTCAGATCAACAATTAAGGGATATTCAGCGTTCATTTCTGTCTCTGGAACGAAAACTGCTTTCTCTTTGGACATCACTTCTGGTTCCTCCATAGCATTAACCATAATCATGAGTTCTTCTTCTTCCTCTTCTTTCTGAATCTTCGAAATTAAGGTTCCCCAGCCTTCGTTCCAACCATTATCATAGGTAAGCTCGTATTCATCATCACTTGATACATCAATGACCTCCATAGGAGCAACTGTAGGTTGTAGGATCCTTCGAACTGGTGAGCAGTCTGGTCCAAAAGGTCCAAAATCAAATGAAGGAGAAACTATATTAATCTGTACTTCGGGTAAGGTTCCAAATTGAATGGTCCTTTTATCCTGAACTGGTATCTCAGACACTTTTTCTGATATGTCCATCTTTTCAGGAATTTCCATTGAAGTTTCCATAGGAGAGCTTGTTTCAATAGGAGATGAATTCACTCCTTCACCCTCTTCCTGTTCCACTATCATAGCTTCCAGTAATCCGGATTGATAGCTTGCCAAGGAATTTGGTGAAGCTGGGCTGTTTTGGGGTACTTCACTATCCATTCTTGCAGCCAAGCTTTCCAGTGCTTCCTTTTCTGATTGAGTAAATCCCCATCAAAGGGATTCTTCAGAGTCTTCTCTTCGAAGTCGATTAAACCTTGGGTTGAACTTCTCACCCCCAGTAAGGTTCTCCTTAGATGCACATTCTTCCATCTGGAAACTAGTATATCTCCTTTGTAACTTTCTCTTCTGAGTTCGAGTCAATATAGGAATCATCTGAGGAGATTTGGTCTTTGGGTCTCTTATAACTACCCATTGACCAGTAGGAGCATTTGGAGGTTTGACCATTTTATTCCCAACCATAGAGTGAGTTTTGTACCCTTGGAAGAGTTCTGGTTTGACTTTTTTCAAAAACCAATCAGGAACCCCTTTCACCAAGGTAAATTGATCCTCCTGTCTTTCATCTTCTTGACCCATTGGGGCCTTTCCAGTGTTAGCCCTCTTCAAAGGAGGATAATCCCTCTTCGAAGTTGGTGGAACTGGACTAGAAGGCACATCTCTCTTAGAAACCAACCAAGGTCTCTCATTCTTTCCATAACTAGTGTTAAACCATGGTTTTCGTTCATTATTTTGATCTAAAGCCTTTCTTTCCATCCTTTTTGGAAAGAAGTCAACCCCTTGTCGATCAAGATCTTTGAAAACCAGATAATTTGCTCGACACTCTACCCATAAACATTCCAAAAAAGAAGCTTCAAGCATAGGGAGGTGAGACTGCTTGAATCCTTTTTGGGATGAACCCTCTGATGCATATCTTGGCCTTTCATTTCTGTAAGTGTCACTTCGAGGTTGACCAATCTTTGGCCTCCATTTCCCAAATTGCACCGAATTCATTCCAACGTGCATTTGCTTGTTCTGCCATACTTCTTGAACAGTTTTGGCCAAAGATGTTAGCACATTAATGTTAGCAGTCACTTCTTCGATCTTTGGGAATGGATCTGTGTCTATTCCCATAATCTTTTCAGGAAACATGATTCTTCCTTTCTTGATCTGTTCTTGGATCCTGTCACGGAAAACATTACAATTCTTAGTCGAATGTGTCCAAGAAGCATGCCACTTACAATAGTTCTTTCCTTTTGTTTCTTCCAAAGTTGGAAGTTTCACGTTTTTAGGAAGTTTAATAAACTTCTTCTTTAAAAGATAATCAAAAATTTCATCTGCTTTAGAAACATCAAATGAATATACTTTGCTAATTGCCTTCTTGTTAGTCCTTGGTCCTATAGAAGAATCCTTTCGAACTAGGCATTCACACACACAAGGGTCATGTTCAATAATTTCAGCAGCATCAATTTCATAAGTAGAGTCTTTATAATAAGTTGAATAAGAAGAGTTATTCCTGTCAACATCTTCTTCTAGCAAAGATTCATATCTAGAAGCTTTGTAAGTTAAATCAACCAAATCCCTAAATTCAGTAGAATCGAACTTCTTCCTAAGTTCTCTACTTAAGCCATCTTGTGCTATTCTAACAAATTCAACTTCTGGTAGTTGAAGTTTGCATTTGTTTCTAGCCTTTTTAAACCTAGCAATAAATTGAGCAGCCTTTTCATCAGGCTTTTGCTTTAATCTTGCTAAATCAGCCATAGTGACTTCAGGTTCAGTTTGATAAAATTGTGCATGGAATAATTCTTCCATCCTTTGCCAATTTGGAACTGACTCTGGTGTCAAATTAGAGTACCATTCGAAGGCTGTTCCTGTCAAGGAATTAGAAAACAATTTCAACTTAATGAACCCATTATTGCCTAGTTCTTTACACTGAGCCGTAAATCTAGCAATATGTTCAGTTGTTGATTGTTTTCCATCCCCATGGAATAAAGTAAAATCTGGGATTTTAAACCCCCTAGGGACTTCGAACTGTCTATCTATCCATTATGGATAGGGCTTTCTATAAATTTGAGTTTGTACCCCCCGGTTTAGAGGTCCATAAACTTCTTGCATGAGGCCTAATATTTTATCTCGAAGGGCTGGGTGTTCCCCTAGAGGTACCCTTGAATTAACAGGTGGTTCCCCAGCGACATTTCTAGGCATGTGATCTTCTGGAAACCTCTGAAAAGGATCATCAAAAGGCCTAGGTTGCTTGAAAACCCCCTTCCTGCCTTGTAAAAGGTTCATAAAGGTAGTTCGAATGTACCCTTCCCACCTCTGGTATTCCTGAATACTTAGGAATCCCAATCTCTGGATTAGGTCTTTTCGAATTGGCTCTATCCTTCTCATTAAACTGGTTTCCAGGAGTAAAAATATACTCATCAAACCCGTAATTACTGTTCCTAAAACCCTTATCCTCGTTTATACCATCAAAGTTTGGTTCGAAAGGGATATTAGTGTTTTGCTTGAACACTTTCTTAGATTTAGGAGTTTGATAATCATGAGTTTTTGCAGGTTCGTACCAAAATTCTGGTATATCATCTACATTTATAGGCTCTTTTCCAGGCCTTGACTTAAATTTGCTTGTGCTAGCCTCTCTTTTATCCTTCTCAAATGAAGGTAAATGATCACTCTTAAGTCCTGATTGCTCTTTCAATTTTTGTAACATAAGCTTCTGTGTCTGAGCCAATTCTTTAAATGTAGCAATCATTTCAGCAAACTGACTACATGACACATTTCCTCCAACTTCTGGATTCTTTGGGTCATCAACGTGTACAGTTTTATTATTCCTAGTATTCATTCGAGAAGTCTGGCCAATTCCCACATTTAAGTCTTGACCAGTACGAGTTTCTGGGCCTGTTTGAAGGCCTTCAACTTGTTCATTCTCTTTAGAATTAACATTATTCTCATCTTCTGGCGTTTGGCCAACCTGAGAATCATCTGCTTGCTTCCTAAGTTTTGGAGCCATTCAACACTTTCAGGTCCCACCGGGCGTGCCAAAAAATGTTAGTGGTTCTTTAAATTCTTTATAACAAAATAATCGAGTGCGAGGGTGCCAAAGAGAGTTTCAATCTCCTCCCTCAGATTAACTTTGGAAAAACCAAATCTAATCAGGCGATTGTGTTGTATTGGTTCAATTACCTCAATTAAGAGGATTTTTTTCTTAACAAATGAAGAAATACAAACCAATATACTTAGGAAATTAAAGAACAACAAAGAAACAAGATACTTCGATTGATAAATCAAAGATAAACTTACTTCGAAATTGCCTCCAACTTCAAATACAAGAACTTCGAACAGGTGATTGTTACAAGAACAATCGAGTTTGATCATAACTACTTCCTAATCTATTTCGAACTGAGTTCGAAATCCTAAACTACTTTGCCAATGAACAAACCAAGCATCAGTTTTTTGATAGCTGTTTGTTGAAGATTTGTCCGGGGGTTTTTCACTCTTTAATTTCTTCTATTTATAGACGCTGCTTGCAGTTGAACTTCCCGCCCAATGAATTTGAACTTGGCTTGCTTTGAACTCTAACTTCTACTCTTCGAGTTGGCAGTTTCTTCCCTCTTCCACGTTTGAATTTGAATTCTTCCAATTCTTCCTCCAGAAGCTTTTATTTTGAATCTGCACAATTGCTTAAACTAACTCAAATGATTATGAGTTAAGGAGATAACTGCCTTTCAAGAAATACTCCACGTGTTCTAACTGCCATCTGCTCTGTTTCACAAGTTTACACGTGGAGTTTATGTGTTCAGCAGTTAATATTATGGCTTCGAAGTCAATTTCTATTTTATCCTTGACTTGTAACTGCCAATAACCGTTTTTCGATTTTGAGAAACAATACGACGTCGTATTTACTCAAAATATATTTCTTTAATCCAGTGTATCTTCATCAGCAAGTACTTGCCAATGTTTGGCATTTTTGATTACGTGTCAATCAATTATTGGATTTGTTAATTTTATATGTAAACAACAATACCGGCCACTTGATACTGGTTTTTGTTTAAAAAAGGTACCAAGGATCCCCAATACCGTACCATGTCCAATAAGTCACTAACGGCTGTATCGAAAAATATCAGGCATATCGGTAGTACTTCAGCTACTGGCCGATATTTGCGTGTCGCCCTTTTCTGACTAGACTAGAAGCCATTCTAATCTCTAACTTCTACTGGATGGAAAAAGCATCCAACCTTTTTCCAACATGTGCCATCAATCCCCCTCATCCACCCAATCAGCCTCCACCACGTCAGACCACCATCACTTTTTAATTTCATTATATTCTTCTCACCTTCACACTCCAACCACCGCTCGTTCTTAAAAAAAAAAGAGGTAATTAAATATCCATCCGGTTTTTGGGTACCACTTACATTTTCATTTCCCATTCTTTATGGAATTATGTTTTCATCCTCTTGTTATGTGATTTATCATTATTACCCTTTCTATATATATATATAGGTAAAATTTCTAATCCACACTCCCGGATTTAAGGAAAAAATGGGGTTTTTTTGTGTTGCAAATTTTTTTTGGAAAATCCGATCCGTCCAATGTGTTCAGAAGGTGTTTTCAAGGGTCCACGCGGAAAATCTTCAAAAAAAAATACCGGGAAGGGCTTGATCCATGCAGTTTTCGCAAAAACTGTATTTATATATTTTTTGCGAAAACTGCTTGGATCAAGCCCTTCCCGGTATTTTTTTTTGAAGATTTTCCGCGTGGACCCTTGAAAACACCTTTTGAACACATTGGATGGATCGGATCATCAAAAAAAAATTTGGATCAAAAGGTGCGGAAATTAAAAGTCCGGATTAGAAGTGGACTCTCTATATATATATATATACGGAGATTTTCTAGTCCGGTATTTTTTTTTGAAGATTTTCCGCGTGGACCCTTGAAAACACCTTCTGAACACATTGGACGGCTCGAATCGTCAAAAAAATGATCGGATCATGGAGTCTCGGAGTCCCGGATCCCGGAGGAGAAGCTCTCCCTATATATATATATATTTAGAGGATGAAAATATATAAAACGGAAGTAATTTTTGAATTCAAAGTTAGTTACTTTTGATTGATCCACACACCCTAAAATTAATTTTTTTTTGAATTGGTGAATTATTCTCCTTCCCAAATTCAAGGAATTCAAAATGGTGGAAATTCAAAAGAGGGATGATATCTTATCATAATTGTTTTTGGAATGACATTTAACCATATTACTGGCTCATTATCTCAATCATTTTAATTTTTACCATGATTACCTGATTTTTACCATATTTTATGTTTTGTATTTGATTTTTACCATGATTATTTGAATCATGTAAAACATATCAACCACATAATCGACATTTCATGGTAAAAATAAAAAAATGATAAAAAATCATGGTAAAAATATCAAAATAGCCGCTGCGCGGGCCTATATAGATAAGGAGTATGTACGCTCTCCTTGTACCTGTAAACATGGTAATAATTATTGAATTAACATCTTGAATCATGGTAAAAAAATGTCAAAAACCATTGACATGATTGCTCGTTTGATTTTAACCATGATCGCTTCCCTTTATGAATTTGGCTCGTGCATGCGACACCCTAAAAAAAATTTAACCATGATTACTGGATCAAGGATTTTTGGATGAAAATATAAAGAACAGCGGCAAAAATAATGTATGTTTTCATCCCAAAAAATCTTACCCTATAGGCCAAGAATTTTTGGATGGAAACATAATTAATTTTGGATGAAAACATTCGTTTTAGTCCTTAATCTCCCAATATATATATGTGTATATATATAATCAAGGGAAAAAGTGGGCTTATTTGAATCTCGGGATGAAAACATAACTCCTAAAAAGGCTCATGATGATTTTCTAATTTTAAGTGAGTAAAAGGATGATTATTTAAATGCCCCAAAAAACTCCAACTACCATTATAAATTCCAACCTATCACCCTCCAAATTCCTTCCTTCCCACTCTCATTAATTCCCATCTTCCCAATTTCCAATCGTTTTTCCATTCAACACACTACTCTCTATTCATCTCTCAGACAATACACACGCATATATAATACACAGTTTTATTAAGTAGAGGAATATTGTACGTAGTTTGTATCCAAATATGGAGATTCCCGAGCTCAACATAATCTTGAATATTACAATGGAAAAAATTACATATATATTGCGGTAAATTCAATATGGTACTAGGTATCGACCGGTATCGGTACCGGTACCGTACCATACCAATAGGAAAATCGGTACTCGAGCTGATACAATATTCAAAATCTTGGTCAACGGCCATTACTAGCCCAAATGCAAAATATATTCCCAAGAACACAATTGGCTGTACCAAAATTAAGGAGCAGCCCTTCCAAAAGAGAATTCAAATAAGCTATTTTATGAGGTGAGTTAGTGATTTTGTTCAAACATTTCTTTCTGATTAAGTTAGGTAGGATTATTCAAACAAGTGATCGTATGGGTTAAGGTTTAAACATATTTGTCTGTTGTGTTATTATATACATAGGATTATTAAATAAGTGCTCGTATGGGTTAAGGTTTAAGGTCTGTTGTGTTTTAGGGCCTGTTTTACTTTTCATTTTTGAATTATTGGCGTTTGGTTGTTTGGTTGGAAAATGAAAAATACATTGTGAGAATGTGTTTTCGTTTTTTGACATTAGAGAGGAGTAGCCAAAAGTATTATGTAAGAATGTGTTTTGGTTTTTGACATTAGAGAGGAGTAGCCAAAAGTAGGCTCTGAGGAGCTTTTTTGACTTCTGATTTTTCACTTTTCCCATTTTGATTAACAAAAAAGACCTTAAAATATATGTTGCACATATCTCCCAAACACTACTCCGTTGCAAAATGCATTATGCACATTTCTCCCAAACACTCTACCAAATTTAAAATACATTATGAGCTTTTTGACTTCTCATTTTTCACTTTTCCTATTTGGATAAACAAAAAAGACCTTAAAATATATTTTGCACATATCTCCCAAACACTACTTTGTTGCAAAATGCATTATTCACATTTCTCCCAAACACTCTACCAAATTTAAAATACATTCTAACTATAATCTTAAAAGCCAAAAAGCCAAAAAATTGAAAATAAAAGCTGAAAAAGACTCTTCCAAATTTAAAATACTAGTGTTTGTGAGTTATGAACCTCACAAACACTCTTCCAAATTTAAAATACTAGTGTATGTATACAAGTATTATGTTGCTTTCAGTATATTTACTTATTGTCCATCTTGGTAATGATAAAAAATACACTATACGCGTGTGCGTGAAGAGGTCCTCTGAAAATATCTCAAACTGTTAACATTCGTGCACGGGTGATGATTAGACCGGGAGCATAGAACGAGGAGTATTTGGCCTAGCTTATGATCCATGTGGAAAATATATCATGGCTTGATGCAAGAGGTTGCAGTTGTTTTATGTGCACTTAATTATTAATCTCTGGGGCCCTTTTGAGTTTGTGGGTTCCATTTCATGTCAAAAGGGGATGATGACAATGGAAATTATGGAGATCCCAGATAGAGGAACAGGCTCATGATTAGGGAGATAGAGTTAAGCTTTCAAAAGATTAATATGAGTATTTTGCATGCTATTTACTTGGTATATATAAAGGATGTTTATGAATTCCTCTTGATCTCTTTAGTTTTTGTACAGTGGCTAGGTCCCTTTTGGCATTTTAATCTACTTAGATGCTTAAAAAGAAGGAAAAAACCCTACAGATTTATTAATCCTTTATTGGCCATATTCGATGGACATAATGCAAAGTGGCTGCCAGATTCACTCTTGTTTTTTCCCCCCTTATCAGGATATGTTTTCTGCTCAAGCTTGTTCTTTTTGGCATAGGTAGATCAAAATTATGAAGCACACATTCTGCCATGATGTCTTATGAACATATCTTATAGTCATTTGTTCAGTCTCGGACTCAGAAACGGTACGTCAACAGAGTATCCATGTTTTCGATTAGTGGAAAATGTCAAAAAATTGTTACTTTCTTCTTCTCCTATACAACTACTTGTTCAATAGTAATCCCGTTATCAGACAGGTATTAGATCTCAGATCATGGCTGATGAGAACTATGCAGATGGATTGCTGTATCGTGGATAGCGGATGAGCTACAAGCCTACAACCACACAAGTCCTGCCAACCATCAATTTCTTTAGAACTTCTTGGACTAGATTCTCCGACGTGAGATCATGGGCACTGGCCTCATGAAGAAGAAGTATAGCTGGTTTCATTAATATTCCTCGGGTTCAGTTGCTTCTAGCCTCTTGATGGTTGGACTCCTTCTCCACAATATGTTTCATATCCTTCTTTCATGGAACTGCACAGTCTTGTCAAACTAAATAAGCAAAAATAGTTGCCTTCCTTAATTCAGATTCTGTGGCATCTTCATTTCCACAAGCGATGTATTGGCTGATTTTTCAGGTGACCTCAAGTTTCCCAAATTTTAGGTGTTGATATCATGTTTGTCTATTAAGATCGATCCTTTAATTGGTTATAGAATCATTCAATCACCCCGATGACTGTCGATTTATTTGAACCACTTATCTATTATCAATTTTATATTTAGCCCTTTGAAGATCATTAGGTTTTGATGGGTAACAGAAGATATTTTCAGATTTATATAACCCTTGATAGCCATTTCATCTTTGATTCCTTCTGGGTCTTCGGGCTCAACTCTCCCTATCTAGGATTGCGAAAGTGATCTGACAACTCGACTACCTTCTGCTAAATCTGAAGTCATGTTTCCTGCATCTACAGTACTCGTACTTGTGCCCATCAATACAAAGAAAGCTTAAAATAGCTTTGAGGCTACCATTCCTTGATTCTACAGCATTCGACTATACTACAAACTCATAGCTACGGAAGCTGTAGTAAAAAAAGGGGGAGCTGAACAATCCAACACCTAAGAACCATGATTGTTTGATGCTTTCCTGATAGATGCGTTCCTATGTAGCTGCAAACATCGTAGATCAAAATTACCTTTCCTATTCTTTCCCAGACCCCACCAGTTAGAAAGATGTTTGTCTTAAAATATGGTTATGTGATTCAGAATGGCTTCACATGTCAGTTGACTGACTTCTTTTTGTGTCTTCCAGACTTTCCCAGGCATATTCTTCATCGAAATTGTCTTTGAGAAGAAGCTACGTGGAAATTGTTTGAATGGCCAACCTCCATGGGGCGATTAATGCTAGTGTATAATACTGAGAAACATTGGCCATGTACTGAACTAACAATGACTTCCGTTCTCAAACCAAGGATCGAACCATGTTAGCCTTGATGGGTAGCCTTGCACAGATCATTGTGCATTTGTTCTCATCTTGATCCTTCCAACCTATATCTAATGCAAGTAAATTTTGTAGCATTTTCTCTCGGATTGTTTTGGTAAAATGTTCTCACATGACTGCAAAAATTATTATGTTGGAGTAGATTGGTGATGAAGCAAAGGATACCTAAGCTTACGAAATGAAGGAAAGGAATTTGCTCTCTCAATTTGCTTTAAAATTGTTTTGAGCAAATATATGGAGACAAGTGTTCCTATGCAATATGAAAAAACTACTTGGATTGCCCTGAAACCAGTAAGCCCCAAAACACCCAAGTAATGATTTGTTCAACTCAGGCATATTCATTTGCATCACTTACCACTAAAAGAACCAGGAGGATGGAAATTTTAATTTTTCAAGTTTTCTCCATCTCTGTCAATATGAGGTTGCATTTTAAAGGATAGTGCTTCACTGATTGATGCTCTAGGATAAATGCTAGGCTACCAACATAGTATTGGTTTTGTGTACTATTGTGAGGCGGTGTGCAATGATGATTGTTGCGCGTCCACCTGAATCTTGGTCCAAGGAGTATTGCATTAATTTTTTTGACTAAGCACAAAAGTACTTGTAGCTCCATCAAGTAGAAGGATCTTTTTATCATTAAGTAGAGCCCTTGCTATGGAAATCCTTTGCTTTTGAACTTCGAAATATTGAATCCAACTAGCCCAGGCATCCATCAAGCTTTACCCGATCCAGTTTATCAAGCAAAAGATAGTTTGCCATGTGTTTGAAGAAACAAAGAAACTATGACTGACTTGGGTGTCGTATCCTTTCGATAGTTTAGTGAGGACATCGCATTCTGCAGCATTAGCTGCTCCTTAAAAACATTGTATTGCTAAAAAGAAATAAGTTACAACTTACAAGAGAAAGAGTTCAAGCTATATATGCCAACCTAATAACCTTAAGCAAACCCTAATGAAATCAAAGGACTAAACTACACTTAACAAAAGAGAAATGAAAACAATGCATAGTACTAGTTCACAGTGCTAACACTGAATGTAGCTTCAAATGCAGAGAAAATAAGTTCTTGTTCAATTGCTTTTGGACAAGTTTCTCAAGGACAAGTGAATATAGGCATAATTGATATAGTATATGTGATGATAGTCTTCCTTGCATATTGATGTTTGAATAGTGGTGCAATGGTCAAGTAGGCTCATATCATTCGTTGATCATTTTTTCTTAATCATGTCAAGTAGGCTCATATCTTAATTAGGGCATGCAATTCTCAGAGTTTCGGAATCTATGGTTGGTTTCTGACTTCATCTCTACAAAATTCAGTTTCTGAAATTGTTATGGTTATCCCGTCATCAACTTATCCCATTTACTCTGAAACTTCAAAGAGGAAGAACTGTGAGTTTCATTTGGTGCCCTTAGGTATGCTTTGTAACGCCCTCAAATTTTAAAGGTAAAAGTAATATAAATCCACGTGGAAAGTCAATGAGATCCAAAGTCCAGGTCAAAGTCCAAGCTTGACCCGCAAGGTCAAAGTCAAACACACGATAATTCACGGGATACCGATGCCCACAATAAGTACATGAGTTAGCAATGTTATTACAAACCAAGTCAATGATGAAAATTCAATTAAATTACAAAATCATCTTTTCAAAAATACAAGTTTTAAAATGATAAAGTAACTCCTTCAATAAGCTTTCAAAAGAGATGCATGCATACACTCCAAGCAATCCATATCATGCTCCGTGTTGGGTACCTGGAATTATTAGGGTGAGCTCACTAGCCCAGTAGAGAAAAATCTACCAATCCTAAATGCAATGGAATGCAAGTGAGTGATAGGCAAAAGATGCACAAGTCACGTGACAAGGTTCAAAAAAATTTAGGGTTTAAAGGGGTGAAAACAAGCTCATTTAACCACTAGGTTCCCTTTACTAACACCCCACGTGCCCGACATCTCCCATGTGTCCAACTCGTTCATTACTTTGTGCCACAAGTTCTTTAGAGTTAATCTTTTAGACATTCCTAGCGACACGCCCGTAAGGCGGCCCTAGTATTCTTCCGGGCTACCTATTGGTCCCGTATCCATATCATTCCTCATGTATATCCTTCCGGGCTACCTTTCGGCCCCGTATCCTTATCTTGCACTTGGCCAATGCATAATTCCTCGCGACACGTCCATAGGACGGCTCGAGTATCCTTCCGGGCTACCTTTTGGCCCCGTATCCATATCATTTCTCATGTATTCATTCACCTTAATTTATCGTCGATCTCAATTTACGTATGTGTCATCGCATAACTCACACCCACAATTCTCTTTTAAAAGATTTCATGTGTCCGTACGCGTCCCACAAGTGCTTTCGACCATTGTGTCTCAAAAACTTTCCGAACAAACAACGAAATAACATAAAGTTCATCTACCAAGTCTAGGACAAGTTTATCTAAAAGAAATCACAAGTTTCTAAACTTTAGAGGAGGATTCTGGACTTACCGAAAGTTTATAGAACAAGAAAATGAAATATTAAACAACAGTAAATAAGTGTATTGATACACCATTTCGGGTGTATCAATACTCAGGTTGCGAAGTTCCAGACATCTAGTGTATTGATACACTTTTTCCAGTGTATCAATACACAGATTACAAAATGCAGAGAGCAAGTGTATCAATACACTATTTTTGGTGTATCAATACACAAGTTGCACACGAAAATTTTCATGGCAGAGGACAGGTTTCGGATGGGTCTCCACCAAACTTAACGAGATAAGGCTCCCAATACAAAGATCAAGCCAAGCATGATTAGAATGGATTTCCTCAAGGAAAGACAATACACCATATACAAGATTGATTAAGAAGAAGCTATGCACACACCCACACCACATTAACACTTAGAAAAGGTAAAAATTTCCCTACCTCAAAGGGTTTTGAGCAAAACCCTCAAAATCCAACAAACCCTAGCTTTTCCTCCAATGCTCCAACCAAATCTTCACCTTCCGGAGTGAAATGAACAACACCCGAGCTTCCAAACACGTGTAGGAGTCTAGTATGAGTGCGGTTTTTGAAGGAATTTGAGTGAGGGAGAGAGAGGGACGTCTGATGATAGGGGGGAAAAGTGTGGCTCTCTCTCCTCTCATACACCACATACACACATATATTAAATAATTACACTCCAAGTCCCTATAGTTGCTAGTGTCATGCAATAAGGTCTCAATCCACTCACATCACCAATTAATCCAATATTTAAACATTTTCAAGCAATTCCTCACATTTTCCTAACTTTATTTCTGGAAAAAAATATTTTATTTATTTATTTTTTATTTTTAAAAAAATACGGGTCTTTACATGCTTGATTTGGGGTCATGAATTTCAATTGGAGTATTGTGCTGCAGCAACAATCAAGGAATGCCTAACCACCCAGTTGTTGTGGGTTTAATCCTTATCGTTAACTAGATAATTAATCAAAGAAGAAGGTAGCAGCCAAAATTTATCAGAAGTTACTGGGGTTCCCATTTTTATAGGAGTAGTAAGCTACATTGATGTTCTTTCCTGTACCTCAAAACTAGTAATGGTGACTAGGTACATATACACACATATCCTTTCTTTTCTCCTAATTAGGAGCTGTTTTGTATTGTCTTGTTCTCTGGCCAAAGCTTTCATCTAAAGTCTGAACAACTAATTTTGTGATACATATACTAAACATATTAGTTATGCCTTCTCTTTATTGTTTTTCACTTGTTGGATTAGTCAAGCACCGAAAGTCATCTTGTTATCGTACTTTCAGGTGCAAATTGTTCAGACATGAAGATGTGTCATGGAATATCTAATTTAATTTCAAATTGAATGGAGAAGGTTAACAATATGTTCCTTTTTTATCTTATTCCCAACTAATTGTTAAATAGTAATCCCATTTCCTAGGAGTTCAATCCATAGGCATAACTCAAAAGTGATATCATACTAAAAAAAGTCTCATAAAATTTAATTAAAGACAGACTTTTGAACATGAATCCTTGGAGACAATTTTTTTGATCTTGTCCAATTACAGGATAATGGGTCGAGGAAGTGATCTTAGGTGACTTTTGATGAGATGCCCTCAATTGGTAATTGCTGTACTTTGTAGCTTTAACAATGAGTAATAGTAGCCACCTTTTCCAACAGCAAGTAGATTAGAGTGCGATCCTTGCTCTTCAACTTTTCCATCCTTTATTGCAACAATGGTGTCTGACTTCTGTATCGTGGATAGCCGATGAGCAACTACCACACAAGTTTTGCCAAACATCATTTCATCCAGAGCTTTTTGGACTAGATTCTCTGACTCTGAATCTAGGGCACTAGTTGCCTCATCAAGAAAAAAAATAGATGGCTTCTTTAAGAATGCTCGAGCAAGTACTATCCTTTGCTTTTGGCCTCCTGATAGCTGGACTCCTCTTTCTCCACAATATGTTTCGTATCCCTCTTTCATGGAACTGCATCACACAGTCTAGTATTACTATAGAAGGAAATAGAGAGAGTATGCATTTACTATTTAACAAGGGTGATGGAATCATACCTTATAAAGTCATGGGCACTTGCAAGAATTGCCGCCTCCCTCAATTCAGATACTGTGGAATCTTCTTTGCCATATGCAATGTTCTGGCGGATGGTTCCTGCAAAAAGTGTCGGTTCTTGACTCACTAGCGCAATATGAGACCTCAAGCTCCTCAAATTGTAAGCCTTGATATCAAGTCCATCTATTAAGATTGATCCTTTTAATGGATCATAGAATCTTTCAATCAGTCCAATGATTGTGGACTTTCCTGAACCACTATTTCCTATTAGAGCCACTGTTTTTCCAGCATCAATCTTTAAATTCAGGCTTTTGAAGACCATTTCATTAGGTCTTGATGGATAAGAGAAGAATACATTTTTCAGCTCTATGTGACCCTTGATATCCAGATCAACCTTGATTCCTTTCGGGTCATCTGGCTCAATTTCAGTCTTCCTATCTAAGATGGTGAAAAGAGATCTGACGGCTCGACTACCTTTTGCTAAATCTGAAGTCGTGCTTCCTGCATCTGCAATGGTCTTGCTTGTACTCATCAGTATGAAGAAAGCTTGAAAAAGTTGCTTTGAGGAAATTAATCCATGATTTAGTAGCCTTCCTCCATACCAGAAAGCCAAAGCAGTAGAAGCAGTAGAAATGAACTGGGAGCTGAACAGTCCAACACCTGAAAACCATGCTTGTGTGATGATTTCTTTCCTGGGGCCTTCCATTGTGACTGCGAAGAGACCAAGGATTCGTTCTTGCAAAGAAAAGGCTGTTATAGTCCTATGACTCACAACTGCTTCACTTGCCAGTTGACTTCCTTTGTTTTGTGCTTTTCGGGCTTTCTCAGACATGGTCTTCATCAAAGTATTCTTTGCGAAAAAGCTCCCGATGAGTAAAGGCTGCATGGAAATCATTACAATGGCCATCCTCCAAGTTATCATTAAAGCTAGAGTATAAGAAATGAAGGCAGTGGTGAAGACTTGAACTAGCAATGACATCCGATCACCAACAAGGGATCGCACCATCTTTGCCTCCATGTCGAGCAGTGCACAGAGCAGTGCACTTGTGTTCTCATCTTTGTCAAACCATCCAATCTCAAAAGTGATCAACTTTTGTAGAACCTTTTCTCGAATCCTTTTGGTTAAACGCTCTCCCATGATTGCAAAATTATAATGTTGAAGGAGATTGGTGATGAAGCTTAGAGCCCCTAAGCAAAGGAAAATGGAGGAGTATAATTTGCTCTCTGGTTTTACTTTGTAATTGTCCTTGAGCAAGTAAACAGTGATTAGTGTTCCCATGCAGTATGAATAAACTGGTTGAACTGCCCCACTACCAATGGCCCCAAAGCACCCGAGCAATGATACTTTCCACTCAGGTGCATTCATTTGCAGCAAACGCCATTGAGAAGGAGGAGGATTGGAAGACTTTTTCATGTTTTCTCCCCCACTATCAACATGAGTTTGGACTTCAAAGGATAGTGCTTCACTGTCAACATGAACATTCTCCAGCACTGGGCTACTACCTTGCATACTCAAAGCTTTATAGCTTGAAATATGGCAAGATGGAAAACTATTGATTCTGTGGTGGCTTCCAGCATTTGATGGATGATCAAAATTCCCATTGACTTGTTTTTGTGTTGTTGATTGTTGCAATTGCACCATTCTCAAGTAAGCCCCACCTTCATTTGTAATTTGCATTAGCTCATCGTGGGACCCAGATTCAAGTACTCTTCCATTTTGTAGAACCACTATCATATTGGCCTTGCATATGGTTGTGAGACGGTGGGCAATGGTTATTGTTGTGCGTCCAACTGAAGCTTGGTCTAGAGCATCTTGTACTAATTTTTCTGATTGGGCATCCAAAGCACTTGTAGCTTCATCAAGCAGAAGAATCTTTGGGTCCCTGAGTAAAGCTCGTGCTATGGCAATCCTTTGCTTTTGGCCTCCAGAAAATTGAACTCCAAATTGCCCTACCTGAGGTATGCATTCAAAAGGTCATGTTCATCAAGCATAAGATAGCCTTTAACGTATCTGAAGAAACAAAAAAACTATGACTTACTTGAGTATCATAACCTTTGGAAAATCTAGTGATGAAATTGTGAGCATTTGCAGCCTTAGCTGCAGCAATAACGTTTTCCATTGAAGCTCCTTCCCTTCCAAATAGAATATTCTTCTTTATCAATGTTGCAAAGAGAATGGGTTCTTGGCTAACCAAGCCCATCTGAGATCTCAACCATCGTAGCTGGAGTCTTTTTATAGTGCATCCATCAAGTAGGATTTCTCCTTTGATTGGGTCATAAAATCTCTCAAGTAGAGAAATGACTGTGGACTTGCCTGAACCACTACCTCCAACAAGACCTACTGTCTTGCCAGCTTGCACTTTGAGATTGAATCCTTGAAGAATCGGGGTATCAGGCCGAGACGGATAGTTGAAATTAATCTCTCTAAACTCAATTTCCCCTGTCACACTATCTAGAATTTCTCCCTTTTCATCTTCAGTATCAATGAGAGGCACTTGATCAATCAGCTCAAATATTCTAGTGGCTGCAGCTTTTGCCTCTGAAAAGAATGAGATGTTTGGGAGGGCACTCATCAAACTCCTGAAAGCCCAAAAACATCACTATTAGTTTTGACCCCAGGTATCAGTAAAGTAAGTGAACTGATTATTGTATTGCACACATTCTGCTTGAAGTCCTAATGGTGTTGAAGTTCGCTTAGAAAAGAAATAATGGTTTATATTGTTGTGTCCAAATTCAGCGCCATGTTTTATCTGAGGAACATCTCTCCTATATCCTATGAACCGTATTCATCATTTTTGTGTATATGGATAATCTCTCATGGATTGGTGGGGCTTTGAAGTTTAAATTACTTGGCATTAGTTTGTTGCTATCAAAATAGACAGGTTTCTTGATGTCTCCGTTCATTCTTCCTGACGGACTTGTTGAAATTAGGTAATTTTATTAAGTGAGTGTAGGAAACTCAATGTAGTTAACGAAAGAATAACTATATACACAATGAAGGCAATAAGAGAAATGACTCACACTCCTCCCAAAATAACGCAGACCCCTGAGATGAAGACCCGACCACCACTTTCTCCTTTCTCGGTAACAAGTACGCTCCCAACCCAAGCTTGACAGGCATAATTTATGTAAATCATTCCCATACTCCCAAGGAGCAATCCCTTTGTGAACCCTTGTTTTATACCCACCTCTTCATTTTTTTGAAGTGCTTTACTGAACCTATTTTGTGTTTGGTGCTCTCCCACAGAAGAATACACAGTACGAATTGAGGAGATTGCTTGTTCTGCTATCTCACCAGCAACCCCATAAGAATCTTTCATCTTTATACCGAGTTGCATCATAAGCTTCCCAAATCCCAACCCCGGTGCTATAAAGAGAAGCGTTAAGGGAAGGGCGGCCACGGCCATTCTCCATGAAAGTAGGAAGGACACTATGAGGCAACCGATTACAGTGAAGAAGCTCACCATGAACTGGGGAATCTACAAAAGAATTAAGCAGCGTTGACGATGTTTGTCAGTATATTAATTTTCTGTAATGAAAAGGTGAAAAAAGGGATTCTAATGCGAAGGAAATATGCAAGATGTTGCCAACATTCCCATTGAGACCTTCTCTGCTATAACATCTTGGATTGATTGTGCATCAGACGAGATGCCAGATATGACTTGGAACGTAGTGGAAGAAGCCCCTTGGCTGTCGAAGAAACCAACGTCTTGCCGGAGGACTGATCTCAAGTATTCTGTTCTCAGGCGTGATGTCTGTCGCTCTGCGGTCCTTGTCCAGCATACTCCTTCTGTAATGTAAAATGAATGCGTAGGTGAGTATAACGAAGGATGATGCCAAGTTGCCAACCAAGACACTGTTTCATAAAGCATGTTACGAAAATCTTTGCTTGACAATGGAAGTATGTGAACTCCCAAATTAAATCTTTACGTACCCACAAAAGCTGATAGTCCAACTCCGGTGGCTATATACAACAACTTGAGTCCATACTGCAGAAAACATACCAGTCGAATAACTACGTCAAACGCTTCTAAAAACAGTTATCAGAGAATCTCTTAATTTGTAGCATATACTGTATAAATCTTGGGCAACACAAGACCCTCTTAGAGTGACAATGTTTTTATTCGTGTCCAAGCGTACTCGAATCGGATTTGTAGAGCTATGAAGATCCGAGAAATGGAGACAATGGATCTCCTTTTTTTTATTTTTGTTCTCCAACCTCTTTTTCCAGTAACGAAAAGAGAGTAAATTTTATTTCCTGTTTTGATAGTAGTAACTTCATGAGAGTTCACATGGATATATCATTCATGCAATTTCCAATATTTTGAGAACAACTAAAGGATGAGAATACACGAAGAAGCTCATTGTTCTCCAGTTCCACTTTCTGTAGGTAAGTGTATTTCCTAGTTAATTCTTACAGAAAATATTTGTTCATACCTTGTCCACCGTATGGTTGGCCGAAGAGACATCGGTAGAGTGGAGTTCGTCACTTCCATAAGTGCCTAAAAGTCCACTGAGAACAAACATGAGACCAGGCATCATCATCCCATCTCCGATACAACCCAAAGTTCCGAACAACATTAGCAACTTGTCAATGTTATCAGCGTAACTAAACATGCCGCCTTTGTTCTTCATGTTAAATGGTTGGCCGGACAACAGGATTCCAACCTTAAATAACGTTGTCAAGTATAACTACTTGGACGGCTAAAAATTCTGCCTCTGTTTGAAACAAGAAATGTTAAGGTTTCTCCAAAACACCTTCAAACCTGCCATATATAAAAGAAAGTATACGGCAGCCGTCCTCTGTTTCCTAGTGCTAGATGACATGGACTCTTGGTTTACTTATTATTATTATTTTTTCTTGTAATTAAGATAATTGTTTTTCTACCACCTCTAATTGAAAAATGAATTAAAATTTTTTGTGCATATCATTGTGGATTTGTTATTTTAAAACAATTAATTGGCTAACAAATTTCATGATTATTGGGATTGAAAAGGAAACAACCAAATTAGAGTCAAACATTTAAATTAAAACGAATACTAGTTAAATTGTTAAATAGGTATCTTTGGAGGTGACATTAAAAGTCTAGATTTGTTATGACAATAAAAAAACGTCACTGAAATATATAAGATGACGGTGTAAACCTGCCATCTTTACAATCAACGATGATAGTTTTAAACTATCATCTTATCTATCCTCCATTCTAAAAAAAAAATATTCCAATTCTAGTTCGAACACATGGCTCTTGTGTGGCCGCCCACGCATGACCACCCAGTGGAGCTCACGTGGCACACTCCCCATGGCACTTGTGTGGCGCCTACGTAGCACTTGTGTGGCGAACTAATATTTGCTTGCCCCAGGACTCGAACTCAAGACCTTGATTTCCTTGCACACACACATGTTACCAACTGAGCAAGCATGCTTATTGTGCTTATGTCAATTTCAGATTTAAACTATTACCTTAGACATTGAAAATATAAGATGACGGTTTTAAACTGTCATCTTATACGTTTACTGACACTTTTTTACCGTCATCTTTTATGATCAACTTCAATGTCAGTTCTAATTAAAACTGACATTAAAAGGGTTTAGTTTCAATGTCACTTTTAAGGAAAACTTACATTAAAAGGTTTTTCATATTGGCTTCTAGAAGCGCCTTGTTTTAATGTCAGTTCTTAGCAAAAACTGACATTAAAGAAAGAGATAATGATGTCACTTTTATCTAAACCGTCATCTTATATCACAAAGATGACAGTTTTTATATAGGATAGACTAACATCAAAACTCTACCCTCATATTTTCAATGATAGTTTTACCAAAACTGTCATTGTTTCAATTTTTGATGTGTCATCTTTAACCATTTTTGTAGTAGTGTAAACTAGAGAAAATACATGATTATTATTAGAGTATTTCTCTAGAATGATATAAGATGATCAAATTCTAAATTTAAATCATCCAAATAGAAACAAAGACAAGTACTATATAAGAAGAAAAATGTCTCTCTCTCTCTCTAAAGTGGGCTATCTCACACCGGTACCATAAAAGAGTGACAAATATGAATTTATATTGTCTGATATGCACCTTAGAATTGACCAATCAGAGGCAACCCTTCATAGGGCACCGGGGGTGAGGACAAGGGCCTCGGGCCTACTCTTCAGATTCCTTTAAAACATAATTCTAAAATCTAGAACAAGGAAGAACACGGTAGCGCAGAGCTCAAGTGGGCGTTGCACGCGCTTGCAAGGGCGCCGAGCGAGCTACCAAAGGCATCGAGCGCTCTAGCCTCTAAATCTAAAAAATGGCTTAGAAACCTATGTTGTTTCAACCCAAGGCAAGACATACACTCCAAATGCCTTAGAAAAAAATTGTCTATCAACCCTAAGGCAAAACAAGAAACCCCAATGCCATTGATTAAAAAACCATGTTTTTCCCATGAGACTCCTAAACAAATAAACCAATGAGATGCATGGAAAAACTTTAATATGAAATGCAAATGAAATGCTTATGCCTCTTGAGATTGCAATCCAAGCATGCTTCCTGGCAAAGGCTTCTCAATTATTCTTGATCAAGGGAGCGGTGTATTTAGACACAATAAAATCATATCACCTCCCAAACCCAAAAAGAATAGGTACAGACTCCAATAATTTTTTACACCCAGAAATCGTCAGTAAACCTAACAACCCCAAATTGATCTATGTTAAGATCTTTTATTTACAAATCACAAGGGATTAGTATATATACACCATCACTCGAAGTCTAATCTGGTTACGCTGTCTCAATTTTCCTTTCTCTTCCTTGTAGTTAAACAAATAGAACATGACGGTATTTCAGATAAAAAAAAATGACGGTAATTAGCCTTAAGGTATAGATTTTAATTGTAGATGTCACCAATATTAAAATATCACTGGTCCACAACTGATTTGCGTTAGTCAATACATTTTCTGTAGATGACATCAAAATTAAAATATCAATGAATGAAGATCTGCTAATGTGCCTTGACGTACTTCTAACAAAAACTATCGTAGAGTCAATTCACCAAGATCACTCCAAGTCAAGCTGTCTCAATTCGTAAACCATCACTAAATTGTAGTCGCGTCGGGTCAAAGATACGATAACTTTGGAATATGATTTTCTGTTATATGGGTTAAGTTTAACCATTAAAAATGCAATAGTAATAATTGGAATATCTAACGGGCGTCCTGGAGACAACGACCATTGCAAGACTTTTTTGCACATATAGCCCAAATACTCTCTTACTTTAAAGGCTAATAAATATAATCATGTTGGATCCTTTATTCCTTCTGAGTCGTTTCCTGCATGACTGATAGGTAGAAGAAGAATGAGATGATGACTTTTAAATTTTAAATACGAGTATACTAGCCTTTAATTCAATCTCATTCCCGGAATAGGCGTTAAATCCTTTCCTCTCGTACGGTTTTAATCCAAAAGATGCGTCTATTCAAGTTAAATGAATAGACATTACTATTGGATTTTAGTGCAATAGGTGTGTCTAATAAGATTAAATGAATAGACAATAAAGGTGCGACTATTAGGAACAAATGGATAGGCATGGCTATTGTGAATAGACATAACTATTTATTTTAACCAAAGAGGTGCGATCTTTGCCTAATAGTCACGATTAATGCCTATATAATGGCAAGGGTTTTACCAATTTGGATATAAAGAATCAGTACGATTCTGATTGTTCTTTTTCCCTTATAATCTCCTCTCGATATATATTTTTGGCGGGCTCGTAAAATCCAAAGGTTTCCAATTCTTCTTCATATGTGCATGACACAGTTGGACAAACAGTTAATCGGGATTGGGCTTCATTATATCTTAGAGTCGAATTTCCTATAAACCCGGTGTACACCAAATTCACTCAAATTGGTGGGGGCGAATATCGTTTTAAGGACAACGACAATGTCACGGGCCTTGAAACAACTGACAGTGTTCTTAATTTTCCTCCTCTTCCATCATTTTTTTTCCGGCAAGTGCAAAGATTTTATAGAGCCCAACCAAAAGAATCACAAGAATAGGGATACCATCCCATATACATCACAAAGAAAACTAAACCAGTGAGGAACCAACCAAAACAAAAACAAAAACTAACTATACAAGTCTAAAAATTCTACCAGACACATTCCATCAGGCATAGAGGTCTTGGTTTGCAATGGAAGCTTTCAAATTCCTCCTAGAGCTGAGGAAGGCCCTGACATCAGAGTGAATGCAAAGATATACATGATCTTGCGATGATATCTTCTCTTGGAAAACTTTGGAGTTCCTTTCCCTCCAAATACCATAGACAGCAACCGTGAAAGAAACTCTAAGACAGATGCTCCATGGGCCCTTCCCCTTGACTTTCAAGCAAAACCAATTAAAACCATCACCCATGTCATCAGGCATTCCTTGAACAAGGCTACAATTCAGCAACCTTTGCCAAACTTGCATAGAAAAAGGGCAAGAAAAGAAAAGATTGAGCATGTGATTCAATCGCATTGTTACAGAGACAACAATCACCATTCACTTGCATGCCCCATTGTCTCAATCGATCTTTCGTACTCAATCTGGATTGAGCTGCAAGCCATAGAATAAACGACCATCTAGGAACATTACTACTCCCCCAAACAATGCTACACCATGCCTAAGGAGGAAACCTCTTTCTGACAGCGTTCCAAGCTGAATTTGCAGTATACTGCCCACAAGGGTGCGGCAACCACACTACAGTATCATCGAGACCATGAACAAGCACGATATTAGGAGGTGACTGAGCAATGATGGACTGGATTGCCAAGTTCCTCAGTCTAGGCCAAACCCAATGTCCATTTACAATGATGGAAGCAACCTTGGCCTCTAAAGCTCTGCCCCAATTAACCACAATATTCTCCCCAAACTTATCATAAAGGGGGCCTAGGGAGTGCCAATCATCAAGCCACAGAAACGTAGATTGACCATTGCCAATATGGTACTTAATAAGAGGCTTACCAAGATATCTAAGACCCCATATTTTCCTCATCATTACGCGATAATTGCACCAACAATCTTAAGACGATTTTCTGATATCTTGATATTGATAGTTGGGTATTGGAAGCGGATGAAAACTTAATTGGTTCGCTATGGCAAGTTTCATTGTTGGTTGAAACGGTGCGCAAGGAAAATTTATGGCCAATTCCGCTCAACCGCTTGGATACTTGTGAGAATTATCATTCTGAATAAGGACAACTTGGCAAAGGATGTGTTTCTGCTTATAAACCGTTTTAATGAAACGGCATGAATGAAGGCAGCAGTACTGCCAGGAAAGTTGTGTCTTCTATGTGGAAATTAGGAATGGTGAATGGTCAGGATAATATGGTGCATATCATTGTGATGTTCGAAATAATTTTTTTTTTTTTAAATATTAGTGGGTGTGCTAAATTGAATGCTTCATCACCAATAAACTAAATCGGATGGCACCGCTGCGGGAATGGGAACCCTTTGTCAGAAAATTGGTCTAAAGGCCAAGTTTGGGGCTTTAAATGGTGTTTAGTCCAACCTAATTTATTTTAATGCTTTCCATACATTGATAGGAAATATTTGATGGCTCAAGGACAACACTAGACAAAAATACCCTTAATGAATCATTCCACGCGTGTCCTTTTATGCACTGCTATAACAAAACAAAAAAAAAAAAGCCTGACAAGTAATTCACCCACTGACCCAACGCGCAATGACCCGTCACTTTCAAACTCGTCACTTTCATGTTTCCTCCTCTCATTAACGCACTGACTCTTCATGTTGAAAACCCGTCACTTTCATGTTTCTTCCTCTCTCTCTCTCTCTCTCTCTCTCTCATGCGTGGATTTTGGGTGGGTGAGACAATTAATTTCTCTCTCTTTAATTTTGGGGGTGGTTCAATTTTGGGGTTCAATTTTAGGGGGTTTAGGCTCTTTGGGGTAGGGTATAGTGGGTTTAGGCATTTTGGGTTTAATCACTTAGGGTTCACTTTCCATTATAAGGTTTTAGCTGTTTAGACACTTTCATAGGGTACCCTAGTATTTTAGGCACTTTCATAGGGGTACCATATGGTTTAGGTTTAGGGTGCACTTTCCAATTCTAGAGTTTTAGTGGTTTAGGCACTTTCATAGGGTACTCTAGGGTCTTAGGCACTTTCATAGGGTACCCTTGAGTTTAGGTTTATGCACTTTCATTAAGTTTGGGGGTTTAGGTACTTTCATTAGCTAGTGGGGACATTTTTGGAATGTGTAAGTGATTTGTCCTTTTGGCATTAAAGAAAAAGTTGATATCCTTATTGAAGTAAACACCTATTTACTATGTCATTCCCAAAAACGAACCCATTTTTGTTTGAATGCATTTGAAAGTTTATTATTATCCTAGTAAGATGGATATTGATTGATAATAGTTCGGGTTTGGTGATTTCCTCAGGATGAAGACGGATAGATGGGATTGGAGACTTCTAAAAGGAAAATGTTCTCAAATCAGATTATGGTGCTGCTGGTTTTATAATTTTTAGAAATCTTCATAGAGGATCCAGATCCCCAATGGCACCGTTTGATATCCATCGGTAACAACACAATTAAAAAAAACTTAGCAAGCAATTTTTGGATGAACAGTCAATGGAAAAGCTATTGCTACAAGTGGTAAATTTGTATTCTACAAAATCGAGACTCGCAAATGAGGATGCTTCGTTAGTCAGGTCTGTCTTACTCTCTTTCTTTTTAAGAATAGTAAGTAAGTAATTTCTAACCCACTTAGATAAGGTATTGCATCTATGTAGTCCTGATATGGGCTAGGACATATTTATTGGCACATATGATAGTTCGATTTAATGCATGTGGGTGTGTTACTTCCACCAAGAAGTTGCTGATTTGTGGGTCAACAATGGTCTAATGTTTTTGTTTTAACCATTCGTTTACAAACCACCCAAGTGATCCAAGCATCGACTTCGATCCAATATGGTTTTCAATTGTTATTATGGTTTGTTTTGGCGAGACATCAATTTGCCTATGCTCAGATTATTTTACTGTGGCCTAGTATTTTTGTGATGGTTTTGGTTGACATGGTTTAAAGGTTATTAAGGATACCATTGTATATTATGGGATTTTGTCGACCTTAGGATTACTAGGTTGTGGAAGTAACACAAGGGGGCCTATCATGCAATGACTTCCATTTCTTTGTTAAAGGACATGCATTATGCAAGCATATTTTATTTAAACCAATAACAAGTTGCGTACACTTACTAAGAATGAAAGAAAAGGGAAAGGTTCTCCATGAGGGATAATCTTGTGTTTGCTTGACCTCACTCAGTGTGTTGTAGTATTGCAGTGTTAAAGTTTATGATGTAACCATTTATGTGCATGGTTTTTCTGATCAGACAATTGGATTTGTATAATTAAATAATGAAATACGGTTTAAATAATGAAAAGTATCAAAATATAATAGACAATTGAGTTATTTTATCTCGAATTAGTGAAATTTAAATTCTTTGGCTTATGACTTGAACGCTTACTTTTTTGCTTCAATTTATTGAACTTAATTAGAAGATCCATTCTATTTTCATCTTAGAATCTCCATATTTGGTGAGATTCATGGATACATGTGGCGTAGCAAGGATTCTAAACCAATGGGGTGTAATTAAAGTATAGATTTATGTCTTTATAAATAAAAAGTACTAATATATACATTAGCCACACGGAAAATACTGTTTTTTTTTTTTTTCTTTTATTGGGCGGAAAATAGTGTATTGATGATATCTTCAGTACACGTAACTACTTCTTTTGAATTTCCTATGCACAATAGGGAAGACTCTGTCTATAAATATATAGCTTTTGATGTATGCGTATTCACTTAATCAGATCATGTGTTCATCAATTGTGTACTTGTTATTGAACCCATTGAGTTTAATTTCTATGATGTTCAAAAAAAAAAATTAATTTCTATGAAAGATTTGTGAACAAATGTTTCATAAATTTTTAAAAAATAAATAATACGAAGGGAAAGTAATGGAGAGGCATAATTATTATTATTAATTTTTTTTTTTTGAAACAAAGAGATGAGCCAAAATATATGTATATAATTTTGCACCCAAAAATTAATTTAATGATAAAAAAAAAGTGATAGTGGGTTGAGTTCGCTCCACCACCCCACCTCTACCTCTTTTGCTTTCCACCCAAATCAAATAAGCAAAATTCCAGTACGAAAAACTCAATAAAACAAGTTCTTGCTCTAACCAAGATATGCAAGTGTAAACAAAAATACATGTGCCCAATTTTTATTTTTTAATTTGGTGGACTTTGGTTAAGATTTTTTATTTACAAGTAGTAGTATATATCATCACTAGACATGTAATTTGGTTAAGCTGTCTCGATTCGCCTCTCTCTTTCTCTCAATTAAACAAATTGGTCTAACACGATGATAAAATCAAGGGATTATTTCCAATAAGATAAGTCATTTTTTTTAATTACCACTAAGGTAAGTCACTCTTTTTTGGAGTTTAGGTTTAGGGTGCACTTTCCTATTATATGGTTTTAGTGGTTTAGGCACTTTCATAGAGTACCCTAGGATTTTAGACACTTTCATAGGGTACCCTAGGCGTAGAGTACCCTACTCATAGGGGTACCCTAGAGTTTAGGTTTATGGTGCACTTTCCTATTATAGAGTTTTAGTGATTTAGGCACTTTCATAGAGTACCCTAAGATTTTAGGCTCTTTCATGGGGTACCCTAGTCGTAGGGTACCCTAGGATTTTAGACACTTTCATAGGGTACCCTAGTCGTAAGGTACCCTAGGATTTTAGGCACTTTCATAGGGTACCCTAGTCGTAGGGTACCCTAGAGTTTAGGTTTAGGGTGCACTTTTCTATTATAGGGTTTAATGGTTTAGGCACTTTCATAGGGTACCCTAGGATTTTAGGCACTTTCATAGAGTACCCTATGATTTAGGCATTTTTATACGGGTTGGGGAGTTTATGAGAATTTTTCAGAGTTGAGTTTGACCTGATGGTAATTATGGGATCCAAGGGTCACCTGATGGTAAATGTCCCTAAAATCAATGCCCAACTGATACCCATTAATAGGAGATCTAACATGACTGTATTTAACCTTGATGAGATATGAGATTTGGGCTATGTATGCCAAATCTTTGTAAACCTTCATTAAAATGGTAGATTCATTGAGTCAAATATACGATAAAATCGTATCATTTGATTTTGGTTAAATTTTATCATAAAAAATGCAATATTAATAATTGAGAATCTCTTTGGGGAGTTTTGGAGACAACGAGCGTGGCAGAGACTTTGGCATATTCTAAAGGCTAAATATAATCTATATTAGATTTCATAATCCTTTTGAGTCATTCCTGACAAATTTTTTAACAAGTAATGTCATATCATTCTTCTTACCTATCAATATCAGTCAGGAAACAACTCAGAACGAACACGAAATCCAACAATTATATTGCATTTTTTTATGGCTAAATTTGACCGATATTAATCACATACTCTTTTTTTTTTTTTTTTTTTTTTTAATCACAGGGATCATAAAGTCCTATTCAAATATTATCATATCTTTGACCCGACGCAACTACCATTTTAGTGATGGTTTTCAAAGACTTGGCATATATTGCCCAAATCTCATACCTCATCAAGGTTAAATACCGTCATGTTGGATCTCCTATTTGTTTAACTTCGAGGAAGAGAGAGGCAAATTGAGACAACTTAACCAGATGAGACGTCTATATATTGATGATGTATACTACTACCCTGTAAATAAAAGATCTTAACATTTGAGCCTTGTTTGATAGGGGGATATGGGATTGGGATTTGGGATTTGGGGGTGTGTTGGAGTGGGTCCCATTTTCCATTGTTTGGTAACCTTATTTGGGATGGGATTTGAAATTCCCACCCAATTTTAACCCCCCATCCGTACGGCCAATAGAATCCCATTGGGGGGGGGGGGGGGGGGGGGATTTGGATGGGATTTCCCCATTTTAGTGCAAAAAACCGGATATCCTGAGCAATATCTCGTCGAACACAAACACCGGATATGAATTTTTCCCATCCATTGATATCCTAAGAAATATCCCAAGGATTTCATATTCCACCCATAGCCCATGGGATTTCATATCCCATCCATTTATCTCCGGCCAAACAAACGAGGCCTTGGGTGAAACCTATGTTTAAGTTTTAGAATTCATTTAACTAACATTTTCTCCCAAAAGTTGTTACAAAAACAAGTGATGCATTTTAACCACTGGTGCTTTTAACTCACTTTTGGTTGAACATACTCTAAGGACTGCAAATCGAACGGTTGGAGTAAATCTATGGTGAACCTGAGAACCCCTCCCTAAGCTTAGGAAATGAAGAGATGAAATTAGTCTCTGATTTTACTTTTGAATTGTTCCCCAGAAAGTATATATGCTTATACCAGCATCCCGGCCCACACAGGCCATCCCTGAGATTTTTGGGCTCAAGGCCAAGTTGTAATGGGATCCTTACGTACTATTGTTACAAGAAAATTTAAAAATTGAAAGTTCGACTTGAGAGACTTAGTGGGAATCTGATCCCTCCCTTGCCCTATATGAATTTTAAATTCCTATCTTATTCATTAAGAAAAGAAAATGTTGACTTTAATAAATTTCAAAAATAATTGTTTATTGCATAAGATTACTGAATTAATGCAAACACCGAAATGAAATTACTCCAGCTAGCTATCCAATTTCTCTGAATTCAATTCCTAATAATCATTTTTCTATTCCTACCCAAAATAATTCCTAAGAATTTGATTTCCGGTAATCTATTCCTATTCCTATTCCTACTCAAGATTCTAGTCATCCAAACACAGTCTTAGCGTTACTATTCAAAACCATGGGCGGCTCCAAGCTTAACCCAGCAAGGTCTTGCTGAGTTCAAAAAATGCACTGAAAAAATAGTATTTAGTTATAAATTAAATTTTCTTTAGTATTATTAGCGCTGAGTTACTTGTGCAAACTTAAATAAATGAAATTACAACTAAATTTGAACCAATATATTATAGCCTGACAAATAAGACAAGCCTAGCCTAATAAATTTGAATCAAAATGTTTGCCTAGTCAGATTTTTTTTTTCTTTTTCATACAGCTTTTCATCGTCGAAAAAGCTATGTATTTTTGTCGACGGTGGATGAAAATCCTAGAGTCGCCCTTGCCCAAAACTATCATATCAACTCTCTTAACTACTGCAATACAAATCTATGGTAGATATGTCCAAAGCACTTTAATCTATTTTTTCTTAATTTCTCCTCAATAGGTTCTACACCTTCCATTTCACAAACGGTTTTATTTCTAATCTTGTCTCTTCTAGTGTTACCACACATCCATTTCAGCAACACCCATCTTACTCACTTGTTGTTTCTTGATAAGTCAACATTCAGTCGTGTAAAGTATCGTTGATCTTATGGCAATTCTATAGAATTGTCCTTTAATTCGTGGGTATATTCTTGTCACATAGTACACCTTTAGTGCTTCTCCACTTGAGCCACCCCACTTGGATTCTATAAGTCACATCATCTACAATCTCTCCATATTTGCTAATAATTGAACCTAAATACCTAAAATGATCACTTTTTGGAAGCTATCCCGTGTATAATTTTCTTTTATCAAAGTTGACCCTCGTTTCTCAAAGGAATTAATTTTATTTAATTTTTGTCAAAATAATAGAAATTTCATTACTTCCAATTGTAAATTACAAACGACGAATTAATTGGAAATTACAAAAGTGTGCAAAATTTTGAACGAATCAAAGAGTTATAGAAATAGCAAACTATATTGGGGACATAATTTGGGGGTTAACAACCCCATAGGCTGTATTTGGATGACTAGAATCTTGAGTAGGAATACAAATATGATTATCAGGAACCAAATTCCAAAGAATTTTCTTGAGTAGGAATAAAAATTTGATTACTAGGAATCAAATTTCTAGGAATTGGATACCTGGAGTAATTTTATTTTGATGTTTAGATTAATTCAGTAATCTTATGTGGGAAACAATTATTTTGAAAATTTATTAAAGTCAACATTTCAGTTTCTTAATCAATGAGCCATGAATCTAAGATTCTCATCGGGTAAGGGAGGGATCAGATTTCCACTCACTTTGGAAAGTGATTCCTGGTTGAATATTTCATAAGGAATCACATCCATATTCTTGTCTCTTCTAAACGTCGGAATCATAGAAGCATAACATCACATTATCGTTCTTATCTTCTAAATGGAAAGAATTAATGTATCACATTCCTATTCCCCCTCAAGATTGTTGTCATCAAAATTGAGACTAAGGAGAAGAATACCCAAATTGACATTGGATACTGTAGCAGACAAAGATATGAGCCTACTGAGTCTAAGTGACCAAGTAGCGCTTGACAGAGCTTAATAGAGAAAAAAGATTCATGTGGCCAACCCCAATGGATTGGGCCATAAGGCAAAGTTTGGATTGGGATTCACGTGTTCTTCATCATTTCTACTGTATTCGTGCATGGATGCAAATTGGCACTATTTACTTTTATTAATCGAATGCAAATTGGCACTGTCTATTTTTTTTTTTTCATTTGGTTGCACAACAATTATTGTAATAAATAAATTAAAATGTAGTAGTAATGAGAAAATGTACTGAATTTTTTTTTTTTTACACTGTAAGATTAAACAATAAACACTACATATATACTTGGGAATGATTTTTTTAATCTAATGCAAATTGGCACTTTTTTTTTTTGTCCATTTGATTGCACAACAACTAACAAGTATTGTAGCACAACAACTAACACTTATTGTAATAAGACAATTGAAATGTATACTATGTGTTTTATTTATTTTTTGATTGGTAGTTTAGTTAATTTTTGTCACAAATTACAATTAGAATGAGTAAAAATAAAAATGGGAAAATGTGGATGGGGTGAGGCAGATTGGATGCCACTAAACCAATTGAGCGAGAGAGAGTGAGAGTTTCGGTGGAAAAATTTAGTACTAAAAAATAAGGGGAGGTATTCCCTCTATCACATTTTGTTGTTCTCTTATTAAGAACCCAACTTATTAAGAAAACATAATTATTACTTGTACTTTTTAAAATTTTCCAATTTTTCCCGTTGATGGGATGTTTTATTGAAATTCTAACTATTCAAAGTAAAAGAAAAGGAGGGGCAAAATGGGAATATGGCATTACAGATTGGAAACTTTTTTAAAATGGACAATCATTTTGAAATATTAAAAAATGAGAAAAGGCAACTTAACTTATTTTTTTGTCTTTATTTCTTTTTTTTTTTTTTTTTTTTGTGTGTTAGTATTGCATCGATTTTTTTAGTATTATTGATTATGACTAGAACTCTCAATTTTTTGAATAAGATCGAAAAAAGTGTAAAAAAATTGACTTTTTGGATTATTTTTGTCTTTATTCAAAAAAAAATTATGATTCAATCATAATTTTTTACTTTTTTGATTCCTCTCGCCGAAACGAACCAATAATACACAAAAAGTTGATGTAAAACTAAAAAACACGAAATAAATCAAATAAAGACGAAAAAATAAGCCAGTTAACTTTTTAGGCCAAAATACACCTTAGAACCTTTTTACTGTGCTCTCTTGGATTTTGTGCAAATGGTAAGAGGGTGTTTGGGAGCCATTTTTCCACTTTTCATTTTCACATTTTTTAGTTTTGGATGTTTGGGAGACTTGGGCCAAAATGACTTCTCCTAAAATGAGTTTTCCATTTTAGACTTTAGAGAGGAGAAGTGAAAAAGAGGTGGTGAGAAGCTTTTCCACTTCTTATTTTTCACTTTTCTCATTTTCATTAACAAAAATACCCACAAAATGTATTTTGGACATATCTCCCAAACACTACTCCTGTTACAAAATGCATTCTGCACATTTCTCCCAAACACTTCTACCAAATTCAAAATACATTCTGACCATAATCTAAAAAGTCAAAAAGCAAAAAAGTTGAAAATGAAAAGCTAAAAATGAGACTCCCAAACACCCCCTAAATAAGCAACTGTCCTTAGAACCTTTTTACTGTGCTCTCGTGGATTTTGTGCAAATGGTATATTATCGATCTCTTAGAGTTGCAGGATGGATGGATGGATGGAGACCACCATGGATTTTCGAGGATAAGTATGCAGTAGGAGGTAAATAACTGTTCAGAGATGTGGAGTTAACTTTATATGTCGGGTACTGTATTCGTGGTATTTTACTTTGTCCTTAAAAGGTTTTTATTCGAAGGTAAATTGAAATGTAAATTTGTTTTTTTGGTGTGGTAGTTTGGGAATGGGCCGGGAAATGGGAGCCAGCCTCAAAGGGAGTCCATACCAAAGTGTTACTCTCCCTTTATAAACTTTCTCCATGCCCAATTTTTGGTCTCAATTGTCACTTTTTGTTGTCCTTAAATTATTGTCCTAGTTCTAATTGTTGTTCCAGTTCTAAAGTAATGAACAAAAGTGGTGAGTTAACATTTTTACCTTACTTTTTGAAACTAAGTACATGCAATAATAATAATGATATTGTGAAGGGTAAAAAGAAAAATAAAAAGATATGACAAATGTAAAGATTTTGTTTTCTTATTGGAATTTCCAAAATGGACCATTAAAAATTGAACGGAGGGAGTAGAATAGATAGATTGGGGTGCAACAGGTATGCCTATGGACCAATGCTTTGACCCTATTAAAATTGTGCCTGGGGTTGCTGCTGCGCGCAATCCAGGTCATCCGTTGCTTGGATGAACGGCCTAGATCTCAAATAAAAGAGAAGAATTGTTCGCGCGAACAATTTGTTTTCAATCCGAACCGTTAAAAACACTTGTGGACGGCTGTGATTGTGCGCAGCAGCGATTGTGCGCAGCAGCTGCTGTGCAGAGGCTGCACAGCAGCAACCCCGCGTCCGATGACAGCCAATGTGTTTCCCGAGAGTGCTAGTTAGCGAATGATCAGTTTCTGTTTTTGCATTCGATTAGTGCTAGTAAGCAAATGATCAATCTCTGTTCTATTCGATTTGGACTAAAGTTTCTGAAAGATGAGTTAAAACTGCCATAAATAGCATATTATAAACTGTTGGGTTTTGTTTCATTTGTTGCATAGTTTTCTTCGAGTATTGGTGATATGATACTTTCATTTGTTGCATAGTTTTCTTCGAGTATTGGTGATATGATCAAGTTCCCTCACACCTTTTGTAAGTTAATTTGTGTAAATCATATGAACTGTTGGTGGGTTTTGTTTAGCTTTTACGAGTTTTAAACTTCAATCTGGTAAGCCAATTTTATGAATGACTGAAAAATCGACTTGCTGGTGAATCTCCTTTATTGATTCTTTCCAATTAAATTCTCACCCTTTTTTTTTTAACCATAAGTAAGGTTATTATTTCTTTTACGAATTTTCACACGTTTATTTTGAATAACATATTATACAGCTTGAGGAGCAAGTTGTTTTCTAGAACCAGTGGGACCAATCGACCCTAAATGGCCCTTTGTTGTGAAAGGTTACAAGTTACTAAGTGGTCCTGAAGCACTTCCTTGTGGTACTCTAGGGCCCTTTTTGTCCACCGCCCATTGGTGTGAGCTTCACTCAAAAGTACGTTGCTCCTACTCATTACGTTAATGTGTGGTGGAAAAGACCCTGTAGCACTGAATAATCACTTGTTTGTTGGGTTTGCTGATGCCTACATCTAACTTCGGCGTGTAAGTTGTTTGAGTTCGGGGCATTGGGTTTAGGTGGAAAAGAAAGAAGAAAATTCGGTTGTGGCACTTCTTTGCATTATGTGTATGTGGTTTTGTGGAGAGAAAGGAATAGGTTTATCTTTTGGAGAGATAGAGATAGGGATTTAAAAGACTAAGTGAAGTGCTCATGATGCTACTGGAGCTTGGGTAATAGATGTTGCTGCTACTATGTTATGGTTCTGCTGCTGCTAATTCAGGGAGGATTTTGCTTCTTTTAAGATAGCCTGGGAAGCTCCTTTGTTAATCATGGATGTTTTTTTTAGGGTTAGGCTGCTGCTTGTATTAGCCTTGATCTCTGTTTTGTTGTAGCTTCTTTTGGTCTTACCTTTTCTTGTTTTCTTTTCTCGTTTTGTAGCATGCATCAGTGATTGGTGACGGTCTCTTTTTCTCGATGTACCCTTTGTCGAGTTTTAATAAATTATTGTTGCCGATAAAAAAATATATATCATAGGACCCATATTTTTAGTACCGCTACATCCACTATTAAATTTATCTTCTAATTAGGAGCTGTTTTGTAGTGTCTTTTTCTCTTGGGCGGATATTTCATCAAAAGTCTAAAGCACAAATTCTGACATGATATCTTCTAAATGCACACTTCTGCCTTTTCTATGTTATTTTGCATTTATTGAAATAGTCGAGGACTGGTGAATAAGCTATATGCTGTGAGAATAAGATGTACAATTTGTTCCATCTTCATTTAAATGTGTACGAGTACTTTAACAATGATTTTCCCACTTGCCAAGATCATGGATTGTGGGAGTGATTGCTTTGTAACTTTAACAGTGAGTAATAATAACCACCTTTTCCGACAGCAAGTAGATCAGAGTGTGATCCTTTCTCTTCAACCTTTCCATCCTTTATTGCAACTATGGTGTCGGATTTCTGTATCGTGGATAGCCGATGAGCAACTACAACACAAGTTTTGCCAACCATCATTTCTTCCAGAGCTTTTTGGACTAGATTCTCTGACTCCGAATCAAGGGCACTAGTTGCCTCATCAAGTAGAAAAATAGCTGGCTTTTTTAAGAATGCTCGGGCAAGTGCTATCCGCTGCTTTTGGCCTCCTGATAGTTGGACTCCTCTTTCTCCACAGTATGTTTCATATCCGGCTTTCATGGAGCTGCAACACAGTCTTTTATTATTGTAGAAGAAAATAAAGTACGCATATGTATTTACCGAGGGTGATGGAATCCTACCTTATAAATTCATGAGCACTTGCAAGAATTGCTGCCTCCCTCAATTCAGATTCTGTGGCATCTTCTTTGCCATATGCAATGTTCTGGCGGATAGTGCCTGCAAAAAGTGTTGGTTCTTGACTCACTAGTGCAATTCGAGACCTTAAGCTCCTCAACTTGTAAGCTCTGATATCCACTCCATCTATTAAAATTGATCCTCTTAATGGATCATAGAATCTTTCAATTAGTCCAATGATTGTGGACTTTCCTGAACCACTGTTTCCTATGAGAGCCACTGTTTTTCCAGCATCAATCTTTAAATTTAGGCTTTTGAATATCATTTCATCAGGTCTTGATGGATAAGAGAAGAATACATTTTTCAGCTCTATATTGCCCTTGATATTCAAATCAACCTTGATTCCTTTCGGGTCATCTGGCTCTATTTCGCTCTTCCTATCAAAGATTGCAAAAAGCGATCTGATGGCCTGACTACCTTTTGTTAAATCTGAAGTCATGCTTCCTGCATCTGCAATGGTCTTGCTTGAACTCATCAGTACAAAGAAAGCTTGATACAATTGCTTTGAGGAAATAATTCCTTGATTCAGTAGCCTTCCTCCATACCAGAAAGACAGAGCAATAGAAGCTGTCGACAAAAACTCGGAACTGGACAGTCCAAAACCTGAGAACCATGATTGCCTGATGCTTTCTTTCCTAGGGCCTTCCATTGCTACTGTAAAGAGAGCCAGGATTCGTTCTTGAGAAGAAAAGGCTGTTATAGTCCTGTGACTCGCAACTGCTTCACTTGCTAGTTGACTTCCTTCGTTCTGTGCTTTCCGGGCTTTTTCAGACATGCTCTTCATCAATTTTGTCCTTGCATAGTGGCTACCTATGAGTAAAGGCTGCATGGCAATTATTACGCTAGCAACCCTCCATGTGGCAACCAATCCTAGTGTAAAAGATAAGAAAGCATTGACAAAGACTTGAAATAGTAATGACATCCGGTCTCCAACAAGGGATCGAACAATGTTTGCCTCAAGGGTTAGCCGTGCACAAATCGCTGCACTTGTGTTCTCATCTTTATCAAACCATCCAATCTCAAAGGTGAGTAACTTTTGTAGCATTTTCTCTCGGACCCTTCTGGTTAAATGTTCTCCCATGATTCCAAAATTATAGTGTTGGAGGATAGTGGTGACGAAGCAAAGAGCCCCTAAGCTTAGAAAAATGAAAGAATAAATATGGGTATCCGAATCTAATTTGGAATGGTCCCCGGGCAAGTAAACGGAGATTAGTGTCCCCAAGCAGTATGTAGCAAATGGTTGAATTGCACCGTAACCAATAGCCCCAATGCTACCAAGCAATGATCTTTTCCACTCAGGTGCATTCATTTGCACCAAACGCCATTGAGAAGCAAGAGGATAGGAAGACTTTTTCAAGTTCTCCCCATCACTGTCAACTTGAGGTTGCATCTCAGAGGAGAATTCTTCACTCTCAACTTGAGTTTTCACCATTACTGGGCTACCTTGCCATGTTGGACTGCATGAAGTACAGAAAACTGGTGAACTTTTTATTTTGAGGTTGCTTCCAGCATTTGGTAGATGATCAAAACTCTCACTGGGTTCCTTTTGCTCTTCTATTTGCTGCAATTCTACCATTCTTGAGTAAGCCCCGCCTTCATTCTTTATTTGCATTAGCTCATCATGCGATCCTGATTCAAGTACTCTTCCATTTTGCATAACCACAATCGTATCGGCCTTGCATATGGTTGTAAGACGGTGGGCAATGGTGATTGTTGTGCGCCCGACTGAAGCTTGGTCTATAGCAACTTGTACTAATTTTTCTGATTCACCATCCAAAGCACTTGTAGCTTCATCAAGCAGAAGAATCTTTGGGTTCCTGAGTAGAGCCCTTGCTATGACAATTCTTTGCTTTTGGCCTCCAGAAAACTGAACTCCAAACTGTCCTACCTGAGGAATCGGTTCAAAACTTCAACATGTTAGGTTCATCAAGCTTGAGATAATATCTAATGTATTTGAAGAAACAAAAATAAAAAAAAACTATGACCTACTTGAGTATCATATCCTTTGGATAATTTAGTGATGAAGTTGTGAACATTTGCTGCCTTAGCTGCAGCCATAACATTTTCCATTGAAGCTCCTTCATCTCCAAACAGAATATTCTCCTTTATTGATGTTGCAAAGAGAATTGGTTCTTGATTAACTAGACCCATCTGAGATCTCAACCATCGAAGGTGCAGAGTTTTTATATTGCATCCATCAACTAAGATTTCCCCCTTGATAGGGTCATAAAATCTCTCAAGCAGAGAAATGACTGTTGACTTGCCCGAACCACTGCTTCCAACAAGACCTATTGTCTCACCAGCTTTCACTATGAGATTGAATTCTTGAAGAATCATAGTATCTGGTCGGGACGGGTAACTAAAATCAATCTCTTTAAACTCAATATCCCCTCTGACTTGATCTAGAGTTTCTCCTTTTTCATCTTCAATATGAGCATGACTCACTTGATCAATCATCTCAGATATTCTAGTGGCTGCTGCTTTTGCTTCTGCAAAGAATGACATATTTGGGAGGGAGCCCATCAAATGCCTGAAGTTCCAAGAAAACATTTATAATAAGTTTTGAGCTAGATATATATCAATAAAGGAAGTGCAGTAATTGTTTTTTTTGTTAAGCAAAGAATTTATTAATCTTTAATCTTTGAAAACAAATTACAAAGATTAAAAGGGTCTGAGAGTAGAAACATCAAGGACCCAAAAAGGGGGAAAAACAAGAAACAACATGGATGGTAAGAAACCAGCCACTGCACCGAAAAAGAAAAAACACCCAAGATGACCAAAAACTCGAAGGAGCACAAAGCCACCTCCAAAAGCTACAGCTAAACAAGAAACATCCGAAGAGGCTCACCCCCAAAGGCCAGCCAAGAAAAGCAAAAACCAGAAAGCACCAAAACCCAAACTGAGAAGCAAACACCCCCGCCCCCCCCCCCCCCCCCCCCCCAAACACCGAAACCTCCAAACCACAACAACTGCCGACAGCGGGATCCGCAAATAGCACTGACACACAATGAAAACTAGCTAAGAACACCACTGAAATGGAGGTGAACTTCTCTTAGGAAAGTAAAAACTCTTGCTACTTTTGTGTATATATTAGAATCATGTGTATTACTTAAGATCAATCTCCTTTATTCTAAGAAACCAAAAAATATATATTACTGTCAGTCATTGATCATTTTTCATTTGTTGATTCTCTTACTGGATTTTAAATTCTTAGCATTACATAGTTGCTATCAAATAGATGGTTTTTCTGGTTACATCCTTTAGATCTTTATGGACTTGTTCGAATTAGGTAATCAGTTAATTATTGTAAGAATTCTAAGCAACGGGGTAAATGAACCAATAACTAAATTATTGAAAGTATAAAGAGAAATAACTCACCCTCCTCCTAAAATAACACAGAGTCCTGAGATGAAAACTTCACCGCTACTTTCTCCTTTCTTGGTAACAAGAATGCTGCCAAGCCAAGCTAGAAAGGCCCAATTTATGTAAATCATTCCCATGCTCCCTATCAGCAATCCCTTTGTGAGCCCTTGCTTTATACCTAGCTCAGTACTTTTTTGAAGTGCTAGGCTGAACTTGTTTAGTGTTTGGTGTTCAGCCACAAAAGAGTATACAGTACGAATCGAGGAGATTGCTTGTTCTGCTATCTCACCAGCGACCCCGTAAGCATCTTTCATCTTCATACCGAGTTCCATCATTTGCTTCCCAAATCGCAACCCCGGTGCTATAAAGAGAAGTGTTAACGGAAAAGCTGCCACGGCCAATCTCAATGAAAGTAGGAAAGACACTATGATGCATGCAATGAAACTTGTGAAGTTAACCAGGAAATGGGGAATCTAAAGAAGAAGAAGAACAAGAACAAGAAGAAATAAAATGTTAGTAAGTCAATAAATATGTGTATAAAAGGGGGAAAAATGTACTAATGGGTATTTGAAATAGATGAAACGAGCATGACACCTTCTCTGCTATAACATCATGGATTGACTGCGCATCAGACGAGATGCTAGCTATGACTTGGAATGTAGTGGAAGAATTATCTTGTCTGTCAAAGAAGCCAACATCTTGCTGAAGGATTGATCTCAAGTATTGAATTCTCATGCGTGATGTCTGTCGCTCTGCCGTCCTTGTCATACATACTCCTTCTGCAAATTGAGTGAATAGGATGAAAACTGAAAAGAGGTATCAACATCAATAGAAACTTCCATTCAAGTGTTTTATAATGAAAACAAAGATGAAAGCTGAAAAATTAAGTATAGGCAATTGAATGCTTGAATTCTTTACGTTGAAAAGGTATTTTATAAATATGTTCAGAACTGAATGAAAACAAATGTGGCGGAGAGATGGAGGTGATGGTGGTAGCAGAAGTATTGTAAAAATGTGTTTGTTACCGTAAACAAAAGAAAAGAAATGGAAGGTTAAGGGAAGACACATTCTATGAGTTTCATAAGAACACAAAGATGAATTTACGTTAGCTATTCAAGCTGCCATTCTTGTTTGACAATTAGTGAAATAGCTGAGATTTAGGCTCCGTTTATTTGGACGTAAAACATTTTCCGGTAAAATATTTTACCCATTTTTCGGTGTTTGGTTGCAAAAAAATGCAGTAAAATATTTTTCAAAGTAAAACATTTTACTCTCAAATCTTTGGTAAGTTGTTTTCCGAAAATCACAATCTCTCTCTCTCTCGTCAGATCGTGATCTTCTTTTTTTTTTTTATAAGCGTCAGATCATGATGAAAAGCGTAGTTCAGCCTCTCTCTCTCTCTCTCTCTCTCTCTCTCTCTCTCTCTCTCTCCCCTCCGCACCGCTGCTACAAATCAACCACTGCCCGCCTCATGCTTCACCGTGTGCGGCGGCAGAAGGGGCGACTACCTTTTCCCCACCGTTTTCTCTTCTCCGAGAATGGGAGATCAGATCTGGCGGTTCAATCGACGTCAAAGCTTTCAGGCGACTTTGGTGGTGCTGTCTTGCGGCGTCGAGGTTTGCTTTAGTGTTTTGGGGTGGTTTCGGACTGCAATGGTGGGATTCAAATCGAGATTAGGGGTTCTCCGATTGAGATTTGGTTCCGAGGTGAGCCAATTGCATCATTTGAAAGGTTGAAATTGTATTGTTTGATACAAAAGATATGAACAGAACTGAATTTGGAGGTTTGGAGTCGAGCATCTCTAGAGAAACTCCAGCTTTTTTGCACGAACTGAATTTTCTCCATGAAGAAGTATTGGGCTTACCGGCCAAACTTTTGTAATTCCCGTCGCAAATGATTCAATCCAATCCAGTTGACTGTCGAGCTCTTGAACTGGACTGAGATAAATAAAATCCCATCAGAATTTGACCACGGCGTCAGCATTCGGTGATGAAAAACGGTGAAAAAAATTTTGATCTGGAAAATGTTTTTCAAGTGTGAACCAAACACCGTACCGGAAAACAAATGTAAAAAAAAATATTTTTAGCAAAGTTATTTTACAAAAAAAATGTTTTACGTCGAAACAAACGGAGCCTTAGTTATGTTAATAGCTTTCAAAATAGTGATACTCTTGGCTTCTCGTACTTTCTAGGATCATGATTTTTAAGCTTGTTAGCTGTGAGCAAAATCAACGATCGATGACAATGAAGTACTGAACCAGCAAATTAATAAGTCCTTTACATACCCACAAAAGCCGATAGTCCGCCTCCAATGGCTATATACAAAATCTCGAGCCCATACTGTAGAAAAAGGACACAAGTCAAAAAAAACTCGGTTGGAGATATTGTTAACGGGACGTCTCTAGCAAGAGTTAATAACGTTTTGGTGTGACAAATTTGTTTAGTATTGTGAACTAAGTAGCTTCATGACAGTTCTAGATGGGTCATTCTCTGTTGTATAATTCCATTTTTTAGTGGTTTTTTTCGCCGTAAATTGCTAGTTTAGCTAGTTTTTCATACCTTGTCCTCGACACGGTGTGCCGATGATTTAGACTGAGTTTGGACATTTCCATATGTGTCGATTAGTCTGCTGAGAACGAACATGAGAACAGGGATTATCAGCCCATGTCCAATGCTGCCCAAAGTTCCAAACAGCATCTGCAACTTGTCGATGTTGTCCGCGTACCGAAACACGCCTCCTTTTCCCCTCATTTTGTCAATGGCTAGATTGAAGGCTCCCAACCTGAAACGAGCCTCACCAAGTATAAATAGATCCTCAGCTCGAAGATTTTCCTTTCAGAAAAATAATTTTATGGTGTCGTCGCCGCTCGCTATCTGTATTAAAATGCAGTTGACATGTATATATAAAGAGAAAATGAAGCAATTCTGCTTTCCTCGGATTCGTTGATTTGTTATGGACAGCCATAAATATATGGCACTTGATTCTGTCCGTTAATTTATTCATTTTTGTTTATACTGATGATTGTGAATTCCAAACTTAACAGAAAGATCTTTGCTACGTATAGCACCATTTCGATCACATCTTATATAAATAAACCACCCAATTATATGCGGTCCCACAACATATTTCGACAATCTGTTTCATCTAACTTGTAGCTCTAGAAATCCAAATCATTCATTCAAAAAACACTGATTGATCGGGTATCGATAATGTTAGATTGAAATCAATGGAATAACAAGAAAATTTTTGAGGATCTAGGGAAAATGTAAAATTTTAAGATTTCTACCAATGTCGGTTCCATCTGATTTATGGCATGCATAATGTTCGTGCCCACACCTACAAAATGAACAATCTTGATTGTCAAAATGTGCACTGAAACCGTTTTACTCTATTTGGTAGTGTGAGAGGTTTGTCCGTATTGGGGCTATAGTACCCCGTAATTTCTTTATTAAGGGATAAATAAATAAAGTTTTATAATTTGAGCCGTATTTTTCTTGAAGATGATTTTATTTGTGTCCATATTGGGGCTGTAGTACCCCGTAATTTCTTTATTAAGGGATAAATAAATAAAGTTTTATAATTCGAGCCGTATTTTACTTGAAGATGATTTTATATTTGATTTGGTGTTTGGTCGGGTACACCGTATGTGTCGTAGCGTGTATTATATGTAGTAGAGGCGAGCACACGTGACACGTAGAGAAAATTACAAAAAGCAAAATAAGCATCTAATAGAAATTCAAACAATTTTCTAAGAACAACACAAATGGAAATGGAAACCACACTGGAGGGATTCATTTTGCCTTGGATACACTCGTCATCAACAAAAGATACTCCCTCCGTCCCTTTTTAAGTGTTTAACTTTTTTATTTTGGGCTATCTCTAAATAAATGTGTGATTTAAAAAGTTAACGGGTAAAAGTTTGTACAATTATCATTTTACCCAGGTAAAGAGTTAATGGGTAAAAGTGGAGGATAATTTTGGAAAGTAGCGGTAAAAGTTGATGTGAAAAGTGTAAAGTGGAGGAAAAAATTGATGTGAAAGATGTAATGATGATGTTTCTTTAATAAGTTGGATTTACGAAGTAACACATTTTAAAAGGGACGGAGGGAGTAAAAAGGAATGCGCACCTCTAAAATAGTTGCAATGTTTAGTTTCATGTTTGCTTGTGTAACCCATTGTTAGGTTCCAAAGGAATGCACACCTTATGATCCACATGTAAAGTTGTATCCTAATACAGGTAGAGCAGTGTCACAACTAGATTATTCTAGAGTGATAGGAAGCTTGATGTATGCCATGACATCTACTCGGCCGGACATTGCTTATACAGTGGGTAAACTGAGTAGGTATACGCATAACCCGAGTGATATTCATTGGAATGCGGTTAATCGGGTTTTGAGGTATTTAAAGAAAACCATAGACTATGGGATAGTTTATAGTGGGTATCCATCGGTTCTAGAAGGATACACGGATGCTAGCTGGATAGCCGAGAATGAAGATCACTTGTCAACAAGTGGATGGGTCTTCACTCTTGGTGTGGAGCAGTTTCTTAGGGATCAAAGAAACAGAGCATAATTACAGACTCGACTATGGCAGCCGAGTTTGTGGCACTAGCATCGGGTAGCAAAGAGGCTGAGTGGCTAAGGAGTATGTTATGGGAGATCCCATGTGGCCAAAACTTATGCCATCGATATCTTTACATTGTGATAGTCAGTCAGCACTATCACGGGCTTACAGCCAGGTATATACTGGGAAGTCCAGGCATATAGGACTTCGACATAGCTATGTGAGGCATTTGATAACCGATGGGGTGATAACCGTTGATTATGTCAAGTCAGGTCAAAACCTGGCGGATCCTTTAACAAAAGGTCTTGCAAGAGATTTGGTGTGGAAAACATCACAGGGGATGGGATTTAAGCCCACTAAAATATAATCACTCTTGATGGAAACTCAACCCAATGCTTGTTTAGCTTCAAGTCCTTGGGTTCAATGAGCAAACTACACCATAAGTCGTGCTGGCAAGCACTTTCCGGTTATATCCATCCTATGGTAAAGTGTTTGGTACCTGTAATTTAAAAGAGGAGGTGAGCTACTTAGCTCTTAATAGACTTCTAACGGTTTAGTTAGGCGGATGCTGTTGTTACAGGGGCATTCTTAAAAGTCTACCTATATGAGTGTGAGGGTGGTGCCGCCTTCTATAGGTTCACGGGCTAGAACTTTAGAGCACTCACGAAATAGGATATAGACACACGGCCAACCCACGTGTCGGCAATTTTGAATACCTAAGTCAGGTAAGATGCGTGCGTGAAACGTGTCCGGTTGGTCATTATAGGATCGCTGGTTAAAAGACAAGTCTACCATGCGTTCCGACTAACTTTGATGTGTTTCACTAGGTGATGGTTAAAATCGTGAGATACCTTCATTGATGCACAAGTCTTTTCAAAAGAACCAAGGCTTCATCTTTATTTTGAAAATGGTAGGGGATTGTTGGAAATTATCAAAATAAATGGGTTTTTTATTTGGGTTTTATCAAAATATTCATTGTGCCTTTTAGAAAGTTTTTTGTTGTGTTTTGGTTTTGTCCCACATTGGCTAGTGAGGAAATGGTTGAGTGGTATATATATGAAAACATTTCTATAATGTTCACATAATGTTAAGTAGCAAGGCACCCATGGTGTTGCGCGCATTACCGGCGTAGCCGGTGATGGAACACACTCACCCGCGCCCGCGCCCGCGCGCGCGCGTGGCAGTGGGCTGTGTGGCGCTTTGATGGCGCACTTTGCACTTTGCGCGAGGCGCCTGTAAGCGCCCTTTCTTATTGCCACTTGGCGGTAAGGTGTTGCTGACGTGGCGCACGGGTCGGAACGGATAGGTATCGATACCCCTGTTTGGTGTATCGATACCGGTGCGTTGTTAGCACATGGATGTCAGACCGCGAACAGAATGTTGGGTATCAATACTCCTGTTAGGTGTATCGATACCGGTTCGTTAGCGCGCAGATTTCAGACATTGGTTCATAAACAGATGTAACTCAAAACGGAGAGTTGTAACCCAAACTCAAGTCTATTCACTAAGGGGCGTGTCCTAAAGTGAAAGGGTACATTTGGGTCTATATATAACACCCAAATTACATTCACTATATACCGAAATTCTAGCCTTGTTACTCTGCCAAAATTTCTACAGATCGCTTTCTAGTTTTTTCTGTACCGTTACTCTGCAGGAACGGTGTCAGCAATTCCTTGGTTCATTTGATCACAAATTCGACTGGGTATTCTGTCTGTCATTCGTTTGTGCGGACGCAGGCAGAAGATCATTGAATTGATCGGGCTTCGTTGTATCCTCGGACAGATTCGCTATCAACCCGGTGCACACCAAACGGTGGGGGCGAATACTGTTTTCGGAAAGCGACATAGTAACGTGCCTCGAAGCAAGTTCCATCATCAACAAGTTCAGTTTCCCGAAGACTCCCGGATTTTTGCACCAACATATTTTACATCTAAAAATGTTTTACTTGAAGTTTATCTAACCAAACACTAGAAATTGAGGAGAATATTTTACGTCGAAACAAAGAGAGCCCTAATGTTCATTGTCAACCTATGTTGGTTTTCTGGCAAAATTTGGGATTATTTATTCTACACGTTGTCGTCTAAATTGGTTGGGCTTTGATCTTCCTCCCTTTGCTTATTAGCTAGTACAATGCTATCTAGCCTATCTTATCCACTATAAACAATTGGATGTCAGCATGACAATCTTGTTGGAGCAAGAAGCAGGATATGTTAAAAAATGTGTTTACTTTTTGCCATAAAACCGAAAAATATGAATGCAATAAAATCATAACTCAAAATCTGAAAATCGATGAAAACAAAATGGTGATCAAGGCGAGTGTAACACTCTGTACTTAAGACAGATTCGCCACTGTTACGGTGCTTATGGTTTGCATGGACGTCTATCTTCCAGCACTACTTGATCGAACTCCCCACGTAAGCAGCACTACAATTGATGGGTCTGTTGTACCAAACTTGTGTCTGTACTCTCTCCAATGAAAAAAACTCCGACTCAATGAAAGTTTAGAAAAATCAACTCTTGTAAATGAATGAAGCATGACATATATATAGACTAACTGATGGCTCTACAAGCAAAAGAAGAGCAAACTGAAGTCGTTTACTAACAAAAACATGGGTGGCTTCAAACTGTATGGTGTTTGTGGAATCAGTTGGAGCACAGATTTCCCCTCAAATTTTCTGAAATTTAATGTTTGAAAGGTCTGTTGGAGATGCTCTAGGAAGTACGTTAATAGAAGTACCCTTCAGTTGACAGAATACGAAGATGAATTTACTTTTTCGGGAGAACATTCTTTACACCGGCAGTGTAAACCAAAGTTTCTTCCAAATCTATTACATTGTGTCATGTTTCTAAACAGTGGTCCAAAAGCTAGAATATGGACACATGGTGTAATGCAATCGATTGGAGAAAATTTTGGTTTACACCGTCAGTGTAAAGAATGTTTTCTCTTTTCAATATGCCAGTTACCAGATTTAATGAAACTTTAACAGCCGTGAAAATAGTGATACTCTTGGATTCTAGTAATTTGTAGGAGTGATTCTTAAGCCTGCTAGCAAAACCTATCGATCATGAAATAGTGAAATAGCAAACATACTCAGGAAACCCGACAAATCACCTCCAATGGCTAAACACAGCAGCTTGAGCCCATACTGCAGAAAACAAAACAAGTCAAAAACCACTTAGGAACTAAATTTCATGGAACGTCTCTTCAAGAGTTATAGAATATTATCTGGGTAGTATAAATTTCGGGTAACACGGGATAGATGATTTTAGAGTAGCTTCAGTTCTAGATGGATCATGCATGCAATTCCATTATTTTGAGGATAGCATAGAGATGGCAATGCATAAAGAAGCTTTTTGCTCACTGTTTCGACGTAAACTCAGTTAGCTAGTTGTTTATACCTCATCGACGATATGGATAAGATCAGTAGACTCGGGATTGACATGTCCATACGCGTTGATCAGTCCGCTGAGAATGACCATCAGTAGAGGAAGCATCAACCCATTTCCAATGCTGCCCAAAGTTCCAAACAGCATTAGCAACTTGTCGATGGTATCAGCGTACCGGAACATGCCTCCTTTTCCCCTCATCGTATCGATGACAAGACAGAAGGCTCCCAACACTCTATCGAGCCTCAGCGAGTATAAATACTTCCTCAACGTCAAGTTCTTCCTTTTTAAAAATAATAATAATTTCAAGGTTGCCAACCCCACCCGCGATCCATATAGGTGCATACGTGACATGTATTAAGAGAGAATTTACGCAAGTCAGGTGTCCTTTGATTCCTTTATTTGGTCTTCCGATATTTGATTTCTTTTCTTTTATAGATTTGATTGTGACACTTAATTTTTTTAACTCAGGTGTGCAGTAAGCTTACATGCTCCCCCTAATCCTGGTTGCCCGTTTACTGTCAAGCATCAACTTGTTTTTCTTGAACCTTTCGACTCTTCCCGGATATTTGCTAAAATTAGTATATACTACTATGTGCAATTGTCTACTAGATGCTGATGCTTGCGAATTCGAAATCTGAGAAATGAGTAATGCTACAGTGCACACCCTCTAAAAATTATTCAATATGAGATTTTGTGACTCTAAATATGAGATTTTGTGGCTGGAGATACGAAATGCATATGGTATGCACACTCATATGAATAGTCACAAAATCTCATATATTTCCAGAAAATCTCATATTTTGAGCCACACAATCTCATATTGCTACAGTGCGGACTTTTCTACAGTGCGTGCGGATTTGCTACAGTGCGTGCGGACCTCATATTTGGAGCCACAAAATCTCATATATTTTCAGAAAATCTCATATTTGGTGCCACAAAATCTCATATTTTGAGCCACAAAATCTCATATTTAGTGCCACAAAATCTCATATTTTGGAGCCACAAAATCTCATATTTTGTGCCACAAAATCTCATATTTTGAGTCACAAAATCTCATATTTGGTGCCACAAAATCTCATATTTGGTGCCACAAAATCTCATATAGTCAATGGTCAAAGGTGGCACAAATCCCCACACGTCATACGTGGCGCAATCTCGGCCGTCCATCCGTATGGGGTGCATACCATATGCCATCTCATATTTGGAGCCACAAAATCTCATATTTTGTGCCACAAAATCTCATATTTAGAGCCACAAAATCTCATATGGGGGGGTGTTTACTGTAGCATTTCTCCTGAGAAATTTGCATCTCGAAGACCGGTAAAATCAAATTGTGAATTTTTTTTTTCGTGGATTGCTGTATTTTCTAATGTGGATTTGATGATTCCATATTGGTGCAACGTGATCATTCTCGAAACGGAAATGCTAGGTACACAACAGATTGGTACAACAAATTGGACAACAGCCCCAAAACTACGTCGATTGGGGGGCGGTTGTTCTTTAAAAAAAAAAAAAAACAAAGAAAGAAAGGGAATCAGAACCCTCTCTCTCTCATCCCCTCATCTTCCTCCTCTCAGATCTCCACCCCTCTCCACTCTACCAGCCACCTGATCTCCGGCCTCCCTCGTTTGATGAACTTGAATCAACAGTCGCTTGTTTGATGAACTTCTTCCTCGCCTTACAAAGTCACAGTGCTTCTGTCTTCACAATTTTTGAACTCCCAAAACCCAATTCTCATTTGGCTTGAAATTTACAACCCAGTTAATCAAATCATGCCCTTTTCAGAGCATCCAAACGGCTTTTTCCCAAAGTAAATGAAAACGCAACAACGAAATTGGGGAAAATGAGAAAAAAAAAACAATGTGAAAAAGAGTAACTAAACACCCACTAACCAAATGAGGGTAAAACGAGATTATCGAGAAAATTACAGGAAATCCTTGAAGACCTTAAATCGAGTTGGGTTAAAACCCAGATGGAAAAACCGTTTGTTGAGAAGATTGAGACGACACCCATATGGGAAACGAGGAGAAATTGTTGGGTTTTGCTAGGGGACGCTGGAGAGATGGTTACCGGAGAGGGGTACCCAAGGATGGGTGTCGCCGGAGATGAGGGAGGCCAGAGATCGGGCGGCCGGTAGAGTGGAGGCGGGTGGAGATCTGATAGGAGGAGGTGTCGGCAGTGGTGGAGATCGGCGGCGGTGGTCGTCATGGCAGTCACTCCGTTCTCTCTCTCCCTCTCGCCCTCCTCTTCTCTCACTCCGTTCTTTCTTCCTTTTCTTTTCTTTTTAAAAAAAAAAAAACATTAGACCCCAAAACGACGTCGTTTTGGGGCTGTTGTCCAATTTGTTGTGTACGTAGCAGCGTTCTTCTCAAAATTTATTTATCTCAATCCTGATTCACTCTGTATGAAAACTAGCAATATTTACCCGTACCAACAGAGTTTGAAACCGCTGCGTAAATCAACAATTGAGGTCACTACGGGATATAATGACTTGGATCACTACGGGTACTCCAGATCCGATTATCCAGAGCCCGCGCTCCAACCAAGAACCATTTGGATCATATCTTTATTTTTATTTTTTTGAACGGCATTTCGATCATATCTTTAAGTTCGATCATTGACAAGGTTCAAAGAAAGGATGGGTCATCGCTAAAGAATCAATTCCAAACCACAATGCAAACAGGGTTAAAAGCAGTGGATAACCTAATGCATGCCTCACTTGATACATTAACACCCACCAAAAAGCTTCATGTTACCTTTTTAGGTATACCTATTAAGATCTAGTGTTCAGGCTAAAAGGAGGTTCATGGACAATCTGGTTGGGTCACTACAAATGGTATTAGAGCCCTGCTCTGGTCAATGGGATGGGTAGGATGCACTCTGCCACCATGGTTACTAAGAGAGCTTGCATGACAATGAAACGAGGATATATTGCATTCCTAAGGAGTGAAGATTTGTAATAACCCATATTGGGGAGCGCAGTGAGTGCTTAGTTTCATATTGGTTAGGAGTTAGAGCATTGTAATACCCCATATTGGGGGGAGTAGCGAGTGCTTAATTAGTCCCTCATTGGTTTGGAGCTAGAGTCTCACTTGATATATTAACTCCCACCAAAAGGCTACATGTCATATTTTTTGGGGCGGTTCCGCTAATACTTATTTTGACACACATTTTGACACCTCACATTTCTAAGTCCCCCTGTGAGGTTCTGAATCGTTGATCTTTGTTTAAATGAGTGAAATAGGAAGCCCTGTGAAAAATTAGCTCAATCAGATATCGGTAAGAGTTTGATTAAAACAATTTTGTGAACACCATTTCCTGTCACAGTTTCTGCAAAACTGTTTGGATCGAGCACTTACCGATATTTGATTGAGCTAATTTTTTGCAGGGCTCCCTATTTTACTCATTTAAACAAGATCAACGGTTCAGAATATCACAGTGAAACCCAGGAAAAAAACATGTGTCAAAATAAGTGTTAACGGAACCGCCCCCATATTTTTAGGTATATATAGGCCGTAAAGGGATCCATGGTCAACAGAGTCGGGTCATTTCAATATTCTAGATTCTTATCAAAAACAACTTATTTATCAAGCTGATAGTTTTTACTTTGACGAATCTTAAAATCAGCTTTGAAAATACATAGAATCTAAAATCTGATGTGAAAATCATCCAAAGCCAAGCTTCTTCAGCATCAGATTATAGTTCCTTTTTTTAGCATATAGGAATTCCTAGAATTTCAAAATCTGTTGGTAAGAACTTTTAGTGAGTATTCAAAATATATTTTTTTTAAATTAAAATATTAAAATCTGCTCCTAAAATATGGCATAAACACGCACATAGTACCAGAACTGCCAAAAAAATTACATGTACTCCAGTATATTGGCCCTGTGTGTTTTCCAATTTTCACGTCCCACGGAGTTAGATCATGGGTGACGGTCAGTGATAACTAAAAAGATATCTATGATTTTCCTTGCGTATTATTCTAATTATTTAAGATATTGTAATACTTAAGACTCATATTACTAAGAACATAAACAAAGAATTCCAAAACATGCAAATCGATATCTAAATTTTCAAAACTTTTATTACACTGTTCATTCAACTTCAGAAGAAAATTTAATATTTTATCGTGATACGATGGACTATATAATCTCAATCAAGCACAACGAGTCAACACTCTCTGAGAGCATCTCCAATGGTGAAACTATTACTATTTGGATAGTTGTTATTATAATATAGAAACGAATAGTGTCAAATTGTAGTATTCTGTTGCTTCAATGGTGCAAATATTATTTCTTTAATTTCATTGCAAAATATCAATTTGAGTTGCTATTTTTAGGTCCCATGATGAGAGAGCTAGTAACAAATGGACATACTAAATTATACTTTCTATTCATCTACGGGTATGCGTGTCATTTTTCAATTGCTTATATCTTTCAATCTATAATATTTTTATAATTTTGAAAACTTTATTTAATAGTATTCATCGAGAACTATCAAACGAGATCCATATTGAAAATATATGACATTGTACATTTGAAAATATGATCAAGTTTTTGAGGTGTAGTGAATAGTGCAAATTGACAACAAATATGGGACGGAGGGAGAGCAATAGTTATATCTTGTGCTATATTTGGCGAAACTTATAAGCAAATATAGCATGTGTTACCACACTATTGGAGAAAGTAATTTGAAGCTTAATGCTATATATATATACTAGGTACCAGACGTCGTGCGTAGCATGACTTTTATGCCCGTTAGTTTTTTGTGTGATCGTTAGTTTTATGCCTATCTGCTTTCAGATCCCAGGCATTTATCCTAATTAAGGATGTTTTAATTAAGTTCCAGGAACGGAATAAAGGCATCTCAAACTTTCCCTTTATAAAATTCATCAATACATTGAACACTCCAAGTTTTGTTATTTTGTTACCAGTACAACACGCTTTATCCGATATGCATTTGACCATTGCTTGATCATATCAGGCAATACCTTAAATCCAAGAAACAAAGTTATAAGCAAAAATGGTAATATATAATTTGATGTTATATAATCAGACTAAGTAAACTAATTGAAAGTTTCAGATTCAGGATTCGAACAAAACGTGAACTCAGGTATGATACTTAACTACCGAGGTTCATGCGCAGCATATCTGTCTTTTTTTCGGCAGATCAGAACACGAGGCCACAAATTCACCTTCATGTTTAACCTTGGACACACACCATCCACCTCCAAACCTCTTCTTAAAACAAAGTAATTAACACGAACATTAATAAAAATGGATAAGTTTTCAAAGTCTGATAAATAAAAGGAAATCTTTTTCAAGCGAACAATGACAACTTGAGGGAGGTTTGAAGCGTCTATAAACTATTCACATATTAGCCACTTCGCTTTGGTCAGAAAATAGGTTAGAAAACTTCTTTGAAAGGCTCACAAAAATATCCTGACTTAAACAAAAAAATTGCCATCCACTACAAACTGGGAAAAGTTAAATGCCAAAGTTCGTGACAATTAAAAAGGGACGGAGGGAGTATAATATGATCATGTTTACTATGACCAATTATTCTATGATGTTAGGGTACGGTCACATGGTGCTCTAACACCCTTATCCAGCACACGTACAATGTGTGTTGGATGAAAGTTTTATGGCATCACGTGGCAATGCCTCAAAACCATGGAATAATTATTCAGTTTGCTAGAGGTACTCCTCAAAGGAGAATCACATAACTTGGGGGCCCATCCACCTTCAGCAACCTGAAGATATGAACAAATTTCCACAAATCCAAGACAGCAAAAGCAAATCGAAGAACTAAAAAGAAACCGTATTGCACTACACATTAGAGTAATAATATAAATTTGAACCAGACTCCAAACATAAAGCAGGCATAGCAGAACCTTAAACCAGAAAATTACAAGCCTTACCAATCGTCTGAATTTTGAAGTACAGTACAAGATTGATGGAAAAGCTAACCATTTGAATATATGCAAACCATTTTGTTTTTAATTGAAATGAACTCGTATGGATTTTGTTAAGTGTTAAGTACGTTGGAATTAACTATCCAAAAATGAAAACAAGCACTTGAAGCCTCGTCCATCTAACTCTTTCCAATTTCATGATCCCCATGGCCTTGCTCGAGATCCCTATATCGAGGTGGATCTGTTTCAAAACAGTGAAGATGTAGATCTTGTACGTCTCCACGCTCTTCTTCTTCCTCTTCTTCTCTTTCTTATCTCCGGCAGCAGCGGGGACGTAGGCTTCCTCTCCGTCGGGGCCTTCACGGCCTTCTTCTGCTCCGCGGGCTTCATCTCGGCCATGGGTGCCATTGAAATTAGGAGAGATAAATTAGATTTTGCGAAAGGGAATTGGGAGATCTGAATCGCTGCGATTTGGAACAATGGGTTTTGGTATTTCCAGGGGATTGTCGAGAAGAGATGGAGGGAGAGAGAATGGAAGCAGTAGATTGAAAAATTGGACCAAAATTTGTTTAAACCCAATACACTGAATAATCTCCAACCTCTCTACATCTGGGCACTGTAGATGGCGCGCAACCCGAGCTCAACCACAGTGAGTTTATTTCTCGCAGAAGACGTGTGAAACCAAACAACATCTCTGGCAGGCATAAAAAAGTAGGCAAACAAAAGGACGAAACGGCCCATCCAATGGCATATAAATCACGAAAAAACCAACAAGCACAATCCAAAATTGGAGGGTAAAATCGGACAAATTGGCCAATTAACCAAACAAATTCAATTTGAAGCCTCTCTTATATAAGCACTCCGTTTGTGGATATATATATATATATGTATATCAATCCGGTTCCTATCAGGACACCCGGACTTAAGCTATATCCGGACTTTCATTTTCAGTCGTTGGATGCGATCCAACGGCTCTGATAAAAGGGGAGGAACACGCAGGTTGAAAGGCACGGGTCCGGGTAAAATGTGCTCGCGGGTCATCTAAACTCACAATGCGGGTCATTTCCTTCTTCCCCTTTCAAACGAACAAACGAAGAGAGAGAGAGAGGTGCTCTCTAGGCGATTCACCAAATCGATCCATGTTCTGAAGAGAAAATCGACATCCATGGTCTCTCTCTCTCTCTCTCTCTCTCTCTCTCTCTCTCTCTCTCTCTCTCTCTCTCTCTCTCCCCCCCCGTTTCTGGTTCGAATCTAGGGTTTTTTGGTCATGTTTGTAAACCCTAGTTTTTTCTGTGCTTTTGTGTGCGATTTCGAACTCGAAACTAGGGTTTCGAACTTTGAACTCTCTCTCGTTTTTGGTCCGTCTATAGGTTTTTTTATTCGATTTGCAATTATCTGTGTGTAGATTTTGTTTCTATTTGCAATTTGATAATCCCTTCACTCTGCCGATGTGATTTGCAATTATTTGTGGGTATCCATATCATGCTAAGGGATTTTCTCCTTTTTCTTGAATTAACTTACTGTGTTTGTTGAATTTTATTCGGTAATATTTGAAGTTTTTGAAGTGGGTACTGAATTTTGAACAAAAGAGACATGAACTTTAGTCTGGCTTTTACCTCTTTATCTGTTTGGCATTATCATACAATGTAGTTTCGTTGGCTACTTAAAAAATTTAGTGGTTTAGAGTGATGGATTCTTTCTTTTAAGCATCTGATTCCAGTTCTAGCATCTTTATGTCAGCATATATATCACTCTCCGCTAAAAAATACCAATTCCCCTTATCACTCACTTCTGCATTTGTTCATCTATCTGTGTGTAGATTTTGTTTCGATTTGCAATTTGATAATCCCTTCACTCTTAGTCTAGTGGAATTCCACTAAAACTTATGATGCAAAAATTTTCAACCTTTTCTTCTGAACATGGATTTAACAATAGGTCCAGTTTAAAGGAGGCTATAGTGGATTGTTTCATCATATGCTAGTCTTGTTCAACTAACTCTATTTTTATACACCATGAGATCTGCCCAAAAATACAAATTACTTGTCTCAAAGGGTTTATATCATCTATCTGTGGGTTGATAGTTGTTTATAATTCATAGTAAAGAAACCTTATATGGTGACTATAATGCTTCTTTATTGTTCCCTTATGCATTTTAAAACCTGTTTTAGGATTTGTACAATCACATTTCTACCATCAGAGATGGTTTTTCCTAACTTGGTTTTGTCCTAATCTGGACTTTGTTTTTTTTTAAATTCCAATTGCACTTCCTTCTTTTGGCACAACAAATGCCATACTGGGTGGTTTTCATTGGTCGTAAACCTGGGATTTATACGACGTGGGAGGAAGCTAAAGCCCAGGTTGATGGGTATCCAAGGAACGACCACAAAAGATACAGTAGGTTTGACGAAGCCCAAGAAGCGTTGTGTCGATTTCATGAAGATAGATACTACGGTAACGGCATTGGACGTAACCAAACCCAGCATCATGCCAGTGTTGGTGCTTCGACTTCGGCAAGGCTATTGGAAGATCAAAAGCCATTGGAGCGCGAGGCCAATGTTCGAACTTTGAGCGTTGTTTTAATATTCTTTCTAGGTTTTGCAACTTGTATTTTGTTGGCATATGTATTAGATTCCGAATGATGTTGGTTATGTGAAGGGCCTTAATTTTGGTGAACTAATTGTGTAATCAAACATGGGTATTTTAGTTAAGAGATTATGCTTTGTAGGCTTATTTGCACACTGCCAGATTGTGGTGATGTTTGTGTAACTTGAAATGTTTGTAGCCAATCTGTTAAAGATATGATATTGGTTTGCTTCACTGGAGAGAAATGTTAATAGATTTCAGACAGTGGAACCTGTTAAAGATATGATATTGGTTTGCTGTTCAGAGCTCGACATTATAATATTTGTCCTCGTCTAGAACGAGTTCAGTAATTTGGAGCTTATTTGTTTGCCGGTATTTTTTTATGCACAAATTGTTGTAAATAATTTTTTTAAAGTAACTGTTTTGGGGTCTAATAAATCTGCATGGCCAAATTTTTAAATGTTGCGTATATCTTTTTTTATTTTTCATTAACCTACGCATGTTGAACTTTGATGCACTGTTTTGATGTGATTGTATAGTGCTTTAAAATGAAGTGAGTACCATCAACTAATTATTTTTTCACCTCTTTCCAGGGTATTGTCTGTGCTAGCTCCAGAGTTGTATTTGATCTCATATTTATCTTCAACGTCAACACAGAAGAAGATAACGCTCAATTAGTATGTTGTCCCGTATTATAGATTTGTTTAACTTTGATTGCTTATATTGAACTTAATGCTACTGCGTATGTCGAGGAAATAGATTTAGAACAGAAAAACAGAGTTAGAATATAAAAGAATTAGACTCATTTGTTCAAAGTATGAATAAAAACGTCTGATCATCATAATCATATTGATTGTAAACAAGAAAATCATCCATGAAATGTTGAAATTTTTTTTCATTTGCTCTACCCCCTAGGAACCTCTTCACAAGTTTAAAATCCAAACACAACCCGAGTGCAAAATAACGAGAAAAAAGAAGAATAAAAGCAATCGTTTACAAGGAGATTGTAACGTTCAATTGCTTTTAGGTGAAGAACTAAATTTTTTTAAGCTATGTCACAATATACGATTTAAACATTTCATATGATGCATAATGTATACCTTTATTATTAATTTTTGTTAGTTTTGATTTACATTGGAGAGTCTCGCATATTCTTCGAAATTCTTTTAATGTTTTTCCTTTCCTATTGTATTAGTTTTATATTTTATCTATATGTTGATGAAATTTTCATTGCCAATAAAATAAAATAAAAATTTGCTTTACATTGGGCTAATACCTTAAAGACAGAAAACGAGGGTTGGAAAGACAATAATTGGGAATTAGTACATAGCATAATTCTTTTTTTTTTTTAGTTACTAAAAAAAGAGGTTAAACTGTATAAGCATCAAAAAGTTTTTGTTGTTTTAATTGTAGTAGTACATGATCTACATACCTCATTAACTCACATATTCAGAAAATTAGAGATGATGAAATATGTACAGACTGACAAATGTTGAAATTTAATATTAGTTTTAAAAGAGAATATAAACAGTCTGATACTCCCACCTAAATCTTAAGCCGGCAATGTCTATTCACCTATATTCATATAAAAGTTGAAATTTCTACAAACTTGAGATAATCTAACTAATAATCTGATAATTTATGAATTTCATGTGAAATCAACAAATAATTCATAATTTTAAAAAGCTACTATGATTTTCCAAAAATAGGCAGGTTAAGAACGATTTTCTATACCTAAATGTTCAATTTTAGATTTCGCACTAGCCATTGCAAGCCCTCATATTTTATCTATTATTCTTCTTCTACTGTTGCCGCTATTGGAGCTGTGGGTGAAATGTCTACGGCATAATTCAGCAATAAGTTTACTTGATTGATTTTTGTCTAGCTTACAGATAAAGGAGGGGGGAGATCGTTGGAGAGAAAAAGAAAACCGAAAAAACTGTGGGGGAAAGAGTAAAAGTACCAATGAACACATTAATCCAGCGAAAGCCAGTGGCTTTTGGCTATACCAAGGGTACATAGATCAATCCTTTATTTTATTTGTAAATATATTTTGAATATCAAAATTATTAAGGGGTATTTTCACTTTGACCCCCTGTACTTTGCTCAATTTGCACTTACACCCCTCATACTTTTTTTTAGGCACTTACACCCCTTACAGAGATCCCGAATTTTGCTTAGGTCTGGACTTCGACTTTCCCGATCAAATTTCGATGATTTGATCCGTTCATTGCGTTTGGAATGTGTTTTCAAGGGTATCTGCAAGGAATTGGCAAAAAAAATGACCGGAAAGGGTTTGATCCGAACATATACAGTTTTATAAAAAAAAACTACTTAATCCAAGCCCTTCGTGGTCATTTTTTTTTGGCCGATTTCTGCTTGATACCCTTGAAAACACGTTCCAAAGATATTGAACGGATCAAATCATCGAAATTTGATCGGGAAAGTCGAAATCCGAACCTAAACAAAATTCGGGATCTCAGTCAGGGGTGTAAGTGGCTAAAAAAAAAGTACAAGGGGTGTAAGTGTAAATCGAGCAAAGTACAAGGGGTGAAAGTGCAAATACCCCAATTATTAATTTCCCTGTGCATAGCACGGGTTTCATGCTAGTATAGATGTATTAGAATGTAGTATACTAGCGGATGCCCTTACCTAAAGACACGTCGGGTCATAAGATAATCTCAATTAAATAAACTGCATGCACTAATTGACTATTGTAGTGCCCGGAAAATGTAAATTACACATAGTGTGAGTTACCATATATTGGATCATAAAAGGTAAAGTTTGAATATAGATACATTGTCTAAAATTGAGAGAGAGAGAGAGAGGGAGGTATATTCATTTAAAATACTCCCTCCATCCCTTTTTAAGTATATAACTTTTCATTTTGGGATGTCCCTTAATAAGTGTGTGGTTTGAAAAGTTAATGGGTAAAAGTTTGTACAATTATCATTTTGCCCTTTTGAAAAGTTAGTGAATAAAGAGTTAATGGGTACAAGTGGAGGATAATTTTATAAAGTCAGTAACTCGAAGGAGTAGAAACTCAGATTTAGGGTTGCTTGAGAGAGATGAAGTGAGTGCGTACCTTCTTTGCGTGATCTTGCTTTGCTTTTATAGGTAGGGCTTGGCTTGATCCTCAAGGCCCGTGTATTCTACATGCGGTAACCGCTTCAGATGACATCATCACATACGTAACCGAGCATCATTACGTTAGCACATGCACCCAATCAGATTGTGACACGTGTCTATTCTGTTACAACGGAGTTTTCTCGTGATCTCTGAAAGACTTGAGCCCCATGGACGACCCGAACCCCCTTTTCCCCGGGTTGCACCCGTACCCGAATCGCTCGGACCTCGGGCTTGGTTGTTCGGGGAAGCCTCTGGGCTTATCCCCCCTCTCGGAATTAAGCCTGGGTTAATCCCAATTAGGCCTTAATCCTCTTTGTTAACGACTGGGCTTTTCGGCCCACTTCCTGAAATGGCCTGGGTCTGTTCTACCGAATTATTAGCCCACACAGATTGCAAATAAAATCAGAAAATATAAAACGGAAAAGGATTGCCGGGTATCATATCCTTTGAAGTTTGGAGGATTGAGTGATGAAATGGTATACATTTGCAGAGCAATGACCCAATCTTAGGTTCAAATATAGATATGACAAATGTTTATACAGCTGGCGCAGCGATTTCACATCACTAAACGTGATACCCACAAAATCCACCTTCAATATCCTACCGGATTCGATTTTGCTACGGTCACACTACAGTCTGTCCAGTCGATAACGCGTTTATTTATGATTTGCTGCGTGGAAGACAATTATTATCATCTTAGCAGGCACCCACCACAATCGCGTGATTCTGTTGTGATCGCGTGATTCTATTTCCTTCAACGTTTCTGTTTCCTTTTCCCGTTGGGGCGTAGATTTCCCCCCATTGCAATTGATGATTCTTACCATTTCCCATGGAGATTCGTCTTCCCCTGTTTCTTTCTGTTCTTTTTCTTTTTCATTTTTGCTTGGGAGATTCTGCTTTTCTTAATCAATCAAAATGATTAGATGAAATAAAAACCCTGGTTCACAGTATGGTTGAAAATAAATCTGTTGCGACAGCTTGGCATAGAGATAGGGAGAGACGAGTCAGACGCAGCAAAATTCTCTTCAAACTGGGACATGTAGGAATAAGCGTCCATAATATTGGATGAGAGGAGAAGGAAATTGGGCTAAAACTCTGCAAGTAATGAATTCAGTGAACTTCATTGAATAAAGTCTTCAGATTTCATAAGGTCTGGCATTTTCAAACTCTAAACATAGATAAATACCGCAGTATGTCAATTCCAAAGTCATTTGAGGGTGTCAAAGTAAGACTTGTACCGCTGTGCTAACCCAAACATGCCGAGTGTACCCCCAGTGTGAAGCATCACCACGTTCGCCTCTCTCTGGCTGAGTTGTGTTGCTAGTTCCCAAGCAGCTAGAGTGTACACTGGATCAACTAGAACGCCAGTTTGCTGCGCAATTCGTTGGCATACCTTCACTTCTCCCGCCAACAAATTCCCAAATCTGAAAAGGCAGAAATAACAAAACAATCTCGTCGTTAAGGATGGGCTAAACAGTGCTTGAAACAACTCTCCAACTCCCTAGGCTAGATTTCTCCGTTCAAAACAAAACTGGGTTTGTTTTTTTAGTGTCCCTTCTGATTTTCATGTATGTCTCTCTAGAGATGTTTACGGTGTTTTGTAGTTTTGTTATCTGGATTTCAACAAAAATAAAATAATAATAATAAAAACAAACTCCCCCATACCTCGCTAAATTGGATTCACATTCTAGATTACCAAATTATAAGAGTTACTCCCTCTATACCCTTTTGTTTGTCCATTTTCCTATTCTTGCTATCTTAAAAAACGTCCATATTTCAAAATTTGTCTGTCATAGATGATTTTTACATTTTTTTCTACTAGACCTAAATGAGATGTTTTAATTGGTAAATTCTTTTTCCGACATCCATATTAGTTGATCCGAGTGAAGGGCCAACAGCTATAAAAAGGACAACCAGACAAGGATGGGGAGAATAAATAGGTAATGAAAAGGCAAGGAGCGGCAATAATAAATGAATTGCAAAGTTTGCTCTTTGATGGAATCCACTTCCCAACACCTGGCCGAAGCCCCAAACCAAAAACATAAATAATAATAAATAAATAAAACCAGACAAGTATGAAAAATAGAAATTTTTCCAGTCAAAAGGCATCGCACTTACTTCCTTGGGCAGCTGCGTTCCAACCAGTGCACAAGTGTAACATTTGCTCTGTTCAAGAGTTGGTCAACAATGGGAACCGCAAAACACCTTTGGAATTCAGAAATCAATCGCTCCTCCTGTTTCCGGTAACCATCAATATTATCAGCTAGCATCACTGCATGAACCTCCCATGGCAGCCTGACAAAAGGAAACAACGACAAAAAAGCATTTGCTGCCACACTATTTGCTTTTAAAAGAATTGAACTGACAAGAAAGTAACGCAATTATCAAAAAACTTAAAATACTTTAACTAAGCAGATTATTCAGCTATAAATAGGAACACACCCTAAAAACATAGCTCCAAGTCCTAAACCAATGGCTGTTGTCCCTGTCCCAGCATCTATTATAATTTTAAGGGCTTGCTCTTTTCCAAAAACATGGTTTTGGGACAAGTATTGCACCAGCCGAATTACACCTGCAAAGAGACATAGGCACTTACTGAATCAGTGAGAGAAAAACCAATCTTTGAAAGATAAAAAGATCCTATACAAATACAAAATGGACTAGTCAAATAATAAATAGTATAGTTAATAGACAAGGGGAAGCTGATCAAAAAGCAACTAAGGCACACAAAATAACTTGCTAATCATAATAACAGAATACTTTTCCATGCAGCATACAACTCACCAGTTAGAATGACCGTTGGGGGATCCTACGGCAGGCCAAAAAGTTCTAGGGAGGCCATATAATGACACACACATCTACCGGCCTCACTTATCCATGTCCAACACCTGTTGAACACGAACACGAAACAACACTCTCTGGAAGCGTATTGAACACAACTAAATATGGGTCCAATTCCTACTTATAGATTTTACTCCGACACGTTGTGGACAGTCTAGAACACTTGAGGACACTATTGGGACATGTTAACGACACATTAGAAAGTTCAATCATACTTTTTCACACTTGGCCAAGAGTCAAAATTTCCATGGATATTCGTTCATACACTTACTGACCTTTGATTTGTATCTTCAAAATCTTAATAATTTTTATGTTTTTGGTCTTAGTTTGATAGTGATATTCTTTTTGATCATTTATATTAATTCATAGGATACATATACACTACAAAAATACGTTTTTTATTCAATGTGCCCATGTCCTAATTTTTAGAAAAGTGCAGTCTGTGTGTCCATATTGTGTTGTGCCTGTGTCTCGTGGCTGTATCCATATCTGAAATTATACATTTATTTTCTGATTTTGGCGTTATTTCTTCCAACCATACATAAACAGTTCGATTGAATTTATTGCACAACCAGGTCATTTGTCTATGAGTGTTAAAGACAATACCTTGAACCAAAACAAACAAAAAATAGAAAGAACACAAAATACATTTCTTCTTTTCTTTCTTTTATTTTTCGTACACCCGGTCAACCATCGAGGAACAGAATCTGCATGTCGCAAAATGTCCTCAACTACAAGAAGATGTGCAAATATTTTACACAAGATAAGTCCAAAAGCACATTTTAAACTTACCTAGGAAGCCAACAACATCTCCTGCACCTTCACTGACAATAACAACTCGTCTTGAATTTTCAGCTGATCTATGAGCATCCAGTCGCCTTAAATTTTGTTTCCCATTTAAGTGAGTTGTCAAGGAATCCTCTAAAATATCACTAAGGCATACAACAGAACCGCTGCTTCCTGCTACTGAATCAGCATATTTCGAAAGCATTTCATCCCTCTTGGCATAAAGAGATCTAGGAACATATATGACATTTCCATAAAGTGAGGAAATGAGATTGTAGCCAGTAGGAATTTCAGGAGGTTCTCCTCTGAGAAGCAAGTGGGACCTCAGTCCTCTCTCTGCACATGAAACAGCTGCCAGGCATACAAGGCAATTATCAAAACTTGCATATATGGCTCCCTTCAACATTTTAAATGAAACTGGATCTTTATTTATTTTGTGTTTGAAACGAAGAGCGAGGAAGGTATATGTACTTCCCTGAAAACTAAGTACCTACCAATAGCTGCTGCATGCGCACTTTGGCAACCACCACAGGTAACCTAGAAAATATGTCTGATTTAAATATTACTCGGTCCTAATACACCTCCAGATTTTAGGAATAACCATTGTGGGTGCTACGTGAATACATACTAGAAAAACAAAAAAAAACAAAAAAACAAAAAAATATGAAAAGCCATCGAGATACACCATAGAATAACTTCTTATGTGCTAATTTCAAGCATGATGCAACGGGCTGTGATACCTTATGTGCCAACTACAGTCTACATGGCGTGCTCTACAAATTTCTTAATACTGGGGAAAAAGGATGCATAAAAAAATATTGTACCACATGCTTTTCTGTCACAAACATATAAGAAACATTTATCAGAGCCAACTATCACAAACATGTGGTAATAAGTGTTAAACCTGAATTTCTAAATCTAACATTGCAGGGGACCCAAAACCAAAAGGATGTGGTAGTGTTAAGACTTAAGAGTTAACTCACAATTTCAGTTACTGAATAATCGTCAAGGAGAGGAAACAGCCCATCAAGTTTTCTTGCCTTGTTACCATTCACCAGTGGGTGCAACAAATCATCCCTCACAATATAAAAGGATGGCTTTTGGTTGTTCTTTTCCATCAAGCTATCCCCCAGAGCTGGACTAGTGTCGTTTAAGAACCAAACATTTTCAAGTTGTTTTCCATCATGTTGTATTTGTGTGCCAGAGACCACTATTTTGTGAATCTTGGTATCTGGCTTAAGAGATGTCCACCTTCTGTCGAGCAGTTTTGAGATGAATAGCTCTCCACAAACTTTTACTTCGGAAGGGCCCTGAAACTGAGAGAATGTATTATCTACAATGCAAGAACATTACATACATAATGAGAATCCAAGTCAATAAAAGATCCAGGCAAATATTACAAAAGGTCAATGAAAGTTTCAGTTAGGGTAGGTAGTGTAGTTTCTTTATAGTCGCGCTAGTGACCAAAGATTGAATCGTGCTTTAATGCAAGTCAATGGAGTTTATGATCAAGGAGTCCATAGCTTCCTCTGAAAAAGACTAGAATGTACAAAAGAATAAATTGCATGCTTGTTTTCTATTTCCTCTTGACCTGAAAATTTTGCAATAAGAGCGGAAACTGTTAAGTACTGGCTATGAACCCAAGACCCTGCAATAGACATGCTGACAAGATCATCTAATGGAAGCTGCAATACCATGTTTTGTTGGAGGGACGGAGGGGAAAGAAGAGTTCTAATTCCTTCACTTGGTTGGGGAGAGAGGCAGGGAAAACAGATGGGAAGGACGGAGTTTCAATCTTGAATTGACGCATGTTAAGCAGGCCACCGAATCTTCCTTCTTTCCGATCAAACAAACAAAACGGAAGCCTAAAACCTTCCCACTAAGTATCTCCTTTCCTTTATTCCCCTCCTTTCTATGATCTCTACCACACATAGCAAAAAAAAATCTCAATATCACCTTCATGCTTTGGTTAGTTGATCCGTATCCATCTCCATTTTGAATAGGAATGGGAAAGATCCAGTTCTAACCACCAGTTTCTAACATTGCATATATGAGATGAATTAACAGCTTAAATTGTGCACTAAGTGTCTAATTCACAGAAGTTTAAATGAAAATGTTTTAGGCAACCACACTATGATTGGTAAAATCAAGTGCCGGAATCACAAGCCTGCATATTGTTGGAAGTTGTGGAAAAGAAGAGAAAGGAAAGGAAAATGAAAAATTTTTGTCCCCCGTTGTTTGGTTTAGAGGGGAAGACGAGGAGAAAATAACAAATTCAAGTTTGGTGCACAGTAATATTTTTCCTTCCATTTTCCACTCATTTCCCTCTCATTCTATTTTCTGGTCTTTTCTCTAAATTCCAAACACATAAGGTATGGACTGATGATCTGAACAATCTGTCGATTGCCCTTTATTAATTGGCGATAATTATGCATTCGAGTGGTTCTCTCCATTGTCCCCCGAAAAATAGAGAGGATCCAAATCCTACCTCAAAAAATGGAAAGCACCAATGGACAAAACTGTGCAACAGTAAAATCATAAACCCAAAAGACTCCTAAAAACCTTGAGAACAAGGAGTAGTTCGAAGAGCCCTCAAGTGCTGAAGAATAGGTGAGGAGGTATAACCCACCCCCAACCGGAGACCTGGTATCATTAAATTTTGACAGTCCAAATGAAAGTCTTGTTTATTAGTAGTACAAATTTACTAACGCAATCAGTATTCTCATTTGTGTATTCCACAGGCCAAGTTCCAATCACTACAACCGACAGAGAGAATTTGGATTTTCATACCCACTTCAGTGTCCTAATACAACCTCTTTTGTTTTCGGGCGGGCGCACGCGCGCGCACAGAGAGAGAGAGAGAGAGAGAGAGAGAGAGAGAGGATACCTGCTGCTGGGGACTGTTGGCAAATGGTGCTGAATGAAACCCAGATTTCGTTGCCAAAATTGCACAATTTCTGGGTAAATGCTGAAGCCTCATCTTGTTACAGCTCAATTGGAAGTCATTCAGAAGGAAAAAGAAGATAATAATGCATATACATATACATATACATACCGACGATAGTATAATACTCCCTCCGTTCCAATTTCTTGGTCCTTCTTTCCATTTTGGGATGTCCCAAAATATTTGTCCCACTTCTAAAAACATCCTTCAAAACTGGGTCACTTTCCAATTTTACCCTTAAAAAGTACTTTTCTCATCTTAATTGGCTAGTCTATTATCTTTTATTTTATAACGGTTTTTATGATTTTGAAAATTTTGTATAATAAAACTAATTGTTATCTATCAAACAAGATCCATATTGAATATGTTTTGACTTTCATATAATAAATTAGCCTCACAAATTTGGTCACAGTAATATTGACTGGATTTAGGGACAAAATAGAAAATTTAATACAAAATTTTTCCACCCCTTAAAAACCCACTTCCCCAAAAGGGGCAAACAAATTGGGACAGAGGGAGTAACAAAATACAATCCCTGCTATGCCTGCGGTCGGGCTGTAAAAGAAGTTCGTACCTTTATAAAGAGCCAAATTAGCTCTGTTTGGTTGTTGGGGAAAGAAATGGAAAGGAAGGAAAAATTAAAAAATATTCTCTTCCTTTGTTTGGTTCTTAAAGAAGAAAAAGGAAAATAATCAAATTGCTATCTAACTTTCCTCTCATTTTCTCTTCAATTTTCTCTTTAATTTCCTTCTTAATTATTTTCTCTTCTCTTTCTTTCCCTAACTTCCAAACAGAACCTAACATTCATGCTGAGTTTCTTGCATCACCCTTGATTTTTATCAACTCTCTTTCTCATTTGATAAAAAGAGTGATTTTATCAACTTTTGATAAAATCTTTTAAAAACTAGGTCCAAGAGAGTGATATTGGCGCTCTTTTTTTCTATTGGCACTCTTTTATTTTTGTCTCTATTAAGTAAATTTACTCTTGCATTTAGTAATAAAAGACAAAAATAAAGTGTCAATAGAGAAAAGGGAGTGACAATATCGAGTCCCTTCAGTCTAATGTAAAAACTAAAAAGTTCAATTGTGGAGACATAATATCTATAGTGTGTCTAGGGTTTCTGTTTCTTTGTCCAATCTTTCCGTTTAGTTGTTAATAATGTTGTCTAGAAAAGTCAGTTCTGGAAAAAGTGAAGTAAAGGAAAAGAAAATCTATTTTCCTGTGAGTGTTCATTTGACAATGGAATTATGTAGGAAAACTAAAATTTAGTTGTTTATTTGCGAAGAAAAAGAAACTTACTGGAAGCTTACTTTATCTTTATTCAATATTTATTTCGAATAAAAAGTAATTTTGGGAGCTATTTAGATGGGCAAAAAATCAATGCATACGAATTGTTATCTTTATATCATCAGGTAACTCTAAAATCAGTCATAAAAAAAAAGAAAAATATTTAGTTTGGTTTGGCTTAATTAGCCAATTGAATTTTTTTTTTATCTCTATTCAATTTTTTCATATATATTTGTTTCGCGTCAATTTTTTGTGGATTAGTTCGTTTGGACGAGATGATTCGAAAAAATAAAAAATAACGATCGAAACTCAAATTTTTTTAATAGAGACAAAAATAAGCCAAACAGTTCTTTTTTTTTTGTCTTTATTCAAAGAATTTTAAGTTTTGATCATAATTTTTACTTTTTTTATTTCTCTCGTCTGGACGAATAAATTGACGCAATTTAACAAAATGCAATAAAAATTGAATAAAAAAGCCAAATGGATGGCTTATTTGGATGCTTAAAAGATAAATAGGTAAGATAACTTAAAACTAATGCTAACCAACGGTAATTAATTGGTCGGTACAAACAAAACAAAAGATTGATAACAATATTAATAACACACATTCGTGAAACCAACATATTGACTATGTTGCCAATATTTATAGCAAAAAACAAAGAAAAAATGGAGAATTGTATGAAATAAGGGAAATAAATGAGTGAGGGAGATTGTTTGGCCAAAAAAACTTGAGAATGAAGGGAGAATAGAACTTTCTCACGCCGCTAAATTTCATATATTTTGCAAGACCTGTTTTAAGGGAAAGTGAGTCCTGGTGAGAAAATCATTTTCCAGGATCTTATCATTTTCCTGGTAACTGAACACTCCAAAATATGTAGGAAAGTTAACTTTCATATCCTTTTCCACCCTTTCTTGACAACTGAACGGGGCCAGGGTTTGGAACTTGAGAAAAGTGAGGGAAAAGAAAAGAAAAGAAAATTAAAATATTTTCCTCCTCTTGTTTGGTTTGGAGAGAAAGAAGAGAGAAAATAAAAAATCTAAGTATTGTGAATAGTAAAATTTTCCTCACTTTCCTCTCATTTACTTTTATTTTCTCTCATTTGCCTTTCCATTCCACATGTTCCAAACAAACCTGGTACAAGCCTAGCAATGCATTCTTTCTTCCTTTCTTTTCTTTTTTTTTTTTAGTTTGAGTGATTTTACTTCTTTTTTTTGGTATAAATAATTTATGTTGTAGACAAAACATTTGTAAAATATAATTTTTTTATAAGGACTATATTGGAAATTATTTTTATGACAACTTTAAAATTTTGTTCACACAAATCGTTGCTCTCTCTTTCTATAAGAAGAGATTAAGTTATTTCTACCATCGGTAGAAACAAAAGTTTCTTCCAAATCGATTGCATTGCGTCATGTGCCCTTACAGTGGTCTCAAATAGTAGAAAATGGACATGTGACGCAATGCAATCGATTTGGAGAAAACTTATATTTCCATCAGCAGTGGAAATAGTTTAAACTCATAATAGAAGAGATACAAACACACAACACCGCACCTAGAAATGAGAATAATATTAAAAATAGTTTCGCTAGCGGTGTATTTGGGTACGGATATTCATTGACTTAGACAAATGTAAAACTTTCACCCACGGAGATGGTTTGGATTTGACCTATGAAAATGTTGACTTTTATTTTGGAAAGTTTTTATTTAAGTATGTTATAAAATTGACGGCGTGACGCATTTTGTACAGTTTCACCTTGTTTGGTTTGGGTTTGAGATTTGGGTTTTGGGTTTTGAGTAGAGAGAGGAATGAAAGTAATAATTGGAAATTAGGGGTAATAATTAGAGAGAGATAGTGAGAGAAATGAGAATAATATTAAAAAGGGTAAATTTCACCTACCTCCCCTGAGGTTTCTGACAATTACAGGGACCTCCCCTAAGGTTTCTGAAATTTCACTGACCTCCCCTACTTTTGAAAATAAATGTCACATACCTCCCCTCCGTTAACTTCCGTTAGAAAAGCTAACGGAAAATGCTGATGTCACCCCCACCTCACTCTCCTCTTTTTATTTTAAATCTTAAAATGTTTTATAACTTTTGTTTTATATATTCACTTTTTATGAAATTTATATATTTAAAATCTACCCGAAAAGATCTATAAAATGAGATCCATATTAAATGTGGAATTATAAAAAAATAAAATCTTAATTTTCAATGTGAATTATCGTGCTACATAATTTAAATTTTTCAATGTTTAACTAAAAATTTTAAACCTCAAAATTCTTACAACTTTTTTTGTAAGGTTCTGGGTTCGACTCCTATGGAGAGGAGGTTAACCCTTATAGAATACTAACATTTAACAACTAACTCTATTGATGAATATCGAATGGGAAAAAAATGACAATATAATTAAAATTTGCATTGAAAATTTAAAATTTTATTGGGATAAAGTCACCATTAAATAGAAAAATGGACTTGCAAATTTACCATGTTCATTTAATTAAGAATATATTTGGAAAAAACAAAATTGTTAAACAAGAAGATTTTATGATGTTTCGTACTCCCTCTGTTCCAAATTGTTTGCCCCCCCCTTTTGGGAGTGTGTGCATTTTGCACTAAAAAATAACGTGTTTATGAGAACTTTTTTTAAAAAAGAATTACACCAATTTTTTTCTTCTCAATAAGATCTTTAAATTGGTATAAAGTTTGTTGAAAAAAATTAATACTTGTACATTATTTTTTGCATGTATAATGCACGCATTCCCAAAAGGGGCAAATAATTTGGAACGGAGGGAGTACAATTTTTGCGTAAAATTTTGACTTACGAATTGGAAATAATTTAAATTATGTAACATTATAATTACAATTCACATTGAAAAAATAAGATTTTATTTTTCATAATTTCACATTAAATATGGATCTCATTTTATAGATCTTTTCGAGTAGATTTTAAATATATAAATTTCATAAAAAGTGAATATATAAAACAAAAGTTATAAACATTTTAAGATTTAAAATAAAAAGAGGAGAGTGAGGTGGGGGTGACATCAGCGTTTTCTGTTAGCTTTTCTAACGGAAGTTAACGGAGGGGAGGTATGTGACATTTATTTTCAAAAGTAGGGGAGGTCAGTGAAATTTCAGAAACCTTAGGGGAGGTCCCTGTAATTGTCAGAAACCTCAGGGGAGGTAGGTGAAATTTACCCTATTAAAAATAGAGATAATGATGGGAAAGAAATAGAGATAATGATTTAGTAATAATTTAGAAATCAGGTCTTGAGACCCAAACGGAACAAGCCCAACAATTTTCTAATCCTCAAAAGTAGTACTGTATTAAAAATATAGGATTTCAAACACTGAGGTTCTTTATTATATAGACTAGAGGTTGGGGCACACGCAATGCGTGTGCGAGTCGAATTTTGATTTAAAAAAATGCACAATATGCACAAAAGATCAAACAATAAGCCGAAAGCAATTGTGCATATTTTTACCAAAAATTCAACTTGCACATGCAACACATGTGCCCCATCCTCTAGTCATGCTATTTTTTTTTTATAATCAATCATGCTAATGTTGTGATTGTATTTTGAGAAAAAAATTTAGGCCGAGGCATGTACTGCACTTCGACAGATCCTTCAAACTATAGTAATCTGTGACTTCTCATCCGTCTCGATGAGATGAGTGTAAACATTAAAAAATTATGGCCAAAAGCCATAAAGAATTAAAGATTCACTAAAGACGAGAAAATACCAAACTTGGATTTTTTTTGTCTTATAGGATTTCAATGGACCCTCATAAACATATGGTTACAGAATGACGAGCACAATCCAATAATTTCCTGATCAGGACATTTTTTTGTCAATGGAGCTCCTCCACAATCCATCTGATACCAGCAAATAGACTTTTTAATTTTTGAGGAAATATAGGAATAGCAAATCAGTAACAAATGTGAAATTTATAAAGAATCACAAGTTTTAGGCCTTGGGGGGGGCATGGATTGTGGGTTCCCTAGAGTATGCAGTAAGAGTTAGAAAATGGAGAAATGTTCAGATTGTCTTGACGAAGCTTTCATAGGAGCATTTTCATTTCCATTGAAGGCGTAGGAGCAAGGAGAGCCATCAGAAGAAATGAGTAAACTCACTACAGGTATGTAGTGAGCCATCACGGCCGTCCGTTCAACAATAAACAGTCTGGATTATCTTCACACTATCTTCATGTAAAGATAACGACTTCACATATAAGATAATCTAGACCGTTGATTGTCGAACGGATGGCCGTGATAACTCACTGCACCCACCCATGTAGTAAGTTTACTCACTACAAGCGGCACTTACCTTCATCTATTTTAAAGATTCCCCTTTGCGACCATTTCGCTACATTTTTATGGATGAATTGGAGTGTACTAATGCCAGAGTTGTGAAAAGCCAAACAGTGAAAGTCTTTGCAACCTTTTGTTCAATAGCATACAAGCATGTGTAACAATTCCAATTATAGTGGGCAAAATTAGCTTGAAGAAAACCTTGCAAATAAACGAAGCACCTGAATAGAACTAGACATTGCACATCAAAAGAGATTTCTTATAACTGACTCATGCCTACAGGCCTAAAGCTTCAAGTCCACCAAAAATACAACTGGAAAATCAATAATGGAAAAACGAGGGGGAGATGATAAAGCTGATAGATAGCTTACTCGTCTATTACACAAGACGACGAATCAGCATTTTGGCCAAATATATTAGGAATCTCCTCCCAGTTCCCTCTCTCTCTAGCTTCCCAGTATCCACCAGTGTAACGGTAACAGCCATCCTCTTTGTCCTTATGGAACCATCTCGGGTGCCAGCCTCTTTCCTGCAGCTTCCTTGCCTGCAGCACAAATTGCATTAAGCACAATCAGTGTTCTTTCACCCACCAAAACAATACTTTAAAAGGAAAGGGTTTTTTTTTTTAAAAAGATCAAAACATTTTACTTTAATGCGCAGAAAGGAAATGTCAATTTGTAATAGCCGCTTGTAAAGAATATGATGTTTGAGCTTGAGCCAGAAAGTTAGCACAACTGGGTTTTTCAGAAAAACAAAAACTATATCGAGGTTAATTTGTTGATGCTCTTCTCTGTCGCACTTTGCTTAGCAACTAGTAGTAAAAAAAGACATTATCACAATATATGCTTTACCAGAAAAAAAGTTCAAGAATACCTGTCTCTGTAATTGTTCAAGTCTGAGCTTCTCTATATTTGCCAACTCATATTCCCCGTTCTCTAAATGCCGCTGATCTGGCCTCAGCCTCGAGTCAGTTGGCGGCAGCTTCTCCATTAATCCAGGTGTCAATTCATTTAACGAAATTGCAAATGGTGTCAGGTTGTATCTTGTCTTAGTAACAGATTTGTCTCTTTCCCACAGCAACACAGCTTCTGTCATTGGATCATAACCCTTTGGCTTTGTAGTTGGATCTCCAAGAACATAGTACATTGCCTCGTCCCACTTTCCGACCAAAACTGCTACCTTCTCCCCAGTTCGATTATCATGAACAAATCCATGAACCTGCAATCATATAACAAATTTTCTGGGGGGATTATTATATAGCACTTGCTTTCAATTTAGCCAATTCAGGGGGTAGAATTACCAACACACTTGAGTCTTGAACTCTAACCAAAATAAGTAGAGCTCGTCAGAACACTTCATTGACGGAGAGCATTTTAGGAACAAATGGTTGAGTATTCTTATTCAAGTAGAAGATCTCGGATAACTAAGTACCTTTTCATGCACACAAAGGCAAGGGCATTAACCCTGCTACTGGCGGAAGTTGACCTTTAACATCTAAGTCAGTAGCACAAATGGGAATAAATTTAAAAAAAAGTCCAGATCACCACGTAGAGCTGGTTTGGAACTAAAGTTTAAACGACTTTTTTTGTTGACATGTAAAGGTACTGAGGAAAAGGCTAAAAAGGTGGATTTTGTTATTATGTTCACTTACGCCTAAAGGAATTACCTGATGCGGGTTTCGGTCTATGATAGACTGCTCCTTAAATTTAAGCTTGCAAGAGTAGTTGCCACTGCCCTTGATGCGCATAGTGCCATAGTGGTCACAGTATATTTTTCCAAGGATAATATTGTATATCGATGTAGTGACCTTGCTCCACTGAAATGTTTCACCATCTTCAAACTGCAAGGTGAGGACCCCTACAGGATCAAGCTGAATGGAGCGCCCCCAGAACTTACCTTTGAGGTTGGAGTCTGCCCAGAATTTCCAGCCTCTTCCCTCACAGTGACAAGCAACAACCATTGGGTGGTGACTTACCTGAAAAACAACGGTTCTTGAAGATAAATTTGCAAGGGTATTATTGTAGTGTGCCTCACTAACTCTCAAATCACTACAGAAGAATGAGGACCCAAAAAAAGTTTATTTTCTTTCTGTAATACTCCAAGTGAAACGTAGGGAGTACAAAAGCACATTGACGCCTAACTGTGAAGTGAAAAGCAAACACTACCTTCTCAGAGAAGAACCGTAAACCCTTATCTGGATAGTCAGCCTCATAAGTCTCCCCAAGGAGAGGATTGAAAGGTTTGCATTGGCGACCTTCTGTCGATGCATAACCAGACACAGCAAAAGCTGCGATGTTTAAAATTCTCATCAACTCGTTATCCTGCAGCATGTAGATTCATTAGTTCTAGTCAGAAAATTCAAATGCCAAATGAAGCTCCAAGCAATTATGGGGGGTTGAAAGAGTCAACACCAAATAGGACTCTGACAATCAAAGTGTAAACAGGAAAAGATAAAAGTTATGAGATTCCTAGCACCATGAAACTAAGTATTCCTAGTTTAGAAAATCTAGCACGACGCAATAAAGACTTCTTAGAAACAATGACTCCTTATATACATTCATGAAGGCCAAATTCCAAAAATCTCAAAACCGGCTACACAAGTTGTGGGGAGGTAAAAGTTAGGTACAATGCTCCAGAATCGATTCAGAAATTACAAACAAATTGTTAATAAGCTTTGAAAGCAGCAAAGCCAAGATTAGGCAGTGACGTAACAATTTTTAAGAGACTTGATGCACAAGCCTACATAGCCTAGACTAAACAGCAAAAGAACTACCAGCAAACTCAACTACCTGGATTACAAATTCAACTAGCAGATCATGCTTTAAGAAAGTGCTTTTCCACAAAAGAAAACACAGCTGAGGACCTGACCTGCTTTCCCCATTCCAATGCCCGATCAACCAAGTACGAGTACTCCAGATCTTCAAAGCATTTCTGCAACGAAGATAGTGGCTCATTAAAGTAAACAGGGAGACAAACACCAGAAAGATCCTTTCCGATGTTGTCCTTGATTATTGACCATAACCCAACTGGCTTCTCTTTCTCCTTTGGTTCAGGCAAATTATCCCTTCTTTTAACGTATGGATATTCGATGGGCTTTATCTCCATCGTAACATCTCGTAAACGACCAGAATAGAATGAATCTTTTTCAAATATCAAAGGACTACAAGCACTTCCCACGTTCTCTCTGGTCCGGTAGGAGGCACTTCTGAAAGAATCCGAAGATAAAACTTCATTTGTATCAAAGTATATTCCATCCTCTTCATCTGTTTCAACATCCACTCCATATCGACTTTCATTATCCGCATCGGAGTCACTTGCACTGCCCTCTGACATGATGGAATAGAAATCTGGGACAATGGGAGGACAACAAGAAACCAGAAGATTCTCAAAACTTAAAACTGGAAGTATCACTATTCTCATTGGGTAAGATATCTAAAGAAGAGACCACCTCTCTTCACTAATCGCACTTATTTTCCTCCAGTGATTACCATATAATGAAAGTTTGAGTGAGAACCTTCAGACTCGTGAATTGAATATTTCTTATAGCACAAAAGTTCATTGGAATGCCACTTTCGGACTCATTAGTTGAATATTTCTTATAGCACTGGAGTTCATTGGAATGCCATTTTCGGTCATGAAATTGTGATCCATCATGTAACCACATGGTAGAAACTTCATTCAAAGCGAAGTTTCATGTCAATGGCCCCCTTTACTGGTGCTGTGACTTTATTTAAAGTGCTTTTAGAAGAATGTTACGTTGATAGTAAATTGGATGAATGTTATCCCACATAATGATGTTGCCTTCCCTAGGTGGAATTTGATTTCCAGACTATTTGGTGATCCCATTCCCACACCGCCATGGGAATCTCACATTCCTGTAGAAACGTTTACCATTTAGGAATAAGACAAAGAGATGGACCCTCAACACTTGAAATCTGTAACATTTTCCTAGCTTATCAAAACACTTGATTGGCATTGACAAGTGAATATCTACACGATGTGATTCCAGGTGATGATAATTCCTAATCCTTTATTCCCTTTGATTTCTGCCTCCCAAACATAGTTAAGCATAATGCAGAAAAGTTATTGCAATATGAGGTCCGGTGCTGCTTGCTTGCACACATCTTGAAGAGCTTTCACCTTCTTTTTTCTACCAAAGGATCTCATTAGTGTTCCACTAGAAACTATGTAGCATGGACATAGACACGGATACCGAGACGAACACGGAATTCTGAAAAAAGAGACACGGACACGGTAGGGGACGTGGCAAAAATAAAAAAAATAATAAATAATATTTATTTTAAAGCAATGGAAATATAGTTAAATGTATAAACATGAAGCTCCAATATATATAAACAATCATCATATATCCATCATATTATACTTTTAACCCAAAATATTTGAAGTAATATACAACTACCCACCGAAATTTTAAAAAATGCATATTTAACCCCGGCCGTGTCCCTCCCGTGTCCCCGCCATGTCCCTCGCATGTCCCTGTCGTGTCCCCTCCATGTCCCCTAAAACAATTAATTAAATTTATTGGACACGCCACGTGGCTTGTCCCATACGTATTGTGCCGTGTTCCCTTCATAGACTAGAAAGTACTTACGGTTGCAAACATCTAAAAGTCTAGTGGGTTAGAAATACAACTAAACACATCTCGAAGAACTTTAAAAGACTTTAAAGCTCTTTCAACCTTAAGACACCACAGCAGCAAACAGGACATAGGACCATACATGGTTACAAAAGCAGCTTGTCGAAAAGTAAAGGTTTTTCCAAATCCAAAATAAAGTGCAGCAAGTAGTTTTTCACACATAATAATATGAAGAAAATATCTAATTAAACTTAAATCTCTTAAGATGGCACTGACCAAATTAGTTAGTTAGGTTCCTGCAATTTTGTTATTCTCATAATCCTACTTCACCCAAAAATGACCAAATTCGACAATCCTTCAGGAAGATATTATCAGGTCTAGTGGGAAAAAATCTACTTGACTGATAAAATGACAATATAAATTGAAATGCCGAACTAACCACTAAGTCTTCTATTCCCTTCTGCACAAAATGACTTGCGTTCCTTCGTTTCATCAACTACAGTTGTTTCCAGCTCAATTTTCTCTGTCTGCGAATAAGGTTTCAAGGAAAACGGGAGAACGAGAACTTAATCCTACAATTTGTTATGGATGCTCTGACACTACATGTATAGGGAAAGCCATTCAAAGAATAAATAACAGATGGAATGCATGACAAATGGAAAAGGTAAAATGTAAATAATGAAAAGAAAATAAGTTTAACCATTCAATTCAAGTGCTGGGAGTCATAACTAGCAACTTTTTGAAATTAAATAACTGGCACAGTTTGCGGAAAAATAAATCGAATGCAAGAACGCAAGAAATTGACAACCTCTAAATCTCTCATTACTTCAACTACCTGGGGAAGTGAGGGCATAGAAACAGCATGAACCAACCATATGAATTTGAAATAACACGAGGACTTACCTCGAGAAGTTTAAAAAAGTGTCCCCAGTGTTCTTATTTATTAGACTTTCTATATTATTCTAAAGTATAGACATCCTAGACACATGCAGGTGAGTGAAAAACAACTTCTGTGACCAAGTTATGTTTAGCACTTTCTTTACGTTAAAAGAGAACACCTGTATCAGTGTGCTAGGCTCAGAGGTTAAAAGAAACCACCAGCAAGTATGATGACTCAAGACAAAATTGCAAGCAATGAAAAGTTTGTTTGTTTGGGTGGGGTGGGCATAAGGATCCAATTTAACTTCATAAAAATAGCTTATGTTATATTCATTTATGTTCATCCAAGCTTGATTTTGTTTACATATTTAAGTGCAGAGAAGCAGGGACAAATACCTCTAACTGCCTTAACGTGTCCAGTAACATAATGTGTTTAAGTTTAAGAGATTTCAATTGATTTTGCAACTCAGATAGTTCACATAGCATAATAGACTCGCAGTCTTTTATGACCACTTCACTAATGCCTTCTTGTGATAATCGTAAACGCAGCTTCTCAGTTGAGACTATAATGTCTTCAGAAGATGCAAAATCAATGCTTGTCAAGACTCTAGGGAATTGATCTTTAGCAGCTTGCAAAGCCTCAATCCATGAAGCTCTATCCTCTCTGGATAGACAACGAAGGTGAAGAGTTTTTGTCCCGCTGAATATGGACAGCCTTTTGTCATCTGACTTGCTAGCCCGAATAGAAGAAACCTGTAAAACAAATCAAAGAATTGTATGACCTCCCAGAGAGACAATACATAAGGAAAGTGTCATAAGACAAACAACCATATCAAATTACACCAGCTCGTTGAGGACCTTGAGGTGGGTACAAAAACATCGCACAAGATATTATTGATTTAGAATTACATCAGCAGCTCAAGGGAGACAGACAACTGGAAAACCATTAATTCTTTGGAAAGTTAGAATAAATGAGGATCTATAAAGGCAATGGAATGCAATCTCAAGGTAACTAGAGGTTGGACCATTGGTGCACTTTTCACAGGATAGAACACTAGGCAAGCTGATATATAGAATGAACAAAATACAACAAGCAATGAAGCTCCAGCCACTATTCAAATTATATACGTCCCCTAAAAAATTAATAGAGTGCAGGCTCAATACCGACCAATGGAGGCTCGCCTTCCTCATGAAGTTGGTCATTTATTCCCTCTTCATTGGTCAGGCCATTCTCCCTTCAAGAAGTCGGTATTTTTGGTTACTTAATCCTCTGTATTTTTTCTTTTAACGTTTATAAATGTATAATCTATCACTATCCAAAAACCCTCCAATAGTGAACGAGATATATCATATATATCTGGTCCGCATACATCAAAGCCTTCCCATACCTAACGGAAGGCTCGTGCATTTAGTACCCCTTTTTTTGTATTTCTAGTATACATAAAAGGAAACAGATAGAATACAAAAACGAAAACAAAGAAAAAGAGCAGAGTAAAAGAGAGAATAGCCGTTCAGCTGCGATGTACCCCTCTCAAGCATTCGATCACTCATCAGTGCAAAATTAGATGAACACCATTACACTGTTGTCGCAGTATATCAGCAAAGGGAAACCAGATACTCAACATCAAGCGATATCGAATCCCAAAACATACATGAAAAATACAAACTGTCCTACAGAATGCAAGGACGGATTAAACAAATATAACAACAAACCTTCAAGTGTATCTCCCCAAACGGTTTCCAGTGCTTAGCAGAACTACCAACTCGATTATTATTAGACTTTTTCAGATACCTCAAAGACTCATCTCCGATCACCTTCACTCCCTTCTCTCTCGAAGGACTCATCGCTATCTTATCCGGCCCGTGAACCTTATAATACGCAAGCACCCCATCTTCAAGCACAAACCACCTAGACCTCCACCCTTTCCCATAATTCACCCACTTGAACAAAATCCCAGACACACTCCCACTAACCTTTGAATTTCTCGGTTCAATTACAATATCCTCGACCTCGTTATTCAAACCCAAACTCAGCCCATCCAAATCAGTACCGTTTGAAGACGCTTGAATTGAGAAGCTCGGTTTCGAACCGGTTTTTACAGTAGTCGTAAACCCTAGCTGACGGTGAGACTGTGGATTTACCAGCGACGGATCTAACCTGTCGTGATCGACGGAAACCGGAGCAATGCAGCACAGCGGATTCATCTCAAAAATCGCACGCGCAAGATTACTAACTCAAGCGAATAAAACACATAATCGCATCGAATGTTGATCCAAAATGTGGACTGGGTCCGGCGTTTTGGAGAGAAAAACCGTCGGATTCGAGGTGGGAAGAGGTCGTCGGAGAATCTGATCGGACGGCGTTAGGGCGATGTAGTAGAGAGTTGTTTGATGTGACATAAGATCAGAAAGGATACGTAGAGTTAAGGTGGATCAGACGACTGATATTGTAGTGGAACAATTTACAGATACATTTACGCACACATATATATATATATACAGATGTAAAGGTATAGAGAGAGAGAGAGGTTGGAGTGAAGAATTACAGGAGCAGTTGACGGCAATTAATGGAGAAGCTGGAGATGAGTAATGCGGTGGGGGAAGAGATCCATTTAATTCATTGGTTCAGTAATTCATCATCATCATCAGTATCTAAACAGTGCAGCTACGACAAGACGTAGACTGGAGAGAGAGAAAGGAGTATAAAGTAGCCTCGTAGATCTTCGCAACTTCCCATTACGTTTTTTCCATTAGGCCCTGTTTGGGAGCTGTGTGAAAGAAATCATCTTTGTTTCTCTTGTTAGATTATGTGAAAAAGAAATTAAAATATGTATTTATGGGAGAGGGACGAAAAGAAAAAAAGTACTAATTTTCACTTTATTTTCCTCCCTCCTCTTCTTGTACTTGAAAACCAAACAAATGAAGAGGAAATTTTTTAGTAGATTTTTCAATCTCTTCCACTTCTTTCCCCAATTTCCAAATGATTTTCACATCTCATTTTATGTAACACTCACTTTTTTTGTCTTTATTCACTTAAAAGTACCAATTTGCCCATCATAGAAATAGTGACTCATAAGGTGAGGGTAATTTGGTAATTTCAAAGTAAATATAGATAAAAAAGAGAGTGTTTGGAGATAAAAGGAAGTGCGAAAATCATCTCCCCTACTTTAACGGGCCATTTTCATGGCTTGTCTATGTTTTCATTTTTTTGAGGCCTTCCATGGGTACTAGGCCCACTTTCACGGCTCACACCATTAGACCGTTAATTAATTTTAAAATATGTATTTGAGTGCCCTTATAATTTTTTGGCTTTTTAATGGCCTTATAATTATGAAAATTATTTATTTTTTAAGATTTATTAACAACGTTCATTATATCAAAAATCAAGCTTATATCAAAAATCAAGCCTATCGTATACCACATATAATCAATAAATGAATGAATGAATGTAACACATTTATTTAGAGTTTAATGAGTTCAGGCAATATTCCAAACTATATTTTCCGGATAAATTTGTTTCGAAATCATCCTTACATTCTCGATCACCAGACCACCACAGGTAAAGCTAGGATTTATGTCACTCTTCAAGAAGTTGTGTTCCACGCCGTTCAAAGTGAGTGATCACTTCTGAGTCTTCGGATGTGTATATTATCTATTTGTGCCAGATCACTTACGTAGGGAGTTTGATAAGAAAACAATTTGTCGCATCTTTATGGGCTACAGCAATGAGAGGAAAGGGTGAAAATGCTACGATCCTACAATTGGTCGTTATCATACATCAAGGAACGTGGCCTTCAATGAAGCTTCATCACGTTGGTCGTCGCAAAAGGTGGACCTGCCAAAATCTAAGGGCATGTTTGGATGCCTTATACATGTTAACTGTTGGCGCAATGGAATTAGAAAATGGGCTCCGGACGATGAGCTAAGAGCATCAGTATCATCATCTCTACTTCAACTTTAAAGTTAAAGTAGAGAGCAAACTCCTCCAAAACCTCAAAAATCAGCCTCACCAAACGAACTCACCAATTTGAAGATTTCTTAACTTTGCTACAATAACTTAACAAATTTGGTGACCTACTGTTCACTCACCAAAAGAGGAGGAGGGAGGGAAAAGTAAAAGTTTGAATAGAGAGTCTGGTTCTGTGAGTTTTTGATAAAGTGACTTGCTAAAGTTTGAATAGAGATTCTGATTTTGTGAATTTTTTGAAAAGTGACTTGCTAAATTATAAAAGGTGTTTTTGAGGTTAAATTTGGTGTTTTTTCTGGTGTGTCAGATAAGGATGCCCTAAGTTTTGCAACAGGAAAAGACAAAACATGGAATTACAAGATTTCCAACACCACCAATCTCCACGTCCCAACGTCTTTTTTCCATTTTCCTTTTAGGTAACAAAGATTATTATGGATGATTTATTTTTTCTTCTATTGGTAGCTCTAACATCCTTTTACTACCTTTGTATTTGTTCAATTTATGTAACTAGAAATCTAAGATTGCATGTTATGAGTTCAATTACTCTTTAATTTAACGTTTTTGACATCAATTTGAGGACTAACATATAACCACATAGAAATTGTTTGAGATATCAAATCGGCATGGCCACACATGAGAGAGAGAGAGAAAGGGGCCACTTTGGTGTTTTTCATTCATGTATTTTAAATGTTTAACATCATGTCATTTGTAGACTCAAATTGCACACGCAACATGTGTGGCAATTAGTTAGAAAGAGCTGAATTTTCACACACCAAATTTCCAAGTCTCCGGCCCGAGGGTCTACTACTGCCCTAGAGAGTTTCTCTCTCTAAAAAGTTAGAAGTTCTAGGGTTTGTCCCTTTTCCAGCCGGCCTCCCACCGTCCGGCCTCTTTCTCCTCCCTTCCTCCTTCTTCCTTTTTCTTCTTTTCACAGATCTTGGTCTTCGGTTTGTTTCTCAGAGCTTGAGGGGTGGGGTTGCCGCCCCTTTCGCCCCACCCCTCTTTCTCCTCCGCTTTCTTCCACCACCACCCATCTCCCCCTTCCAGCCCCACCCGCCACCGTCCGCCACCAAGTCTTGATCTCCTCCACCACCGTCCCTCCTCTTTCGCCTTCCACTGACCATTTCTGTTTTGAGTCGCTCAGATCTGACGACGGGTTGATTTTGGGAGCCTTGGCCCCCTCCGGCTAATAAAGTCCTCCTATGCCATGGGCGGCGGCTACGGGAGCTACGTTCTATCCGGGGAAGTGACTGGTCGGCGACTCGATGAACTTGGTATGACTCGGTGCATCGCTATGGGGTAACTCGGTGGAAACTCGGTGGAACTCAGTTTGTACTAGTTTGTTGGGTTCTGATTAGTTAGTTTTTTACTTGTTTTGTTGCTGTATTTTGAGGTTTGTTTACCGAATACTGGTGCTGTGTTGTGATGATGGTTTGAGCTGGGTTCCCATTTGGGCTCTCTTCTGCTAAGTTTTGATTGGATTCATTATCCCGTCCCGTAGGTGTCGGGTCTGTTCCGGCAGGTGTGTCTAGGAGCCGGTGGCCTGTGTTAGCCTAATGCCGTGCTTGTTTCATCTGTTAGGATTTGGTTTTCATCCCTATCTTTGATGTAATTGGTGCCGGATGGCTTTGTTAATGGAATATCTTGCCGTGTTTCAAAAAAAAAAAAAATTCCAAGTCTCCCTTCCACTAACAGGCTGAATTCTCAATTTCCAATCAAATTTTCAGTCATTTGCATAGGCATCGCGTGTCCCCCAACCGCTAATACTTACTAAAGGACTTAGCAATTCTAAGCTTAACAAATTCAAGGGGTGCTTTTCAAATAGTTTTATGAATAAAATCTAGTTTTTTTTTGGAGGTGTGATAAAATCACATTTTCTTCCCAATTGACAAAATCTAGTTTTGATAAACTCCACCCAATGCCTTTATTTGATAAAAGGAAGTTGCTACGTGAACAGAAGTTTTAGGTACAGAAAACACACAAAATCGGTTTGGGACCCACTTTTGGGTCCTACACGAACGATCCGATCCGTTCATTCATCTTAGAATAATTTTTTAGGGGCCCCGCGAGAAATCACCTCAATCTGACGTGCATAAGTACTCGATCCAAAGTCCCCCCGTTTCATTCAATTTTTTTTTTAATGAAACGGGGTGGGCATTGGATCGAGCACTTATGCACGTCCGATTGAGGTGATTTCTCCCATGGCCCCTCGGAAAATTACTCTGAGATGAATGAACGGCTCGGATCGTTCGCGTGGGACCCAAAAGTGGGTCCCCAAACCATTATGTGTGTTTTCTGTACCTAAAACTTCTGTCCCCTTAGAATTATCGTCTGATAAAATCTAGTTTTGCTTTTATCATTTGAGGATCCTAGATTTTATCTCATAAAAGCATTTGGAAAACACCCCTCAGGAAGCAAGTTGGCAAGATGAATTAGGCAAAATTAAGAGATTTGGTGCTGAAGGGGGGTGTTAAAGACCATCACCACCTCTCTTGTAGTTTCTAGAGTAGTAGCAGCAACAATATGATCCATAAAACATTATTGCCGACCAAAAAACATCACTGCCAACCACTCAAACACCAATCAAAGGGAACCATACACATATCCCACTACACTTGCATTGTAATCAATGGTAGAGACTAGAGAATTATCTATCGATTTGCTATATGGCCTTGACGGTTCATGTAAGTTAACGAAGAAGAATAATGAGGGGAGCAGTACCGTTAACCTGAATGTCAATATTCACATGAAGACGCTCCAACACTAGATAGAGAGTTTGTCAACCCATAGACCTCTACCAGTAGAGGGCTCTTTTTATCTTGAACTTAGTAATTCCTATTTTAAGTAAAATTATTTACGTTCCAGGAACTGAAATCCTTTTCAACAAACACTACTTTATTCGTCAATGTTGTAAGAAAAAATAATGCGTTCTCCACGTGCACTACAACCCTGCAAAGCCATCTAACAAGTCAATTGCACCACGTAGACGTCACATAGATGGCGCATATTCAAGATGCTTAGGGCTTTTGAGTCGTCTACCGATTTCGTCCCTTTCCTTCCCCATTTGTGATCCACTCGTTATTCACTTGTTCCCCGCCCATCTCTCTGTCTTGCTACCTAATGGAACGACCTGGATCCTCAAGCACCACAAAATATTACTCCCTCCATTCCAAAAGAAGTCTCTCTCTCTCTCTCTCTCTCTCTTGCCATTTGTCAAATAAAAAAATTAAGTAGATACACAGAAGTACTTAATTTTTTTATTTGAAAAATGGCATGACTTTTCGTAGTGAATACTTACTTTAGAACGAAGAGAGTATTAGCAACAATTTACTCGTTTCATTTATTGTAGAAAAAAATAATACAATTGACTCATTAAAGAAAACCCAGCCCGCACTCATTTAACAAAATCTTACAAAATGCAAACTCATGGGAACATGAGCTTAACTATTTACAATTGAAAATAAATAAACCACCAGTTCTAATCTCCAATGATAGGCCTCACCTAGCTCACCAAACCCATTGTGGTTTCTGGCTATTGGCATTTGGCAAACTCAGTCAGCTACATACGAGACAATTTCACGACACACATCCACCATACATATATTTAGCACACAACACCAGCCAACAAGAATTGATAGAAATTTTAATATGGACAGGTCTAATACGTGGCCTACTATTGATAGAAATGCGTGAAGGAAGAATCGAAATTCAAAGTCACACCTTGCAAATCTTTTGCTCTCGCTTCTCTCTAAAAACCTTCAAAACAAATCAAAGGGTTTTCTTCCTCTTCCTCAGAGGCCAGCTTCCCAAACCACCAGTTCCATTTGTGCTGTTGATCTCTCTTGCCGCCTGTTTCCGTCCGACCCAGGGCCGCTCCTTTTCCTCTTACCGGAGCTTTGGGGCAAGGGAGAATCTCTGGACCCGCTTGGATCTGTTGATTCTGGGTATTGCATGCACCGATTTAGCTTGCCTTCATGTGTTCCAGTTTTTTTATCTTCGCCGTCGTCGTTAATCTTGGGCATGGGCTAGCTTGCCCACCGATCTTCCAAGAATAATAGACTCCTCCTTCATTCAACAACATATCCTCCGGCCCTTACTGTTACGTTATGTACATTAGGAAACTAGATCTTGTTTACCTTATTTAGCTTCCTTGTAATTAGCTTGTAATTAGGTTTACCATATCTAGATTATTAGGGTTGTATATATACCTAGTTAGTGAATGGAATAAGATATGCTCTTCTAAATTTACATGGTATCAAAGCCGCACGAATTATTTTTCCACCATAGTTGTTGTTCTTAATACTCATCATGAGCGAGAAGAAGGTTGAATCATCTGGATCAAAAACAGTTCCTGTTTTTGTCCAATCTGAAGGGCCGTTTAATGCTGGAATCATTCTTACCGAATCGAACTATGATGTTTGGTCTCAACTGATGGAGATGCATATTGCCGAGAGGGAGAAACTCTCCTATATTCATGGCAAAACCAAGCCGCCGGCAGAATCTGAAGATGGTTATGAAAAATGGTACGCTGAAAATCAAAAAGTAAAGAGGTGGTTATTGATATCTATGACGCCAGCCATCATGAAACGTTATTTACGGGTACCAACTGCCCGTGAAATATGGAGTGGCTTGTCAACAGCCTTCTACGATGGAAGCGATGAACTGCAGGTATTCTCCTTGAATCAGAAGGCCTTTACGGCCAAACAAAGTGGAAAACCTCTCTCTGTATATTACGGAGAGTTGTGTGAAATTTTTTGTGAATTGGACCATCGTGATAAAGTGGTCATGAAGCACGCTGAAGATATTATAATTTATAAAACTTCTATCCAACGGCAAAGGGTGCACATATTTCTCGCTGGATTGGATAGTGAATTTGAACAGGTTCGTGGAGAGGTCCTTCGCAAGGAACCAGTTCCAGATTTGGAAGAATGTTATGCGTTGGTTCGACGCGAGGCAGTGCGTCGTGCTACCTTGAATGGGGAATCAGAAATCTTGGAGACCTCTGTCATGCTGGCTCGCAATCGCCCAAGTTCAAAACCACAAGATCATTCCCGTATGCAGCACACTCGGCAGGATCAGTCACAGGAGCAATCCCGAAGTACTAGTAAACCATCTGGCAAGCCATCCTACAGATGTACTCATTGTGATCAAGCAGGTCACACCAAAAGTCGTTGCTATGAACTAGTCGGATATCCAGAATGGTGGGATCACAATCGTGATTCAAGGAAGAGAAGCTCTGGTAGAAACTCTACTACGGCACTTGCTGCAGGAAAGGCAGATGGAGATGATGAAGTTGCCGAACGAGCATCTGCGTTGGTAGCAATGGCAGGTAACAGTAATGGTAAGGCTTTAAATATTTCTGCACCTGTTTTGAATAATACATGGATAATTGATTCAGGAGCCACAGATCATATGACATTTGATTCGAGACAAGTCTCATCCCTAAAACCATCTCCCAAAAAATATGTGTCCACCGCTAATGGTACCCCGGCTCCAGTTATTGGAGAGGGTGCTGTGTCTCTTACAGATGATTTAAACTTGGATTCTGTTCTAATTGTCCCTTCCTTGGATTATAATTTATTGTCGGTTGCTCAAATAACCTTGACCTTACATTGCCTTGTTATCTTTTGGCCTGATTTCTGTGTTTTTAAGGACATCCGAACGAGACAAACGATTGGTTGTGGTGTTAGGCGTGAAAGGCTGTATTACCTGGACTTGGTGTCGAAGAGTTCAGAAAAGTTACGTAAGGCCTTGGCAGTGGACAGTTCTGAGGGGGAGAAGAAAAATTCTGCAATTTGGTTGTGGCATCGACGTCTGGGACATGCCTCGTTTGGTTATTTGCAGAAGTTATTTCCTAGTTTATTTTCCAAAGTTGATGTTTCTGGATTTCGTTGTGATGTTTGTGAACTTGCAAAAAGTCACCGTGTCTCTTTTCCATCAAGTTTGAATAAAAGCTCAGTTCCTTTCATGCTTATTCATTCTGATGTTTGGGGCCCATCTCCAGTTACTACCTTAGGTGGAGCACGTTGGTTTGTGACATTTATTGACGATTGTACTAGGATGACCTGGGTATGCGTAATGAAGTCCAAAAGAGAAGTGAATTTATTGTTTCTAAAATTTCATACAATGATTCAGACTCAATACAAAGCGCAGGTTCAAGTCCTTCGTAGTGACAATGGCGGAGAATATATGAAGTCTGAACTTCAACACTATTTGACTGCACAGGGCATTGTTCATCAAACCACGTGTACTACTACACCCCAGCAAAATGGGGTGGCAGAAAGAAAAAATTGGCATTTGTTGGAAGTTGTTCGTGCTTCCTTAATTGAAGCTCATATGCCTGTATCATATTGGGGTGATGCTCTTACCTCTGCTGCATATCTCATTAATCGTGTTCCATCCAGCACTATCAAGTTTCAAACACCATTTCAAGCTCTACAGGATGCTACCAATGCTCCCACTGTTCCTAATCTACAACCTCGTGTTTTTGGATGTGTGGCGTTTGTACATCTTCATAAACATCAACACAGTAAATTAGATCCTAGAGCTTTACGCTGTGTTTTCTTAGGGTATGCATCACATCAAAAAGGCTATCGATGTTATCATCCTCCCACAAAGGCCATGCATATTACACTGGATGTTGTTTTTAATGAAGATAAGATGTATTTTTCGTCTGAGTCTGCACTTCAGGGGGCGTACCATCAGGAAGAAGTTCAAACTCAGGCTTATGATTATGAAGTTCTGAATTATGATCATGGAGGAATATCTGAACATATGAACCATAATGTAAGTTTGGATACAGGTTATGTTGACAAAAGCTCATGCAGTTCTGAAAGTGGTTTGGATACAGATTCTGTTGAAAAGTCTCAGGATATTGAAGTGGAACCATTGTCTGAATCAGTCTCACTACAACCTGACACACATAACCAATCGCTCGTTGAGGATGCTCCCGAGTCTGTACCAAATTCTCCTCGAAGGCATAATCCTCCTCGTAGTAACAGAGGTATTCCTAAACCCATGTATGAACCTGAACTTACTAGCAAGGCCAAATACCCTATGAGTAATTATGTGTCCAACCATCGCTTGTCTGAATCAAATGAATCATTTGTGAATCAATTATCTACTGTATCTATTCCTAACAGTGTACAGGAAGCTTTAGCTGACCCAAGGTGGAAAGCAGCGATGAATGAAGAAATGAAGTCCTTGCAAAAGAATGAAACATGGGAACTTGTTGACCTTCCATCAGGGAAGAAACCGGTTGGGTGTCGATGGATCTATACTGTGAAATACAAAGCAGATGGTGCCATTGAACGATTCAAAGCTCGACTGGTGGCGAAGGGGTATACTCAAACATACGGGATTGACTATATGGAGACGTTTGCACCCGTGGCTAAAATCAATACTGTTCGAGTTCTGTTATCTCTAGCCGTGAATCTAGATTGGCCATTGCAGCAATTTGATGTAAAAAATGCTTTCCTGCATGGTGACTTGACAGAAGAAATCTATTTGGATTTCCCACCTGGATGTTTTATACCAGGAAAACATCAAAGGAAAGTGTGTAAATTGAAGAAGTCGTTGTATGGATTAAAACAATCTCCCAGAGCCTGGTTTGGAAGATTTACAAAGTCCATGAAAGCCTTTGGATACAGACAGAGCAACGCAGATCATACCTTGTTTTTGAAGCAACAAGAAGGTAAAATTACCGCACTTATTGTATATGTGGATGATATGGTGGTTACAGGGAATGATCATGAAGAAAGAAAGGCACTACAAAATTACTTGTCCAAAGAATTTGAAATGAAGGATCTTGGTCCATTGAAATATTTTCTTGGGATAGAAGTATCTCGATCTGCTAAAGGGATCTTTCTGTCTCAGAGAAAATATGCTCTAGATTTATTGCAAGAAACTGGGATGTCTGCATGTCAACCAACAGATACTCCAGTGGAGGAAGGGTTGAAGTTGTGTATTGACTCTAATCAAGTACCGGCTGACAAAGGGAGATACCAAAGACTTGTAGGGAGATTGATGTACCTGGCTCACACAAGACCAGACCTTACCTATGCCCTGAGCATTGTTAGCCAATTCATGCATAATCCTGGAGAACAACACATGAATGCAGTAATGCGAATTTTGAAGTATTTAAAGTCTGCTCCTGGAAAAGGAATATTGTTTTCCAAGAGTATTGATCATCAAAAGGTTGAAGCGTATACTGATGCGGATTGGGCTGGGTCAATAGCTGATAGACGATCTACCTCAGGTTATTTCACCTTTGTAGGAGGTAACCTGGTGACTTGGAGAAGCAAGAAGCAGAATGTGGTTGCACGCTCAAGTGCAGAAGCTGAGTATCGAGGTATGGCTCTTGGGATTTGTGAAGTATTATGGCTGAAACATCTCTTACAAGACTTGGGGTATCCATCGACGCAACCAATTCAATTGTATTGTGACAACAAGGCTGCATGTGATATCGCCCACAATCCAGTTCAGCATGACAGAACAAAACATGTGGAGGTTGACAGATTTTTTATCAAGGAGAAGTTGGAAGCAAAGATTATAGAATTGCCCACGATTCGATCAGAGGATCAGCTGGCTGATGTCCTGACCAAAGCAGTATCAAATAAGTTGTTTTCAAAATTTATTGACAAGTTGGGCATGTGCGATATTTATGCACCAACTTGAGGGGGAGTGTTACGTTATGTACATTAGGAAACTAGATCTTGTTTACCTTATTTAGCTTCTTTGTAATTAGCTTGTAATTAGGTTTACCATATCTAGATTATTAGGGTTGTATATATACCTAGTTAGTGAATGGAATAAGATATGCTCTTCTAAATTTACACTTACCTCTGCCATTTCTAGGTCTTCGGGTTTCGTCGGACCTTCAACAATCACCACAAATCCTCCGGCTCGTACCCCTGATGTACCATTTTCGTTGTTGTTAGCATCGAGCAGGCTGATCAGTGTCCTAAAAAATGGGTTTTCAAATTGGTTTTAACTGGGTTTAATGGATCTTCTCTTTGAGCATAAGAGGGGAGTAAGGTTAATGTTGTGCTTGTTGGACGTTGCGTGGTGACAACGGTGGTGGACTCCCCTATTGGGCAGTTGTACATTGTGTGGTGACGGTGATGGTGGTGGTTTCTGTAGTTTAATCTGTGTTGTTCCGTTTAATTTGGTTAGATTGTCTGTTGTTTCGATGGTGGTGCTTTGGCTAGATTTACCCACTGTGTTTTGTTTTGTGTAGGCTAGATGTGATGGCGTTACAGGTCTCCCTGTGTTCTGATTAGTTGCATCATTTAGGTCTACTTGTACCGGCATTGCGCAGTGATTTATAAAATTTTCTCTCTATTCTAAAATAAAAAATAAAAAAAAAATTGATAGGAATCAATGAACATAGGTAATCAAACGGAATTGAAAGCTGAACCACAAGGAAATACTTCAGATCAATTTGAGATCATAGTCGTTCAAAGCATAGAAACATAAAGATGACACTGTCACTTAACTATATTTTTCCCCCTATTGTTTATTTGTCTTTTCTCACCATCTTAACATTGGTATTATACATCAATGCCTTCGTGCAATATTCACGTGTATACATATTATACTTTCTCTCTCTGTTTTTTATTTTATTTTAAATAAGACATACTATATTTACTTTGCAATAATAGTGACTAATCATATTCCACCGTGCTTTGCACGATGTCTCTTGTTCATTCCAATTTTTTTTCCATTTATACCTCATGTGATTTTTGGAAGATATTTAACTGAAAATATATTGAGAAATATATGTTACTGATCTGCATGAGTACACATATTTTACTTCAAGAAGTACTACATACGTACATTCCTTATGTAAATACATGGACAATAGAGCCTTACATTTTAAAAAAAATATGACTATCGTCTGAAAAATAATCTGAGCTTTATTTTAGATTGCAAAAAATAGATTTATGTAACCTTATACATGGACTTATATAACCAATGCCCTTGTTTACCTAACAATTGTTCTTTTTAAGACATTGCTTGGTTTACTTAATATTCTCATTAGTTAGAATTAATCTCTCCCAGCCCCTCACTTTGGTTTTAGATAAGTTAAGTGCTATATTCATATATTTTCTATTGAAAAATAGATTAAAAAAGAGGCAAGCATCAAGACAAATCGAGCCTTAAATCCCAATCAATTGGGGTTTGCTATTGCCAAAATTGTGAAACATACTTGAGCATATTTTTTTTGGCATTAAAAAGAGACAAACATCAAGACAAATCAAGCCTTTTTTTTTTTGGGTAAGCAAGGCTGTAAAACGATATTTGGGTTAAAAAAACTTCTAGAGTTCCATAAGGCAATAAAAGGTTATTTAGGTTGAGTTTTTAATGCGGTATTTTTAGTATTCTTGGTATTTTCACTACTTTTCACGCATTTCAATGCAAATCATTCTTTTCACATACATCACAAAAATTACCATGTACGGTATTCTTAACGGAAACTACACCTAGTTTTGACTACAACTTGATACTGAAAATACTATAATGGAAACTCACCATTAGACAATCAATTAAACCAAAAAATAAAAGAGTAAATGATAGTTTTTCCTTTCTTTTCATACTTAATTAGTTTGTAGACACCCCAACCCGGGCTTGGGAATATCCTTGAGCATTTTCGATGATGAGGAGATACTAATGAGATCACGATAAAGCTTAAACAAGGTCCCAAAAGGCTCACAACCCCTCGAATCCTTCCAAAAATCTGCCTAATGGACCAAAATAACCCCCAAAACCCTCAACGACACCGAAAATCCCTAACAACACCTAAGCACTCAAGTAGCAACCTAAGCACTCAAGTAGCAACCTGAGTGCTCAAGTTACTACCTGAGCGCTCAAGTAATGATCTGAGTGCTCAGGTAACTACTTGAGCGCTCAAGTTACCTGGGCGGGAAATTTTCTGCAGCCTTTCAAATCTTGTGCAATGACGTTTCTTTTTTATTCTCCGGGGATTTTGCCCTTTATACACTCAACCTCACATGCCTAATTGGTTTATTACACCAAAATTGCACCTAATACCCCTAACCCAATTTACAAACTCATCCCCCATCCCCCCCATTTTTATAAAAAATAAAAAATAAAAAATTCTTTTTATAAGAGAAGACCCCTTCCCCCATTTTTCTACTCTAGAACCCCCATGCTCTCTCTCCACAACCAGACCACCTCCTTACTGTTCCAACCCAGAAACTCTTGAGCATCTTGATCAAAACATCTCAAAAAACTTATTTTCTTCATAAAAATCCACCAAAGCTTACATTTCCAGCCATGACTTAGTCCATTCAGTCCATATCCAGTACCTTTCCATCACCAAAACTCATCTTCTATAAAAGCCATATCTTCCATTGATCATCCCAAAACTACCTTAAATTCTAGGTTTCTCTCTTTAGAACCCATAAAACAAGCTCAAACTTTGCAAACAAGTCAAACCCTCACTCATCCCACCCAAAGGCAGTCACCAATCAATGCTCAAATCCCATTTTGAGCCTAATCTTCCAAAAATTAAGTCAATATTCCTTGTTTCAAGCTTTTAAAGGTATAAATACCTTGAAATCGTGTTGTTTTTGCACTCCTGAGGGAGCCAACGGGCTCATGCAAGTTCCTCGTACCTGTTGTGAGCTTGTTTTGGTCTTGAAGAAACAAGAAAAAAAAATTTGAAGCTCAAAGCCATTTACTGGCTTGAGCACTCAAGTAATGGACTTGAAGTGTTCAAGTTAGTAACCTGAGCACTCAAGTTTTGTTTAACACACTTCTCTATTTTCTTATTTCTCTAGCTTGGGTCATGTTATTTTACTCTTTTATTGGTTGTTTTAAGCAAATCATGATCATCCATGGGCAAATAATGGATTTTTAAAGTTCAAATGTGCAAAAAAGGTGACGTTCTTGCCTCATTTTCACCTTGAAGCCCATTGTTTTCCTTTCAAAATATGATAAAAGAGATGAGGAGGCCTCAAGTATAAAATACTTATGCATGGGTGATCAAGGGTAAAATCACGACAAAATAGAAACTTGACCTGAGTGCTCAAGTCCTTTCACCTGTAATTTGCCTTTTTAGTGTTTAATCAGTGTGATCTTGTTTCTGGTCACTTATATCAATTGTTTGCATCAAAAGCGATCTGTTCGCATTCTGATTAACTCATGTCATGGGTTAAAATGCTTTTTTGGGGCTTGTTTACCATTTAAATAGAGATTTTGGTATTCATTGATCTTCTTAAAAGGAGTTTTTAGGACTGAAAGCATGATAAAAAGGAAGGAAAATAAGTATTTTTGGAAGAGAAAGCAACAACAAAAGCAAAATGGGGGGGTGGCATGAGAGCTCAAGTACTTGACTTGAGCACTCAAGTACCTGACTTGAGCGCTCACGTCCAAAACAATGACCAAATTCCTTTGATGAAAATAGCTTTCATTTGACTAATCTTATCCAATATAACTTCTCTTCATAGTCATTTCATCGTATCTTAGTTTGTTTTTTGTATAGATCATTGCATGAATCCGTCCATTGATTATGCATCTCATGTAGTAGTTTATGTTCCTTGTTTGTTTAGGCCTAATAATTTCATGTTTTGCATATTTCTGCATCCCATGCCATCTAATGTATCTCATGCATCATACACTTATCACTTTGTACAAGTCGCACAGCATCCACCTTTTCATGTACATTTTCATTTGTGATCTCATCTACTTGTTTCTCATTCTCGGTTCCCCTTTTACGTGAATAAAGTTGAAAAATAAACATTTTCTAAATCCCATAAATGCTAAGTAGAGACCGACCCTCGGGTCGGGCGAGGGGGGTGCCATAAAACCCTTCCCCTCTCGTAACCAAGCTCTCGAACCTAATATATTATGGTGAAGACAGACTGGTATTTAAAACCTTATCCGAAAATGAGGCACAAGTCATTCGAGTTTGGTTCCTCGGGGACAATCCGCTAAAACCCGAGTGGCGACTCCGAATCGAATTTCTCGAAGGGGTATCCACATAGTTAAATGCGTTCACACTTCACATTGTATTTTTCAAAATATGTTCTTGCATATTTGGACAAAACACACACAGCCACGTGACTCAAACGGAAAATATCAAAAGTTTGATAAGGACAATACGGTAATCTGCAAAACAAAAAAAATAACTCTGTAATTTGGTAATCTTCACATTGTATTAAATGTGTTAACTCAGTAATTTTAAGTGAAAATTATTGAGTTAACCCTCCTCACTATCCCTCCATGCAACACACCCAACATCCATGGAAGGGGTATTTTAGTCCAAAATAGTAAAAAAAAAAAAAGTGACAAGCCACCATGGTTTTTTTTATGTATAGAGATAGATAGATTCTTGATAATATGTAACATACAATATTAATCTAGTCAAAGTACCAATAAATCAATTGATTGTAGATAAATTATCTCCTGTCATATAGTACATTTTCAATACTTAAGCTCCAAGGTTTCTTTTTTTTCCAAGAAGTGAGTAAATGCTTAAGCTCCAAGTTTTTTTTTTCCCCAAGAAGTCAATTGTATCAATACATGACACGAGCAATATTTTTATTATTATTTTTGTGGTGCTCGAGGATTTGGGTCATTATGGTTGGTATCAAGACGGAGAGATGGCGGGGAACGAGCGAATGACCAGAGAATCGCAAATGGAGAGGGAAAAAGAGTGAATCGGTAGACAACGCGATTTTGTGGAATGCGATATTCAAAAGGCCTCAACTCATTTTGAATATGTGTCATCTACGTGGCGCTTATGTGGTGCAGCGGACTTCCCAGATGGCTTCGCAGGACTATGTGTCACACGTTAAGAATATGTTTTGAACGATTTTTAAAATTTTATTTAGAAAAAGGGTATATTTTGACTCCTATTTACTATTATTTTTACATTTTGGTAAAAAAAACTCACAAAAAATTGTACCAATTTTGCTACCAGCACTGCAATTGACCTCGACTTTCATCCCGATCCTACGTGGAAAGGGAGGGACCCACTTGCTTCACCATTTCGACCCCAACACTGTGCGGGAAAACAAAATGCCAAAAACCCACTTTTTTTCCAAAATCAACTTCAAAACTCACTTTGTCTCTCTCCGAAAAGATCCACTCCACAACCAAAGCTTCCCACATACTCTGGCTCAGCACCGATCGACCACCACCGGAGTTCCCCCATACACCGGCCGACCACCACCGGAGCCCCCATTGACGACCAGCCCACCATCACCGACGCCACACCACAATTTGTGGGTAACAATGACGATTCATCTCTCTTAACAGGTTCTCCCTTAACAGGTGAAACTTTCTTCCAACTAATATGTTCTCCATTGATAATGGCCTCCAGATTTATGTATGGATGTGTGTGTTCAAGTCCTAAACCATAAACCCTAGTGTTTCATACAACCTTTTCGTTTGATTTATTATTTGACTTTATTCTTTCACAGGATGTGGACGTCTACACTCATGCTACGGGAGTTCATGACAGTGTCATGCAAGAGAGTTGTTATGTTACTGTAAGTATGACTTCATTTGTACTAAATCGAGTCTTTTCAATATCTAATTTTGTTCATGTTATGAGAATTTGTACTTTCAATTGGTTATGATTTCAGCCATCTCAAGGAAGTGTAGGATGTATTGGTGCGTGGAGCTACGACCTTAATGAATCTCCATTTGATTTGGGATATGATTAGAGTAAGTTTAGCACTAAGACTTGCATTTTATAATCATTACAATTGGTGTTTACATTTTATAATCTTTTAGAGTTAATTCAAACTTCCTTTCTTTTCTTCTTTTTTTTTTTTTTTTTTCAGGTAACACAGCCTAACAATATGATTTTGTGGATAGTGGACTGGTCTATATTTTGAAGTGGGTAACTGGGTATAGTCTTGAAGAGATGAAGTATAGTTTTTGCCTTTTTTGATAGACTAGTGGTGGTATAGCCTTTTAATTATAGTTTTTTGATAGACAGGTTCCTAGGCTATATTTTGAAGTGGTATAGTTTATGGACTGTTAGATGGATGTTAAGTGCTAAGTAACAATACTTAGTCACTCTTATGATGTTTATCTGTTTAAGAATGAAATGGTTGAGGATGAAAGTTTGAGAATGCTTCTGATTTGGATAACAGCTATAGTTTGTTTCACTTGGTTGGATTAGTTTGCTTTTTATGAAATTTGCTCCTTTTTTTTTATACCAATATCGTGCGTGTCGTGTCAGACTAGTAGATTTACGCAAATAATACGATAGCCTAGGATCTGTACGTTCATTTTCTCTTTGAAAGATTGAAGCTGGACAAAAGCGCATTATAATTTCATCGACTGTAAATTATCCAGATAATGTGAAAGATTTAAGTCCAGTTTCAGACAATCAAGGTACAGGAAGAACAAATAGTGACCAACTTGCCAAGAAATTATCCAGATAATGTGAAAGATTATTAGGGCCCTCGTCGAATTCAGGTAAACCCCTAGCTCTAAAATGCAGTTGCTTCTGATGTTTTAAGAGGCGATGCTTATCACAATCTTTCCATCCTTCAAGCTGTCAGAAATACGCTCTTATCATTGGTTATTTCCATCAACCAAAAGATACCATATTTGAGTCCATTATCACTTAGATGCAAAACCTGCACAACAGTTGAAAACGTCACGGTATATCAGAGCATGTAAGATATTTCTAAATCAAAGCATATAAGATAGAGAAAGCAATCAAAGTATGTCAAGAATGCATTTGAGTCCACTATACACGACCTCATAAATGTAAGGTTCACACTAGCAGATAATTGGTATGTCAAGAATGCATTTGCAATTCAGATTCCTCCAGAATAGCATTTGAGCAAGAGTTGCTAAACTCTTTAGATACACAACACACCCAAGCAGAGAATGAACATTCAAAATTATCATATCTTGACCTTTATGAGGTAGCACTAACTTCCCAGGATCATGGCTTCGAAACTGTGTATGGTTTGGTTGCTCAACAAGCAACAAACCTCTGAAAGCTGTTGACAAAGTTGTGCCCAGGTGTTTACAATGTTGATATTCCAGTTTTTCATGGTGTTAAAATACACAGTATGCATCACTTCAGTATGGTACGCTTTCTGGTTTGAGTTCGTGAGGGTTTCTCCATCAATCATTATCCTCATTCCTCAACGGCGTGCTGGAGAAATCAACTGAGCCGAATTATAATCACCTGCTGGTATATGAATTTGATGGTCCTAGTGATGTGGAGATCAAGTAATTGAATTCTGTGGAGATCAAAAGTTCAGGAATTAAGCAACTTTAGATTCAATTGGGTCATGATATAAAAAACTAGGTTTTTAATCATCAGTCCAAATTTGAGGCAATTTTAGGAAACCATTTTTTTATAAGTTCTGAATTTTTTTAAATTCACTTGGATTTTAAGCTATATTTGTATGGATTATGAAATCGTTCAAAATAACTGGAAAATTTTTAAGAAAAACTATAGATGTCCCTTTTCAATTTGTCCAAAGTCCTCTGCTTTTCCAGTTAGGGTAACTTTATACTACTAGGGTTTTTTAGTGGAGAGGGAAGTGAGAGCAATTGAAGTGTGAGAGAGATACTTGTGAGAGAGAATAGATGGTGGTCGTGCGTCAGCGACGGTAGGGGCGGGTTTGGGGTCCGCCGTCAGTGGTGGTAGAGGTGGGTTAGGGGTTGCTCGTCGGCCGTGGTGCGATGACTGATGAGAGGAGACTCTTTCAGATGGAGGAGAGATAAGAGAGGATATGGTGGTGGTGGTCCGTCCATGGTGGTGGGGGATGTCGCGTCGAGAGGGAGGAGAGTAGCTTCGATGCGCCGAGAGGAATGAGACCAGCTTCGACGTCTTTGAGAAGAAGAGAGGAGAGAGAGTGTATTTGGGTGTTTAAAATTGTTTTGAAATTGAAATTTGAAACTGATCAAAAAAAAAAAAATTGAAATTTGAAATTTCAATTTTGGCCGAGAAGCAAGTGGGTCCCTCCTTTCCACGTGGGATCGGGATGAAAGTCGGGTCAAATGCAGTGCTGGTAGCAAAGGCCTCCTTTGGCTAATAATCCGGATTATGGATTATTGGATTATTCATTTTGTCTTTATTCAATTTTTTTTTGCATTTGTTAGTTTGCGTCAAGATTTTGTAGTTTCTGAATTCCTCTAGACGATGCGAATCTAACAAGTACAAAATTATGGTCAAACCAAATATTTTTTTGAATAAAGCCGAAATACTTAGATTATTGGTCAATAATCCAATCCAAGTATTTTGGCTTTATTAAAAAAATATTGAGTTTGTACCCTAATAAGTTTGGTACCACGGCCGAGTAGGACGTTTACCATCCAGCGTACGGGCAAAATAAATCAAGCGGTCCAAAATCACCGTCACATATATAAACTCTCAACGCCGCACCCAACAAACCTCAGACACACAACCCAAGCGAGCGGTCGAGTACTCTAAAACTGTAGCAACGAGAGAGAGAGAGAGGAGAGAGAGAGAGAGTCGTTGCGTAGTCATTACCAAGGAAAGAATCCGATACAGAGAGAGAAGATAATTCAATGATTACAATTCATATGCTCGTCTCTGAAATATGAAATGGATGGAGTGAAAACCATCTTCTCCGACCCACCACCACTTCACTTTCCGTCGTTGAGCCGCCCTTTTCGCTTCCAATCAACGTCGTCTTCTCCATTACCATGATCACCCCCTTCCTTAAACCCCTTCAAGGATCTCAGCAGCAGATCCACCACCTCCTCGCTCTTTCTCTCTCCTCTCTCCTCTCTCATGGACCCCGCCACCTCTCGCCCCGCCGCTGTCATCGACAACGGCACCGGGTACCACCACCTCCTCACCCCCACCACCTGTTTGATATATTTCCCCCATTCGAAATTTTTGCCCTAATTACTCCTTTATCGATTGCAGGTATACTAAGATGGGATTTGCTGGTAATGTAGAGCCGTGTTTTATACTTCCCACAGTCGTCGCCGTCAACGATTCATTCGTAAACCAAACTCGAAGCTCTTCAAAGGGAAGCAATTGGCTAGCGCAGCACAGCGCAGGCGTGATGGCCGATCTCGATTTCTTCATAGGAGACGAGGGTTTGTCTAGATCCAAATCGAATAGTACGTATACTCTAACGCATCCGATTAGGAATGGCCAGGTTGATAATTGGGATGCCATGGAGAGGTTTTGGCAGCAGTGTATATTCAATTACTTGCGGTGTGATCCAGAGGATCATTATTTCTTGTTGACTGAGAGTCCGCTGACTCCGCCGGAGAGCCGGGAGTACACGGGCGAGATTATGTTTGAGACTTTTAATGTGCCGGGGCTTTATATCGCGGTGCAGCCTGTGCTTGCACTTGCAGCTGGGTACACGACGTCTAAGGTTGGTATTGAATTGGAATGGCTTACATTGTACTGGTTTCAACATCCTTGAGTAAATAAGTTTTGTTGCTTATGTATGAAATAGAGGGTAAGTAAACTATTTGTGTGAAGTAGTGTTTTATAGCAATCCATTAGGAAACTACTAATATTAAAGTAGTTTCAAGGGTGATGATAGAATGCTGATCTTTGTTATGTGGATTCTTCTATATGTAAGTAAGTTCCGGAGCACACTTGATGTTTGCTGGGGGGGATTTGACTTGCGAGATATATGTCCACGGTCCACCTGTTCCACCCAGCCTTTTAGACACTTGGATCCTCTAAATTTAATGTTGTGCCTTTTGTAGAAGTTCGCGTTGGCATAATCAAAAGATGAAGTATTTTGATATGTTGCAAACTTGCAGTATGAATGGCTTGTTTTTTTTTTTTTTTTTACGTCAGAGTTTTCGGTTAAAGGAAGTTCTAGAAGTTGATAGCTGTAGAGGATTTAGGACTTTGATGGTGAGATTGTTTGTCAAGTTGTCTGAGAGTATATAACAATCTAAATTTTTTTAATTTGAACATGGTCGTCCCCATTATTCTGCGTCTTATGTTTGCATCTTGATTTTTGGGATCGCAATGATTTCAAAACAGACCAAGTATAGGTGCAATGAAGTCATTTCTCTGTCATTCTCTGCACGTACGGGTCAGGAGAAGATTTTAGTTACGTCGTGGTCGTAGCCGAAATTCGTCGAAGGGATAAAAAAAATGAAAGAAGAGAAAGAAGAAAGGGAAGTTTTGTCTTTCTTTCAATCCAAATAAGAGAACAAAGAAACCACTCAAAAATGATAGTTAGATAAAGAAGTTTCAGTAAGAACTAGCACTAGACTTCTTCCCTCCCCTTTTTTACTTTTCCTCTCTGCTTTTTGTTTGTGCTTCCACCCGGGCTTTTTGTTTAGTTTTACAGAGACCCGGGGAAATTTTTCTTAAAAGAAATGTAGAAAGGTGAGGCACTTTCCCTGGCATACGGAAAAAAATCTTCTTTCATCCCTGGGGAGCTCTTGGCGAGGAGACCTTAGGATAAGTTGCTAAAACAACGGGAGGGGAAGATCGACCCGTTCCGTATAATTCCGAAGAAAGACGGTTGGCAGCAGGTGGAGACATGGCCCCCTTCAAAAGGAAATGTGGGCAGGGTAGAGCTCGGCAGAGGGTTCGAGAATAGGGTAGGGAGATTTTAGTTACGTCGTTACATTTATCTAGTGACCCCTTGGACGAGAATTTCTTGATTTAATGTAAACCCAAGGCCTTGTGGTGGACGGGGAAGCTTTAAAGTGAATTAGACTGATCCTGTCATCTTTGGGGGACCGGCCTGAGTTTCACTCTCTACTTGAAAGGCAGATCACAACATCCAATCTATTGTCTATCAACTCGCCTCTCATTCTGAGGTTTGTCCCTGTCCTTTCCAACCGGTTTTGACCAGCACATCTTCCCCACAAATCACAAGGGTTGTTTCAACTTTCTTGGATGTTACCACCCTGAAGCTGCAATTTTCTACACTGAAAATAGTGATCATCGCTAATTTATGCAATAAATAAGGAAGTTAGGAGGCAAGATTTGTGACAGACCAGACATTTTATGTTGGGATGGCTTTGCTTTCATAGGAAAGAGTATAGAGCGAGCTTACTTGAGAGCTAAAAGGGCAGGCTTGGGCACAAATGAGAGATCTTAAGCTTGAGCATGGAGCTTGTATTCTTTACAGGCCCACTTTTTTCTTAGTTTTCTCATCTTTCTGATGCGAAGTTACTAACAGGAATAAAATTAGATATGAGAAAAAGAGGGTGTTCTAATTGTGCATGGTTTTTAAATATGAGTAGAGCTTGGAATTGTGAATTTGCCTGAGTAAGTTTTATGAAGCGAACCTTACTTCCAGCTCAACCCTCTCCGGATGCCTTTACCTTTGTGCTAAATTACTGTAACTTAGTGTAATGTAAAGAATAAAGATCAATGAACCTCATGACTGGTGCAAAAGCTGTTGTGCGGGTTGTAGACATGAATGAGTTTTGCACTGTCTCTTGTTTTCAACATTGTGGAACAACAAGCAGTAGTATTTCATGATAGAAACTGGAAGCTGTGTAGATTGTGATGTTATATACATGAGGTTATTGTTGTCAATTGTCATGTGTTGGAAGTCGTAACGAGGAGTATAAGTGGAATACTTTTGCAAGAGTAAGTTCATCCTGTGGGAGTAGAAAGAGTTTAGGGTGGATATGTTTGGGGGAAACACTTTAGGTTGTGTATGTCCTTTGTCTTTAGTGGTGCCATGTCAGCACCCCCTATTTTATATGTTAAACATAAATTTACTGATAAGTAAATTGACTTTAGGCGTTGATTGGTTGGACTTGTGGAAAATTGAGAAGGAATGTAGTAGGGAATCCTGAGTAAAATAATGTTCTTCTCCTGAATTCTTTGAACTTGAAGCCTAAACTCGGAAAGCGGGATATAGGATCATTTTTTTTTTTTTTGAACAGCGAGTAATATAGGTTTACTTGATACTTTCCGCAAAGAAAGCTATCAGACCGCCTCTTTCCCTTGTCAATGCCTTATCTTAAGCTGCCCTCCTCAATCCATAAAATATGGGGATAAATTGATGAACCTATCTCTTTCTACAAGCGCTGGAACTTGAGTTTTGAACCTGAACTACTGGCTTTCTTTGGTTCTTTCTCTGGTTCGGTTGCAGGTTAATGCCACTGATCTCAACTCATCATCTTCAACACCTCCCAGCTAATTTCAAAGCCTAGGACCAAGGTGCATTTAATGCTACAAGAAGAATGAAGCATTCCCCTCATTAGTATGATTAGCACATCAAAGAAAGCAGTTAGGGGTGTTCCTTTCTGTTATTTAAGTTGCTTTTTGAGGGGAAAATTGCGAAAGCAAAATGTTCTCTCTTCTTTTTTCCCACTGTTCTGAAAGGCGGCCGATTAATTGGCGCCTAGGGGCGGTAGTACCCTGCCGCCTTGCCTTGGAGTGTAGGCGGTGATCTGGGCGCCAGGCCCATTAATCAGCCGCTAGGCAAGATTACTTGGTGATTAATCGGCGGGATAAGCATCTGGGTGGGATTAGGTGGACGATTAGTCAGCTAGACAATGTGATTTTCAAATTTTAAGGGTTTCACTGTCTTGTTAATATAATATAAGGGGCTTTGGTGTAATTTTCCTGCGATATACATTGATTTCCAGTCAACCCAGTACCCAGTTCACAATAGAAAATTCAAAACTCCAAAGGTCAAAACCTAATCTCTACCTAAAGGCCAAAACCTAACCTCTACCTGACGTCTCACCCCCCGTCGTCGCCAGTCGGGAGAATATTTAAAAACATAAAAACATTGGAAAATCTGCCTAATGTCTAGGCGCCTTATCGCTAAATAATCGGCCTAGGCGCTAGAAGGTGAAATTGAACCAGAGAAGTATTCCCCCAGTAGTCCTCTTATCATTCTGGAGAACTAGTGACCTTTTCTTTTGGACTATTTTCTTCGGCCAGCTCTTTCAGTGTAAGGAAAAATGGTTGATGGAGATAGAGAGTTGTCATCAATTTATAAAGGAAGAGAGACTACTAAAATCTTTTTGAAATTTGTTTTGGAAGCCCACAGAATCCAGGCATGTGGATTTGCATGATTAACCATCGTTATTTTATTGTTCCTTGTCAAAATCCCATAGGGCGGTCCTTACAAGGAATGAAGGACCAATTTTGGGGTAGGGTCATTTGTGTTTCAAATGACTCTGTGCCTTGAGTTAGCAGGAGTTTTTTTTTTTTAATTTCTTTAATAGTCCTCTATGATGTTTTCGATTCTATTCAAATATAATTTTTCTGAGATGCATGTGTTTTTGTCTCCACAATCTTAACCTGCACTTGTCCTTAGTGTGAGATGACAGGGGTTGTTGTGGATATTGGAGATGGGGCTACTCATGTTGTCCCTGTTGCAGATGGTTACGTTATTGGGAGCAGCATTAAGTCGATTCCAATTGCTGGAAAAGATGTAACTCTCTTCATCCAACAGCTTATGCGGGTATGTTGTCTTCAATTTTTTACTCACGTTAAGTATGTTAAAGTAGGACCATGGAACTGTATATTCTTTTTTGGTGCAATGGTGGGGCTGCGTTCTTAATGGTGACTATTGTTCAAAAGATAATAGTTTCAATTTTTGCTAAGATGATGTTATGCCTAATTTTTTTTCTACTTTACTCTTGGATCTTATGGGCTTTCTAAATTGTTACATACAGGGTGTGCACGGGTTGGGTCTAAGGCCCACCCGACCCGATCAAAGTGGGTGTTGAATTTTGTCGGACCCGAAACCGACCGTGTAGCCCAGTAAATCCGCCCAAAAATCAGATGCGGTTTGGTGGTCGGGTTGGTCGGATTGGGACAATTCCAGAAACGTAAAACCTTAAAAAACAACTCTAGAACCTAACAAAACTTCAAAATAGTATACAACTATGGAATCAGCTTCCTGGTTTTCTACTTATCTCCCAAATCGGATGACGATTGAGAGACAAGGGTTCAAGAGAGAGATACAAAGAGACTTCTAGTTCGCGCGCGCGCGAGGGGAGAGAGAGAGAGAGGGGGGGTTCAAGCGGTGGATGGTGGTTGGTGGCTCATCGACTCACTGTGGTGTCAGGTGTGGCACTTCTGGGGTTTCTGTTGAGAGAGTGGTGTGCGGTGGTGGTTTACAGAAGACAAGAAATAGGGTTTCTTAAGTTGTTTATGCCTTCATGGGAGTGGGAATTGTTTTATGCGTTTATGGGGAGGGGAAACTGGAAAGGAAGGGTTATTTTTTCCTAAAACTATGAAAGGAAGGGTTTTTTTTTTTAAAAAAAAGAAAAAACTGGGAAAGGAAGGGTTTGACACTTTTGATGTTTTTGTTAACTTGTGTGTAACTTCCTAAAATAGATTACCATATCAGTATATATATTCCTATGTACTATTTTATACGGTCGGTTCACGAATCACCATATTCAGAACCGTGACCCGACACTCGAATTTCAGCAAAAAATCAACCCGACTCTGACCCCATTACAATATTACATGTCGAAACCGTTCGAGACCCTTCGGGTGGGGTTGGGTTTGCGAGTTTGGCGGTTTTTGTGCTCACCCCTAACAGCACTATCTTGGATGCTCCTGCATATATAAGGACTTTGCCATGTTGCTTCATTTGTTGTGAATGGAGATCTATGCAGACTACTGATTGAATTAGTTTTCATGGTCTTGGAGTTTGACATTGCTTCATGTAGGAAAGAGGAGAGCATGTTCCTCCTGAAGATTCATTTGAAGTAGCTCGAAAGGTGAAGGAAACATATTGCTACACTTGTTCTGATATTGTCAAGGTAGGCTCTTACTGCCTTGATGAATTTGGACTTTGGACAATTCTAGGAGACAAATGCATTTTTACATATTTATTGCCTGTTTAAAGTAAACTTTAATTACTTTCATCATTGTGCACTTTCATTAATCTGATGTGTTTTAATCCAGCATTATTCTGGTGACAAATCTTGCTTTCTTAATGATTTTAGGAGTATAATAAGCATGACAAAGAACCAGCTAAGTACATCAAGCAATACAGAGGTATTAAACCTAAAACGGGGGCACCATATTCTTGTGATGTTGGTTATGAACGTTTTCTTGGCCCTGAGGTTTGTTCTCCCACTTCTTTACAAGTTTTTGCTTCTTTTGTTATATTTGTAGAATGAGGATCCCAATGTATCTCTCAGTATGACAAATATGTTGTGGTTTGATTCAAAGTCATGCTCATGCAACTAGGTTGAAGCACCTCATGGCTCCATTCCTCAATTTTTATGGTTACTTAGATAAAAAAATCCACCTGTTATTTTTATGGTTACTTTAATTAAAAAATCTACCTGTTATTGCCTATCGATTGCATAGTTTAACTGGACAAATGAAAATATCTATCCGATTATCATATTTTCTCTTATGAGTACTGGATCATATCATATATAATAATTTCCACTTCACTTCCCCCACCAATGTGGGATGTCACAATACTCTAATGACCCGGATCCTCAAGCACCACAAAATAATGTAATAATAATTCCCCCATTTTTAGAAATAAAATACATTTGTCTCCGAAAATTAGTATGAACATAATCACGACTATTGTAAAATCCTCCAAAATATTACTCCTGCGCTGCTACCCTTGCTCTTGCAGCCAACCTGGCACTCATTAAATCATATCCGTGATGTCCACCATCCGCAGCACCATGAATACCATATTGAAGTTTCATCGCTTGGAACCTAAACTAAATGTTGGGTTTCAACCAGTGTTTGTTTTCTGGAGCTAATTCCCTTTATAAATATATGCATGCGTTCAAAAATACTAGGCAGCTTCATTACACTACTTGGAAATAAAGAAATATTCTTACACTTCCACCTATCACAAGGACTCAAGGAGCACAGACACACCCAACAAAAGTTGCACGTGCAATTCCTAGCCATAAACCAACTCCTATAGCTTTCCATCCTTTGTCAAGCCCAAGAAGTTTGTTTTATCCAAAATGTGAGAACATGCTAAAAGACAACAGATATTACTCTAAAAAAATTCATAATTTTGCAACAAAAATACCAAATCCTTACTTTTGTAATACGGGGTATTACACCGAGCAAGCAGCATGCAAGGAATTATCAAACCTCTAGCCTATTTTGAATCCGTGGGTCACATCATCTTCAACTTCTCCGTCGTCAAACATTATCGAACCTAGATAATAAGATTGTTAACTTTTTGCATCTCTTGGTAGTCAATGTTCACTTATCTGCTATAATCCACATCTCTTGGTAGTTAGTTTATGTCTCATATATTATGTTTTGGTCTGCTTCTTTTAATCTTTTGACTCGATGTTTATTTTAGTACATCTACATCCTAATGCCCCTTTTGCTTTCAAGCACCAAGGAAGATCATATGTACACAACATTGCCCAATGAGATATCATGCTAGCTTTTTGTAGCTAATTCATTCACATCTAGACAAGCATAGTTGTCAAAGGTGAAAGGCACACCGAGGTGCAAAGTCTCGTGGGTACTAAGGCGAGAGGTGAGGGGCGTGCCTTTTTGAAGCGAGGCGCACCTATGCAGAAAAAATAGGAAAAATAGCATACACCAATACTTTAACTAATAACACTAAGCCAATGAGTTTTAGATAGCATACCAAAAACAACTACCAAATGTCAAATAGTTTACGGTTCGCATAGAGGGAGAACTAAAACATCAACAGTCAACACCCAGAAACGAAAAAGATAAACCCAGAAAATCTGTTTTATGTACCCAGAAAGAGAGAAGAAAGAAAGTACCTTGAAGGCTTGAAGGAAACAGAGAAATCCAGAGGCCAGGATCGAAACCCAGAAATGACTATCGAAAGTTCGAAACCAAATCGAAATCCAGAAACCACGATTGAAGCCCAGAAACGACGATTGAAACCCACAATTGACTTCAGGTTTGCCTTCGGTTTTGCTGATCGACTCCAAGAAACTTCAAGAAACGACTTAGAGGGAGGGAGGGAGGGAGGGAGATGGCCAAGGTAAGATTTTTAAGCAACAAATAACTAGGGCTGTGATTGAACTTCAATGGAGCGCGCTTTTTGTGCGCCTCTCGCCTTGTCGCTTTTGTGCGCCTTTGCTTCGCCTTAGTCAAATCGCCTTGCCTGGGTGGGCCCCAGGCGCAATGGGTGCACCTCACTGCGCCTCTTGCCTAGGCGCGCCTTTGACAACTATGTAGACGAGCACATCTAGGTATGGCGAAACAATATCACATTTGTTTCAATGCCATTAGAATCTCTTAAACTATTGTAAGCTGATCAATTCATATGACGAATTTATCTTAATACTTAGTATTCAAGTGCGTTAGTTAAAGTAACAAATCAAAAGGTTAGGTGGGTGGGACTTGGGAGCGGCTAAGTCTGGTATATTCTGTTTGTGAATGGATTTATGTCCACAGTATGGTACTTTAGTCACTCTGATGATTAATCATTCTGGTTATGCAGGTTTTCTTTAATCCTGAGATTTACAGCAACGATTTTGCAATGCCCCTACCAGCTGTAATTGACAAGTGTATTCAGTCTGCACCAATTGACACAAGAAGGGCTTTGTATAAGGTGAAGTACATTGCTTGAGTAACAAGATACATACAAATTTCGGTCTTTGTCATATGCTCATTATGAAACAGTTGGAAGCGTGGCTACATTGTTCACGCTGATCAATGGTCTTGTTTGTGGTGATTATTTTTTGTGGATATCAACAGATCAACACCCATCATAATTGCATCTCCCATAACATAGATGCTCTAAGTTATAGTACTTTGCTGTGCATATAACATTGATGGATTTTCATTTGCCGAAAAACAAATAAACTCAGTTTGTAGTGTGTATTATAACATTTGAGCATCAGGCTCTGTCCAGATGACATATCTCTGACTCTTACCACAATGCTAGCCTACTTATATTGTTCAGTCCATGGGCATCCAACCGAAGGACAACCCTTAAAACTGTTCTCAGAGCATATAGCTTCCTCAATTCTTTGATAATATGAAATTGTCAAAACCTTATTCACCAAAGGTCATATGGGTTTTAACTTCAAGTACCACGAGTGCTGCAGTGCAAATTCTGTAGTGTCTTATACTGAGCTAGATTAGCTCCTCCTTGCCTCCTCATCTCTCTCTATGGCTGAGTCAACAGATATTGACGCATATGAAATATGAATCCAAATGTGTGTTTTTTTGGCCCGTATATGTTTCAGCCATATTTTTAATGCGACATTGACTCCTCAATTTATTTTTACACTAAACCGAGTTTGGGCTTAGAGTTGTACACTGACTCAGGCCCAGTGGAGCCTGTTAAATCTTCCACTATGAGGTTATGCTTCTGTTTGGTGTCAAGAACTGGGTTTACTTGACTAAAATATAGATAGGTTTCAACGTGTTGTTTTATATATGCATTTTACACTTAAGCAGCTTATTCATTGCAATACTTTCCTTTTAGAATATTGTATTGTCTGGTGGGTCAACAATGTTCAAAGACTTCAACCGAAGATTACAACGGGATCTAAAGAAGATTGTTGACGCTCGTGTTCTTGCTTCTGATGCCCGGCTCGGTGGAGAGTTAAAGGTAATTATTTGATTACTTTTTAAAATAATATGCACACGTTGAGTAACGATTTCTTTCTGCTCCAGTCACAACCAGTGGAGGTCAATGTTGTCAGCCATCCCATCCAGCGGTATGCTGTCTGGTTCGGAGGCTCTGTCCTTGCATCAACACCAGAATTTTTTGCGGTATGCTTTTGTCTCTGCAACTTGAACACTTTTGGGTTCACTTTAGTTAGTTTTTCATGTACTGTGTTTTGAAGTTATTGGTCTCATGGTCATTCTTAAAGCTTAGCATTATCTGTTTGCTCCATGGTGCTTCTCGTAACTGAAGCGTGCTTTGTGTTTCTTTCTTTTCTTTTTCTTTGGTAATCATGCGTATTGTTTATGTCATGTGTTATAATTATCTTCTTGGCAGAGTAGTGTTGCCTGCAATACTTTGGTTCAAATGTCACGAATAGTCATTATTTCTTAATACTAGGACTTCATTTATGCTGGAAGAGATTTTTGACATTTTCACTATTGTTAGCCATTAATGCCGAGAAAGAGGCCGCTACATTTTCTGCTATATTTATAGTGGAGAAAACACCGGTTCAGAGTATGTTATGGCCCTTCGGTACTTTGGATTCAGGAAAACTATGCCTTGTTTTTCAAATATACGTTTGGGCCGTAACTGTGAAATCGAAGTTGTGAATTGGAGCAATCGCAAGAAGCCAAGAACAAATCCATTCTCCACCCAAAAGTGGAGAAGTTTTGCCTACTGCTATCTCTTGCAGCCTGTGCTGTATGTGGGAGCTTGTGAAATGGGTTTGACGTTAATGCCATGAATTCTTTGGATTCTGGCTATGTTCTGTTATATGCAGAATTGTGTATTCTTTGTTGAGATAACTGCCCTTTTATTTGATGTCAAAATTGGACGAGGACAGTTTTGGTTCAAATGTTTTGCTGGCGTTGGTTGATGCCATTTATTCACTTCCAGTGTCCATATTTGTTTGCACCCGTATTTTTTTTTTTTGGCTTATATCATGGAGGAGATTTGTCTTGAAACTTCCAATTTTGATGCCCTTGATTGTAATTTTCACTTCCACAATTTCATGTTAACTGAGCACTATCAGTCGTGCAGATTGATACTTTTCAGAAGAATCATGCCTAAGGGTTCAAAATATTGAATGGTAGAAGACTAACCTGTAAGAGTGTTGATTTACTGTGTCTAATTGTTTGCCATTTGCAACAATTATAGAAGTACTTCAATGCAACAGAATTGACGCCTGAACTTGTCATGGCAAGCATAAAACTTGGCTATCTCGACTGCTACTGTCTTATAAAAGACATTTTCTTGTCAATTCTGAATTGTGTTTTCTGCTGAGCGCTCTTACATGAGTCAGTGAGAAAAGTCTGAATTTTTGGATACGATGTACAGGCTTGTCACACCAAAGCAGAATATGAAGAATATGGGGCAAGCATTTGCCGTACAAATCCTGTTTTCAAGGGTATGTATTGACGCAAATAACTATGTCAGAAGATGTTGTATGGGCATTCAACGATCGTAATGCCTCATCATTTCCACTTCCAACGTGCTCCAGATTTGGAGATCCAGTCTACAGGCGGAAATCATGTGCAATTTAGAGGCTTAGCTTGCAGGAGGTGGTGTACAATATATCTTTGGTTTGATTTGTACTAAAGTGAAGTTTTTGTATTCTTTCATTAGCGTAGGGGGCAGCAAGTAGTCAGAAGACTAACCATGTCTAAAGGCATATCTACATTGATAACACTGATATAAGAAGTTTTTTTTTTTTCACTGTTGTTAGGGAGTTGATATTCCCTTATAGGACATTCTCAATTAGGTGGTTTGATTCATTCGCATTGGATTGAGGAGGAATAGGGTTGGCGTAATAAGTAGAAAAGTTCCCTTCATTTGTAATCAATATCTAAACTTTTCATTAGTGCCTGTACATTGTTAATCTTTACATATTGGTGAACTGCTTGCAGACTCATTAGTTGAGATTGTTGATAGAAGCAGCAGCTTATACATTTCTTTTAACTTTATTGTGAAGATGAAGGAGTAGGCTTATTTTGACGGTAGAATGCAGCTCTAGCTACAGGTACTTGAACGAAACGGAAGTGGGGGGCCTGTAGTGAGCATTTCTCGCTACAGGCTGTAGTGAGTAATTGGGACCGTTGATCTCCACAATCGATGGTTCAAATTCGTTATGCACTCTTACCGGTCAAAGTGTACTATTACCGGTAATAGTGTAAATCACATTTGAGCCATTAATTGTAGAGATCAACGGTCTATATTACTTACTACACCTTGTAGTGAGCAGCTCACTACAGGGCCCCCGTTCACAAGGAAACTCTCTTGTTTGGGTAATTGCTTGGCTGCTGGATACTCTTGTAATTTGTAGAATAGTGCACGGATGTGTCAAATCTGCATTGAAGTTTTTTTGTTTTTGAGACATTATTTGCAGTAGCATCTATCAAGGACTCCTAAGGAAGAGGAGGTATTAGGTTCAACTTTAGCTCATCAGCCAATGGCAAATAATCAACCTGTTATTTTTTAGAGGTGGGACCCACAAATAATGAGGCCTTTTTTTTTTTTTTTAACCGAAAAAACTTATAATTGCAATCAGTTTGACTTTAACTCTCCAACAAAAACGGTGAAAGCGTCATAGCGACGGGCCGCAACAACTGCAACGATAAGGGACTCCTGCTTGATGCAGATCATTCCACCAGGCGCCACTCAACAATATGAGTTCCAACACCGGAGCTTATTTTTTTCTGACTTGTTCCTTTGAATTTGGATTTTGTTTCTTGTATTACTGGGCGTGGCCCTTTGTATTTGTTATGTTATTATCAGCTGTTTTTGTTTCTTTAGGAAAAAGGTAACTATACTTTTATTAAGCCAAAAATTATTAACTATTAACGTTTAGAGGTTTATTCCCTTCTAACGTTTCAGATTCTATTTTCTTTGCCACAATTCTTGAACCACCTCTCCTCGTGTGTAAGCGTAGAAAAGATTATGAGAGAGGCAAGATGAATTAGTCTGAAGTGCGTGCAAGCAGATCCGAAATACCCTGCATTATAAAAAAGAAAACAGTTACTAGCTAGCTAATTATAAGGTTTACAAGATTCATGACCAATTAGAACTTTGTAATCATGAATTGACAACGTGTTTTTTTTTTTTTTTCTTTCTCCTGACGTTCTATTTCCCTTTTAGGAAAGTGACGACACTTCACTACGTATTCTTCCTGTAACTACAATTGAAAGATGATGTCTAGGGATAGTGAAAATAGTCATTGCCGTGGCTGAGAAAATTTTGGATGCCCGGCGCGCATCTCGGCCGTTTAAAAGTATTTTGGACGGTCCGGATTTTAAGAATAATGCTAGAGACACTTCACTCCACCACACCACCAACCACACAAGCCTATGTGGCACTGCATGATTGGTAATGAGAGAACAAACACTTTGAAACTCCTTTGCAACGAACACTTTGAAATTACTTTGCAACCAATGCCACGTAAGATTGTGTGGTTTGTGGTGTAGTGGATGGTGTGTCCCTATTATTGGGATTTTTAAAGAGAGAAAAGAGGGGAGAGACGGAGAATTCTAGACAGTTCAAAACATTTTTAAACGGTCGAGATACGGCCCGTGAACTCATTTCATAACCTTGTTTATTTTGCTTACAAAGGGCAAATGTACAAATGCTATTAAGAAGGGGATACGTGCGCCTACGTAATTAACCATCATAATTTGTACTATGACCATCAATTGACGATGGCCATACAAGATTATGCGGGTCACCCCTCATCTCTCAAAACCTAGTACAAATGATTGCCAATATCTCACACTGTAATTTGTTCCGCGATACGTATAACCACTCTTCATTGTCTCACGAAAGCCGTAAGAACCCAGAGGCTATAAGCGTAGCATTATTGAAGACGTAATGTGCCAACAATAGATGGAACCCAAACTACCGTAACCGAAGTGCATCCTTTCTCATGGCTCTCATTTGACTCCCTGCCGAAACCTACGCCAAAACAATCATTTCCCATCACATTCCACACCCTATATTTACCTCATCACCCTGCTTTATCTTTCCCTCACCCCTGCAGTGTTTCTCTATATTCCTAGGGAATCACTGCTTTTTCATCCACCCAAAACAAAACAACAAAAAAAACCTTTCTACCTCTCCAAATTTGCTCGAAAATGGCCCGCCGAATCCTAGTTCTTGCCCTCATTTTCTTTGCCGTCGTGGGGATTGCTTCTGCCACTGCTGATGCGCCAACAGCTAACGATAGCGATGGTTCTATTGGTAACTTTGATGGGGACTCAGATGCTGCGCCCGTTGGTGGGCCTGTTCCTGCCGGAGTTTTCATCACCACCACTGATGCCCCAACTCCGTCACCCACAGGCAGTGCAGCTGCACTCGAGGTCTCTGCTGGTGCCGGTCTTGTTGCCGCCATTGCCGCAGTCTTCTTGTAAACTGCTTGTCGTTATTTCGAATGAGAGTATAGGACGTATAATGACCAAAATGGAGTAGTGGGTCTTTTCCTGCTTGTCATTAAGATATGTCAAAATGGTCATTCTTGTTGTAGTTGAGAATGCTACCTGTGCTGCTCTTTGAGTTTCAATGATTACGATTAGCCAATGCAAAACCTTATATAAAGCTCAAGCTTATTAATTTGCATCTTGATTATAAAATTCATTCATTTTCTAAATTGATGCGCGTTTTCCGCCTTCTTTTCTTTCGAACAAGATTTTTTAGTGTATGTATGCGTACGCATGTTTCTGTTTGGCACACGTTTTGGGTAATTTAACCTTTCAATTTTGAGGGGAATCTAGGACAATGGTAGAAATACCGATCGCGCAAAATCGCCCAAGTGAAGAAGGACAATGCAAATTCAAGTCAATTTTACTGAATTTCTATGGAAGAATTCAAGTTACAGGGGGTAATTTTCTCCAAGGAAAAAGTTTCTCAATCAACCTCTCAAGGCGATCCTCGGTCTTGAGAATCTTTTTGCGAGTCGAGCAATTAACCAAAGCTTAGGTAAATGTTTGCTTCTCTATGTTCACAAGGTGTACTCTGGATCATGAGGACATCATGAGGACTATTCCATTGCTGTCAAGGGTTAGGAAATGTTTGCTTCTCTATGTTCTTGTTTTACCAATTTTTTTTTTTTAGGTAAACTGGAGATTGGTTGTAATGCTTCGTTGATCTAAAGAGTTTTCGAATGTGCTTACGGTAGGCCACATCATTCGGCACGTTGGCCCACGGCCCACTAGAAGCCTGCTAGGCCCGTAGGGATTTTGCTCGGTCCTAGCCCGTCAAACGGGCGGGCGGGATGGCCTGGCCCAAATTGTTCATGGGCTGGACGTGGGCCTAAGAATTATACATGACTCCTGCCACCCCCGCCCCGAGAGTCTGCCCTGCCCGGTTGCCTGAATATAACTAGTTTATAGGAGAAATTTTTCAGTGCCGAGTGGGTATTGCCCACGTGGTACCCGCTCGGCAATCTCAGCCGTCCAAAGTGCGATCCGACGGTTCTAAAAAGGAGAGAGAAAAAGAGGAGAGAGAGTGATCAGGTGAGAGGAGAGAGAGAAAATCAATCTGGGCCGTCCAAATCACTTTTGGGCGGCCGAGATTGTGCTCGGCATGGACAGGTGGTACCCATTCAGTATCTAATTTTTTTTTCAGTTTATAGACTTTAGAGTTACTATTTACTACACTTGATTATTTTCCCTTGGTAATGCACAGTTGCACTGCAGTACTGCACAAGCAAATGCAAATACCTGACAATACCGAAGGAACATTGGCATGTTTTAAACTTTAGTTATGATTATTTTTTATCAAAGAAAATACCCTGAGGGCTACAAACCACCAACCAGAGCCCTTGGTTGGGAAAGAAGATCCACAACTATTGGGTTATCTATACGGGGTCGGTAGGCATACTCCGGGCCTCCGGGGACAACACCCGGCTCACAAAAAAACCCGAAAAGGGTACTGAAAATTCCACTAAGGGAATAACAATCTCACAAAAAAGAGATAGACAAAAACAACAATAAAACAAAAACAGGAAAATCCCGGTAGAAATCGCCGTCACAAACCTAGCCGCCAAAAGCCCCAACCCGTAAAACACGCAGACGCGCCACAAGACGCGTAGCGGCAGAGGCAAAGTTCTGCAGATCCAAACTCCGGCAAACCGAGTATGAGAAATAGATTCCTCACCAGAATCAGTACGAGGTAGGCCTCCGCCACCGGCTGAAGCCCAGCCGGAACCCATTCTTGTCCGAAACCCACCGCTGCTCTCCGGCCACCATCGAGAACCACCACAACCCACCAGCCCTCGACCACCAAAGCCCAGAATAGATCTTGGGTGAGGAAGACAGGACCGAGCAGATTCGATAACGGAAGGAGGGACGACAGAGGTAGGTGAAAGAAGGGAAAAAGATGGAGGGGAGAGTATAGCTCCTAGAAGGCTAGATCTGAGACAAAACCTCCCCATCCCGCCGCCGCCCTGGGTGTAGAAAACCCTAGGGGGAGGGGAGAGGGGGGGGGGGGGGGGGGGGGGGGAGAGGGGGGCTGCTCGAAAGAGAAGGTTAGAGAGAGAGGGTCTGGAGAGTTAGAGAGAGGGTCTGGAGAGTTAGAGAGAGAAGTGAGGATATTTTATTTTACTTTAGCTATGATTATGATCGGTGCTCGTAGGGAAGTTGTAAATTACATGGTTAGAGCATAATTTCTTTTTATTTTATTTTTTTGAAAAACATGATTTTACGAGAATGGTACAAAGAGGTTTAAATCCTCAATACAGTGTTTTTACAGCATCACCTGCTAAAAGAGTTGTTACGGAACATTTTAATCAATATCGTGTCAATTTGTTATCTTATTTTAAAAAAATTAATGGAAGATGAATTTGCTTAACTTTTGATTTATGGACTTCAAAATCTCACATGGGATATTTATGCTTAACTGCACACTTTAAAGATGAGGAATGAAGATTGAACAAAGATTATAGCTTTCAAAATGATTGAGACACCAGATACTGTCTAACTATTATTGCAAACGTTATTCACGAGAAATTGATTGCATAGTGTATTCTAAAAAGATATTTTCAATAACTTTAGATAATGCCACAAATAATGCAGTAGCTGAATAAACTTCAAGATGATTGCTTAATGTACCTTTTGGTACTGTTCAATATGAAATATTTCATGTGCGTTTTCATGATTCAAATATTATTGTTTAATGAGTACAAGAGATGAAAAAAAAAAAAAGAAACAAAAAAAGAAGACAACCATCGTTCTGATTTCTCCAAGTTTGGCTTTGGCAACTCATAAAATAAAAAATAATGATGCTGCCTTGAAGTGCCTTTAGTGCCTTTCTGCTGGAGTTGGGGAAGTCGGGACTTTGGCCCGCCCAACTTGATCTAAAAATAGCCCAACCTAGCCCGTTCGCCCGTAGACTGGCCCGTCAGCACGCTCGAATGGGCTAAGTTCATGGGCTGGCCCTGGGCTTCATCTTTTTAGATATAGCTTAGATCCCTAGCTCACTCATAAAAAAACCCGCTAGGCCGAGCCCACGGGCGGACTTGGGCTGGAAGTTTAGGGGCCGGGCTAGACGAGGCTTATTGTACGGAGTGGTTTGGCTTAATAATCCTCTTGTTGAGATATCTATGCACTTGGCAGTTGGGTAGATATATACTTGGGCTCGCAAGATCATCTGAGGCTGAGCCGAGCAAATAGTAGCTCAATCTCGGCTCGTTTATTTAATTAGCCAAGAAGTTCAGCTGGAGCTCATTCATTAAGCAATTTGAGCTCAACTCGAGCATTTATAAGCCCTGCTCATGATCAAATATTTTGTGGCAAAAACAACTTGTATAAATGTTGGGATCTTGTGTAGGAATAAATATTGTGGGAAAACAAATTTTAGAATTACATTTACTGCCAAAAAGAATTACAAACACTGGATATGGATATAGAATTGAGATTGCGGAATAAATAAATAAACAAGAACAAGTAAATGAAATAAATAAAAGAATTCAAACGAATCTCGTGTTTCACAAAGTTTTCATAAAACAAAATCGTTGCCTTACCACAGGATGTTTTGAGTGTCTTCGGCGTCTATTTCTCAGATAAGATGACTGCACAATAGTGGCTGCACCTCGACAAAAATTTTCAGCAAACAGAACAGTGTTGTACCCTCTCACACAGAACAAGAACCAACTAAAAAATAAGAGGGAGAGGAGCGCTAATATCTTGTGTATTGAAACAAAGGGGTTAGAAGCCAATTTATAATATTTAATATGTGAAGCTTCAAAATTCAATATTGAAATCAATACAAAATTGAATTCCATAATTGCAAATTATATTTGTAGGAATAAATATTTGTAACAACTATAAAATTGAATATGCTATTCAATTTCTGAAATCGAATTCACAATTCAATTTGCTGTACCAAATCCAGAATTAATTCTGGCTGAAATTCACCTTTGAAACATAATCACTTTATGAGATAATTTCCCTTTTATTTCTTAATGAATTTTTTTATTCTTTACGCGGTTAAATCTCTTACTTAGCTCGAACCCACCTCAAGAAGTTATCAGTTCCCACTTGAATTTTGGCTCAAAATATCCAAGTTATTATGAACAAAATTTACCATTTTCCAACTTCTTGTGGTTGGGTCGATGTGTTGCCTAGGGATGGCTATCTCGGCCGACCCGCCCCAATCCAACCCCTCCCCTCCCCGAATGGGTAGGGGATTCGGGGATTTTTTCGGGGATCGGGTAGGCGATGGGGATTATTTTTTAAAAATTTCGGGGATCGGGTAGTGGATGGTATTGTCAGTCCCCTACCCGATTCCCGCCCCTACCCGTTCCCCTCCCCTCCCCGCATCCCCATTCATGCATATATATGTATAGGTATAATATCTATGGCCAGACTTGTTTTATCTCTCGACATTGTCTTAGAAATGTTGAAATTAAACTACTATTATTCCTGGGTTGAGTGCAGGGTTAACCCAAAGTGAAATCCATTAACAAGGATTTCACGGGTAAAGTCACTCAACCCTTGCCAAGCATTCATTATTTCATCTTCGAAATTGATTTTGTACTTTCCAAATGAGTTTATTGATCACTCCCTCACTCAACCCTTGCCAAACTAACTACTTTCCTCACTCCCTCCTCTCTCTGATTTGGGCTCCTAATTGATAACAAAATTGATTTAAGAAATGTTGAAGGTAAGTGTTTGCAATGTTCTTAGAAATGTGGTTTTTATTTTTTTAAGTCAATGTTACGAATATGTTTCAGTTAAAAAAATATGTACCTCTTTCATATATATGGTATATGACAAGTGCACGGATTTTTGGATCCCCAATTCCCCGTGGGGATCCCCGTTCCCTTCATCGGGCGGGGATGGAGATTAAAATAAAATTCCCGGTGGGAATCGGGGAGGGGATGGAGGTAGTGGTATCCAACCCCTACCCTCCCCATGCCCATCCCTAGTGTTGCCTATGAAATTTGAACTTACTCAACACCCTTCTCTTCCCGTTCAGGAAAAAAAACCCAACTCTTCATATCTAATTTTCAAGTAAAGTCTATTTATAACTCATCTCTAAATGGTTATTATAGCTTACAACTGTAAAACTTGTTTAATACAAAAATTTACCCAAATTTCTTTTTTATCGCTACAACATTTTTCCTCGATCAAAAAAAATAAAATAAAAACCACCGAAAGGGTAGCCTAGATAGCAATGATGAGTGGGTTTATGTGCTTTTCCCTTCTGTACACGATTCAACAAGGTTCAAGTCTCGCCAACTACAGGACTAGCGTGGAGGGCTCTTTGTCCATCTAGTATCTAGGTAGTGATGTGGTGGCGACTTGCAGACATAAGCTATGGCTTGAACCAGATATTTTTCAACGGGTCGGGAGCCCCTATGGTCACGTCCAGGTCGCTGGGCCCACCTTTTTGCTGTTAAAAAAAAATTAAAAAAATAAAGCAGCCTTTTACCAACTTGCATAAAATTGAAAAAAGCCAATCGGGTGCCCAAACTTGAAATGAAGGGTCGGGTCAAGTAATTTTAACCCCGCGGCTAATCGGGGCGACATCATGGGCTTGAGAAGAAGCGGAAGGTTTTAGGGGGTGTTAATTATCTCTTGATCCATGAACTATTCTAATATTTTTTAATTCGTCCCTCAATTACCAACTGAACTTATGCAGTCCCTCAACTATACGATTGATTTCAATGTAGTCCAATTACCGACGCTGTTAACAATCCGTTAGTTATTTGGGTGAAAAGTACAAGAAAAATAATATCTTGTTGGAAAAAGCTACAAACCACCCATTGGGTGGTCAATGTGCATTTCACGTTTTGTCAATGTACATCTCAAGCGTTGCAAAGAGCTCTTCCTGCTTAGTATTACATGTTTGAAATGATGTTGTCGGCTAAATTGAAAAGGTTGGGTTTCTACTGGGTCTCACATGAGTCACGTGACCTTTGTCTAGTTACTTGTAACCAATGGTCATAAAACAAATTTGGGGGAGGATTTTGCTGATGTGCAATTAATTGCAATTCATCTTCAAGTTTTTCGTTGGTTCTGAGTTTCCAGGTCGATTTTTTTAATTAATGATTACTCACGTTTCTCTTCAATTTTTATCTTTTTTTAAAAAATTATTATTCTCATTTCTCTATTTAACACTCTCTAATTATTTTTCTTTTTCAATTATTACCTTTATTTCTCCCTCCAATCATTATCCCAAAAAGCAAACATAAACTCCAAACAAAAAAAGGTCTAATTACCTCCTTGTAAAGTTGTATCAAAACATAAAATAATCTTTTGGGTGTCTTTACAAAAATTTAGCTCAATTGAACCCAAAGGGTTAGCCCCGAGAGCCGTCGTATATTTTTAGTACCCTTTATTTCGATACCCATATTCGGATCCGTTAAAAAAACAGAGCTTAAGTCTTGAGTGATGGGTGGGTCTTGTACTAAGCATTTTCCTTAAATCTAATTCTGTTTCCATGTTGGTGAGAATCATGTCAATAAAAAGAAGCAGAGTTTTTGCTTTAAACAAGGGGAGTCATTTTCACACCGGCATATTAATATCCATACCATTTTTATTTTCTTTAAGGCATAGTTTTCCAAATGATTTTAGCAACCCAGTTGCTAAAATCATGGTGATTTTAGCAAATGAGTTCAACAGGTGCTAAAATCATGGTATTTCAAATCAAAAAATTAAGTGTTTCCGTGTATCGTTTTTTGAATTTTTACACCGAATTAAAGTACACGATGAGTACTTTAATTTGGTGCAAAAAAAAATCGAAAAACGATAAACGGAACCACTTAATTTTGTGATTTGAAATTTCCATGATTTTAGCAACTCAACTCATTTGCTAAAATCATGGTTGATTTTAGCAAATGAGTTGCTAAAATCTTTTGCAAAACTAAGCCTAAAGTAAAGGCTTTATGTATAAAAGTTTTACTATAAAAGACAAAGTAGAGAGAGTGGATATTAATTTGGTGATGTGAAACTCAATATACCTAAAAAAATAAATATGATTTTGGCCTAAAAAGTTAAGTATGCTTTTTTTTTTTTTGAGTTTTTAAAAGGTCATTTGTTTTGGGCTAATAAGTAATTCTTACAGCATTTTATGCCAAAATATAAGTCAAATTTTTTTTTCCCCTTAATAAGCCAAAAAGCGAAAAGTATGCTTACCTTTTTAAGCCAAAATGTATATCGTGAAAATTAAATTGATATTTAAAGAAAATATGAGATCTAGTAGTCTAGTACAATAGGCTTTTGAAAACAAAACGATTGAAGGTCTGACACCAGTACCTTTTTTCCGTTAAAAGTGTAATATTCCGATTCTCTAGGCGTTGCCCAGTGAATGGAATATAGCAAAACCCTATATTGTTTGAATGACTTTTAAAATGACTTTTACTAGCTTCAATTTGATTCGTGGCCGCTCATCTTGTAGCGATATTACAAATGATCTTCTAAATTAGTGTGACGAGATTGATTATTACGATTCAAGTTGAAATCACTACAATAATCCAATATATAATTTATCAGAATGAATTATTTTTTGCGTGTATTTTGTCCCAATAGCTACCGAATTGTTACTTTTTTTTTTGAACGTATTGGTGACGGCATCAGTAATTGGGTTACATTGAAATTAATCTTATAGTTGAGGTACTACGTTACTTTAATGAATAGGAGAGGGACGAACAAAAAATATTGAAATAGTTCAGGTACTAAAGAGATAATTAACCCGGTTTTAGGGCTTCGGAGGATCGCTATTAACCTTCTGAAACCTTCGAGTAGTAGTACATCCATAGTCCGATACTCTTCTCTCTCTCTCTCTCTCTCGGTCGTGTCGTCCGGCGATCTGGGCGTTATCGGTGGAAGAGAGTAAACAGAAGCGGTGGAGAAATGGCGTTGGCTTTCGACGAGTATGGGAGGCCGTTCATAATAATCAAGGAGCAGGAGCAGAAAACCAGACTAAGAGGAATCGACGCTCAGAAAGCCAACATTTCCGCTGGAAAATCAGTAGCTCGTATCCTACGCACCTCCCTCGGCCCCAAGGGCATGGACAAGATGCTACAGAGCCCCGATGGCGAAGTCACCATCAGTATGCTCACCCCTCTCTCTCTCCCCTTATGAATAATCCGTTTGATCTAAGTATGTTGTTTGTTGCTAGATATGTGTGATGCTTTATAATTTCCAATCGCTAGGGTTTTAGTATTGTAAACAAGCTCATTCAGTTACTGTTGGTTGATTTTGTTTTATGTATTTGGAGTTCACCTGCGGATCTGCAGTAACAGGTGATATGGAAGAAAATGAAATGAATTTTCTTGGAAACATGAGATTTACTTGTTCTGATGTCATCAGAGCATCTCCAGCATTACTCATATTTGAGTAAAAAAATTGTGCTAAAGCTTCGTTTTTTTATGAAATTATCTAATGGATAAACTCAAATGTGAGCACAAATTTGAGTCAAAGCTTCGTTTATGGCATAGTTGTAAATTGTGAAGAGCGAAATAATCCTTCAAAAAATTGAGTAAAACTCAATCTGCTATGAGTTTGAGTCAGACCCGGCCCTGAGATTTTCGGGGCCCTAAGCAAAATTTCATAATGGGGCCTCTAATCTGTTTATATATATATATATTAGTTGTTCCATTTAAAACATAAGAAAGCATTTGGTTCAGTGGTTGTTTGCTTGACACGTTGGACTTGCTCCCCAAGGTCGCAAGTTCGAGCCCTTCGCCAGCCGACTCAAGAGCCCTTTTTTTTGTACAACTTGGAAAAAAGTATGCTTCTGCGCATGAAAACTGAAGTAGAGAGGAATCGGACCCTTGTCATCAAGCAAACACAACACGATTCTATCTACCATAGCCAACTACACAATTGCAAAACGTTCGGCATATATAATATTTATTAAGATCTAGTATTTGGGGGCCCTATTTCCGAGCCAAAAACCGGAGGCCCTAAGCGACCGCCTTGTCGGCCTATGCCCTGGGCCGGCCCTAGTTTGAGTCAATGACTGAAGTGAGTTTTGAGGGGTTTTACTCAGAGTTTGGTTTGGAGTCAATTAAAAGAGTAAGGGCTGGTGATGCTCTCGGGGGATGTCATGAAGTATGCAATGTGATGAATATTGTTCAGTATATGTTGAAAGGTTCCTTCTTGTAAAGGTTTGATTCGTTTATGAGGTTTAACTTGGTGAAGCTTTATTATTTTTAGCTTTTTATCAGCCAACCTCTATTTATTGGAACTTAAGGCTTGGTTTGGTTTGGATGGTTTCGATCGGAAATGCACATAAGGGTCAATGCTGCCACTTCTTTTGATTAGTCGAGTGAATGTTTACTGAGTTTGGGTGGCGGCCTAGCGGGTACAATTGCAACAGATTCCACCCGTTCCATTAAGCTTTGAAATATCATTAACCACCCTCTGACTGTTTGTACATATTGTACATGTGCTTTTGAATGTCAACATGACACCCAGGCAGACGTTAGGGAAGCTTATATGCTTAGCTCATGGTTAATGCATAGTAATCATATTAAATATGCATTCCACTTTGGCACAAGGAACTAGAAGAGAACAACTAGTTGTGTTGGTGAAAGAAATTCTCTCTTTTGTCCTTCAGTTATGATTTCCACTCACCTTTTATTCCTATGATGTCAGCAAATGATGGTGCAACTATATTGGAGCAGATGGATGTTGACAATCAAATTGCAAAATTGATGGTCGAATTATCACGAAGTCAAGACTATGAAATTGGTGACGGAACAACCGGAGTTGTTGTGATGGCTGGTGCCCTTCTGGAACAAGCTGAGCGGCTCTTGGAACGTGGTATTCATCCTATTCGAGTTGCAGAAGGCTATGAAATGGCTTCCAGGATAGCTGTTGAACATTTGGAACGGATTGCAAATAAGTTTGAATTTAGTTCCACAAATGTTGAGCCTTTGGTTCAAACTTGCATGACTACTTTATCATCTAAGATGTAAGAATCCTGCTATTAACACCCTGCCTTTCTTCCATAGTGACGACTTTTTTCCGTAGGGAGTGCAGTATTTGTTTTAATTTATTTTCCAGCAAAGTGTTGTGTGGTTTGTTTGCTGCTACCCTTTGCTTTATGATATTTCTTTCGACCTTGCTATTCTTGAATTTTCTTACAGTCATTACTTCATTCTCGTTACTTTAACTTGTGAGAATCACCGACAGTTTATTGAAATTCTTGTTGGTCTTCATTCCTCCATGCGACTGGAAAAAATGCTCCAAATTGCTTGGTTATGTTAATTTGCAGTTAAGTTAGTGTGCTGCAAGAAGTTTCTCAATCAACAGAATTAAGCAACATTAAAAGGAGTCAAATGACAACATGGACAAGTGAGGGACATTCTGTATAAGTACTATGATTAGCTGACTGTAAAGTTTGTGTAACTCTTCTGAATGATTACAGCCTTTGCCCTATTACATGTGTTGCTATTTTTATGTTGAAGTCCCTTCATATGTCTTTGGGTTAAAGCAGCAACAACCACCATAACAGTACCCATGTAAAGCAAATGAAAGTTAATTACGAGTTGCCCCTGTTGCTTTTTTTGTTTGATATTTGTCCCTGAATGCATATGCATCTCCCAAAAGACTCATAATGACATGGTGAATTTTCTGAAGTCATCATACCAAGATGCTCATATTTTGCTTCGTGGTCAACCAGGCCAGGCCAGGCCAAATGGAACAGAGGGATTATATTTTTGTTCATCTCAAGACTGCATTTAATTCTTTTCAACTTCATGTTGCAAGTTATCACAACTAATAAGAAATACTTTGTGGTGCAGTGTGAATAGATGCAAGCGTAGTTTGGCGGAAATTGCTGTGAATGCAGTTGTGGCAGTTGCCGATTTAGACAGGAAGGATGTCAACTTGGAGCTAATTAAGGTGGAGGGAAAAGTTGGTGGGAAATTGGAGGATACAGAGCTAATCAAAGGAATTATTGTCGACAAAGATATGAGCCATCCACAGATGCCAAAGCATATTGAGGATGCAAAAATTGCAATTTTGACTTGCCCATTTGAGCCACCAAAGCCAAAGACAAAGCATAAGGTTGACATTGATACAGTTGAGAAGTTCCAGAATTTACGTGGGCAAGAGCAGAAGTACTTTGATGATATGGTTCAGAAATGCAAGGTAGAGTTGCACTAGTAAATGTTAAAAAATGTTTTGCATAGTTGAACACCGTTACCAAAAGGTTATTTTGTGAGCTGCATACGATTTAGGTACAAAATAGGATTCCTGATCCAATCAAGAATTCTTTTATTTATTATTCTGTTCCATTCTTTCTTTTCTCTAACCTACCCTACGCGTTTTGAATTTCAAGATTTATGTTAAAAAAATTGGAAGAAGACGACCAGACTGATCGAAATCGTCTCGATAGTATGCTAATATGCTATGCTAATATGGTATGCTCTTCTAGGGATAGAGCATTAAGGAAAGAAATGAGCTTATGTAACTAGCCCTAATAAGGGGCAGGCGGATTGTTTCTAACTGTACAACTGTATCGGTCGGTGCAGTAGTTGTTACGAAATCGACCATGGATCAATTCCCCTTTTTATTTGAGAGTATTGAATACATATTAGGGTGTATGTGCGACTCGTTTAGATCACGGGCTAGGACAAAAGAAAGAAAATCATTCCCTCCTACATGAATTTATAGAACCCGTCTAAGTGACGTACGCAGTACAAAGGACTAATTCCTCAATCATATATATGCCCCGATGCAGGAGTAAGATTGTAACTCTTGTCGATAACCCTAGTTCTGTAATATACATGTCTCATCATGCCTTAGCTTGGTTTTGGTTGTCTATGGTTGTGGCATTAATCTTCTGCAGTGACGTTCATTTACGTTTCTGCGTTGTGTACTCATAAACCCCGTTTACGTATGTATGGAGGTTATATAAGCTGCGTTTAAGAAACTTGAATCATCCCCTTTTTGATTGTGATCATCACACAAACAATTGTTGTTCCTCAATGTCTACAAACTCATCTTAGCGGTATGCATAAATGCAAGCTTATGAATCTAGGTTCACTGGTGTATCAATTAAACTACTTGTTCAAAGTGAGTCTCTTGTATTATTTTCTCATTTTTGTACATGAGGAGCTTTGTCATTGACTCATTGCAACTTTGCTGTCTGACCTGCAGGATGTTGGCGCTACCTTGGTCATCTGCCAATGGGGGTTTGATGATGAAGCAAATCACTTGTTAATGCATAGGAACTTGCCCGCAGTTCGATGGGTTGGTGGCGTAGAGTTGGAGCTGATAGCAATAGCGACAGGTATGTTGTAAAATTGCTTTTCTATCATTGCTTATTGTCCATTACATCCCTCCTATTATTTTACCTTCAGTACCTATGATTGTCTATTGGTGCCCTGTAGGTGGTAGGATCGTGCCGAGGTTCCAAGAGTTGACCCCTGAAAAGCTGGGCAAGGTACTTCTACGTTTTCTCCTTATGATTTTTCTGTGTCAAGCAGCCATTTTTTTCTGTGATTTTGTTGTTCTGTGATATATTTTGTTCTTGGTCCGACCTGAAAATGTGGTATGTGCGGTGTGGTTTTAGTTGTATGCTTAACACCCTGGGAGTTTACGTTGTTAGTTATACCTTCAAGCAGAAACATCCTCTTGTTTGCTGATGAAAAATAGCGTTTGTTTGTGGGCCATGTGAAAGGTGAACACTAAGAAACAAGCATTTTTTCCCCAGAAGTCATTGACTTAAGGAGGCCTTTGAATGACTTCAAAAATTCTGCACTTCCTTTCCTGCCAAATGTCGTAGATCATGGCAGCCCGGGCAATTTTCCTGCCTAGTCTGTTTGAAGACTTCCCACTAAACTTGCCAGTAAGCCAATTGACTTCAGCATCCCAAGGTTGATGGCCCCTAGAGATCCCACCGGTCATATGAACTTTCTTCCAAGTTGTTCTAGGGTAGGGGAAATCAAAGAATCAATCTGTTGGAGTTTCATTATCCTGTTGGCAGAGATATCAAAAAGGGGGAAGAGAGAAGTGTAGGTGTGACGGCATGGACTTGGTCCAATTTGAGTTGAATTTATGAGTGTCGGTGTTACGTGATGTTCGAGTGTAATAGCATTTCTATGGGTTAGAAGTAGATGTATAGCAATTGAAGAAAATATCACATTTAGAAGGTTTTGTTGTTTAGTGGGGATTAGGAATTGAAGAAAATACCTATAAACCTGTTCATATCTGGGCATTGTTAGGAGCATATTGTAAGATCTGGGTTTTTTTTAGATCCATAGGGGTGATGGGCTTAGGCCTTTAGGTGGGCTTGTCCCAATGGGTTCCCTTGATTGGTTTATTGTCAATCGTTGGTTTGGGTCTTGGATTGGACAATTTTTTTGCCGTTCAAAAAAAGGGATTATTTGGTTTGTGTTGCTACACTTGTGATGTGATGTTTGTGGTAGATTTCATTCTTCAATATTTTCCGTTGAGAGCTAGTACGATTTCATTTCTTTATTTTGGCTCCTGTTGGAAAGCTTGTGCTGAGTAAATACCTTCAACAATTTTTTTTTGGTTACCGTTTTTTGGTTGGTTGATGTCTTTTAGATTGACGATTTTGATGCCTTCAGTTCATCCAATTACATTTTGATCGTGGTTTGCACTTACAGGCTGGTTTGGTGCGAGAAAAATCATTTGGAACCACCAAAGATCGAATGATTTATATCGAACATTGTGCGAATTCAAGGGCCGTAACCATATTCATTCGTGGTGGTAAGTCGATGAATCCCATTGGCTGTTTTCTTAGATGATTAGTTTGGCTTCTTATGTTCATAGGAGGTGAATTTACTCATCTGGATAAACGGTTTATATATGCTCTTAGTGCATGCTGTTAAGATCATACCCGTGCTTTGTGAGCTTGGTTGTTAGATTGGTATATTGGTTCGTTTCTGATTACATTTACGGTATCTTCAGATGCTTCACCGATTATGTTATATACTGGTGTCTAGGAATGCAAAATCATTTGGCATTCTGCTTGTCTGATTGGAAAGTGGAAACACTTATTTGTAATTCTTTGTTACGAGGTCTGCCACTGCCAACTGCAGAGGATTGGGAAAACTAAATTTAATATGAAAAAATTTCCTTGAAACTACTTTTTAATTGCGTTTTTATTTCTGATGCTAAATAGACAACCATTTTGCACATTCCAACATTTTGTATCATTATCTCCTATACTTGTGATTCGGCAGTAGTGGTTGCTTGTATGGTTGTCTTTTGCATTGGGCAAGAAGGGGAAAATTAGGTGAACTAAATGAGCAGAAAAAAAGAGAGAACATAATATGGATTGTTTCTTCTATGGATTATTTTTTCTATTAACCACGTGTTCCTAGTTATTAGGTTGCATTCAATCTCAATGCAAGCGAAAAGCCCACATTCAATCTGAAAATTCAGCTTGCTGGAATCACAAGTGAAAAGTAGCGTTCACAATGACAATGATCTTGTATTTTAATTTGCTACACTTTCTGTTTCATGAAGAGGGCATGCCGTTTTGATCAAATGTTGTCAGGAATGAGTGTGGGAGTTATTCTATGTCATTCTATTTCCTGAATAGAACCAAGAGGGCAATTTACTTCTGTTTTTTCATATTGTACTGATAAGTGTAGGGTGTCTTCTAATTCTGATTAATGGAAATAAAGGCAGTATTTAAAATAAAATGAAGATTGTGAAAAAGATTAGAGCAAGAGAAGAGAAAAGATATCCTTTGTCATCTTGTTTATTCAAACAAAGAGAAAAGACTGTTGAAGACAAAATGCAAAAGAATGATGTTGGGTATGTTCAGATTTCCTTTTAACTAGATTCTGGTGCTTGATTTATGCATTAGGTAACAAAATGATGATAGAAGAAACCAAGCGAAGTATCCACGATGCTTTGTGTGTGGCTCGAAATCTGATTCGCAACAACTCCATAGTGTATGGCGGTGGTGCGGCTGAAATTTCTTGTTCACTCGCCGTGGAGGCAGCTGCTGATAGACATCCAGGAGTTGAACAGGTATGACTGGCTATAGAGGTTATTCTTTTATCTTGCTTACTCGTTATGCATTTAAAGCTGATTTTTTTCCCTTTGATTTGCAGTATGCCATCAGGGCATTTGCAGATGCTTTAGATTCTATCCCCATGGCACTCGCAGAAAATAGCGGTCTCCAACCCATTGAAACATTATCTGCTGTGAAATCTCAGCAAATTAAGGTAAATTTTGGACATGATGGCTTCCTTTAGCAAGGTCAAGAGAGACTTAAGCTTCATTTGGCATCTGTACATAAGTTGGATTTCTGCTAAAAATGGTAAATTTTTATGACGTCCCGAATGAAGCCTTAGATCTCTCTCTCTCTCTCTCTCTCTCTCTCTCTCTCTCTCTCTCTCTCTCTCTCTCTCTCTCTCTCTCTCCACACAACGATATTCAATTTCACCAAGCATCATGTTGGATTCATATGCAGGAGAACAATCCCTGCTGTGGTATAGACTGCAATGATGTTGGCACGAATGACATGCGTGAGCAAAATGTCTTTGAGACGCTAATTGGGAAGCAGCAGCAGATATTGCTAGCAACACAAGTTGTCAAGATGATTCTGAAGATTGATGATGTCATCTCTCCTTCTGAATACTGATGTACCTGAGTACTTAATTTCAAAAAGTTTTGATTCGCCGAGAATGGTAGCCACATTGTATTATCGGATCAAAATGGTGACTCAAAGTAACTCATTCTACGTGTTTCGTTGGCTTGGATGAGATCTACCGATGTTTTGGTTTGTTTTCTGGTTGGCAGACTGCTAATGTTGTTGTTTAGGTTTGGAACATTTTGTGGATTTTGTTGCGTTAAAATGGTTGTGCTTTAGTTGGTGTTCTCCTGGCATATTAATGTTTGAAGACGGTGCGAAAGCGTATCCATTGGCATTGACTGCATGGGATCGTAAACTTCTGCTATTTCCACGTCGGCCCCAAATTACCACCCAGGAAACTGAAGTGAATTTACCAATCTAACCTTGCCTTTTATGGTATTTCCAATCCCCAAAGCTATACAGATTGCAACCCACCCCCATACAACGGTGGAAAGGACATAATGGTTATTGGTCAAAGGACATAATGGTTATTGGTCATTTCCATAAATGTACGTATTAGTATTATTATTGAAAAGTGAAAATAATCCATGACACCAATAAACCACCAGTACAATAATGCTACGTACACAGCCTAAAGTAAACAATCAATACACAACTACAAGCAAAGCAACGTTGTTTTCGAGGAGTCGTATGAGTTTTGAGAGGAGGTGGAGTATTGGGTCGTTGTGGCTTGCTTTACTCTTATTCTTGGCTGCCATTGGGATGAGAGAGAGAGAGAGAGAGAGATCTGGGATTTTGAGTTTTCTTTTTTTAAAGCAAAATGATGTTGTGGATGTGTATTAGTTTTTTACTTTTGATTGTGTATGTAGCATTATTGAAATTCGTAATCTAAAGCGCCTTATTCTTTTTTTTTTTTTTTGGTACTACGGAAATAAAAAGAACTAAGGAGGAGAGTCAAACTGCATCAGCAGTGCAAAACAGATACAAGGATAACCTAACTGAAGATATACTAAACTAGATCTAAACATGGAAATTAATCCAGAATTTGTTGGAGATTCCGGCTGTCCCTGATCAAGAACTCCCGAATTTCTGGAGGAGGGCTCGCAGATACCACCAAGGCTTCATTTTGTTCAACCCCTAACCTAGCAAGGAAATCCGCACATTGATTGGCATTCCTGTTGATGTGAGTGAGGGTGCTACCCGTTCGGTTTAGAAGGTACTTCCCATCATTAAGTAAATTGCTTTGGGGGTGATTGGCAGGGGCTCCATCATTGAAAAGGATAACAGCAGTTTGCGAGTCAGATTCAACTTGGACATTCAAGAAACCTTCCTCCAGAATGATGGTTAATCCTCTATAAATGCTCCATATCTCTGTTTCAAGACTTGAATTCGCCATCATCTTCCCGTAGTAACCAAGCTTCCAATCACCTTGCTCGTTTCTGAAAATGCCTCCAAAACCTGCTCTCCTTGTGCTCTCATACCAGCTCCCATCAGTGTTAAGCTTCATGTTACCTGTCAAGGGTGGAAACCACAAATTCAGCCGATTCATAGGAGAGCCAGTAATGGAAATAGTCCTGAAAGCTCCAATGATTTCAGATGCATAAGACCAGATTACTTTGGAACTCGCAACTGGAACCATGTCAACATTGTCAAAGCTTTTCCGGTTACGATCCTTCCATATTTGCCAAATGGTAACGCAAAACAGGATGTTCCAAGGTAAATCTGATCCTATAGATAAAATTTTTTGTTTTTCAAATTGAAAGTCATCCACTCTGAAATGGAGCTTGCATTTCTATTTCTCATTATCCGACCGGAAGGAATTATATCCCACAGCTCTCTAGCCTTGGGACATTCCCTGAATAGATGATTGAGATCCTCTTGAGAGTTGCTGCATCTAGGACAGAGATCAAGAGTATTAATCCCTCTATGAGCACGAAACAAATTGGTGGGAAGTTTGTTATGAAAAATAAGCCAAATAAAAGATTTCAGTTTTTGAGGAATTTTCAATTTCCAAAACCACTTCCACCCTTTTGTGTCGCTATTGTCCTTATTGATAAAATTATATGCTGTAGAAGCAGAGCAGTTTCCATTTAAGGAATCCACCCATGAGGGGTGGTCAGTGGACTGAGCATATACAGGGAGCAATATAGCAAGGATATCCTCACGAGTAGTATCATTCACAATACTCTCAATAGCCTCCAGGTTCCAATGGCCATTCACAATAATCTCAGCCACTTTGGTGTTCTCGATAGTATGTGGTCCAGGATGTCTCTCAACAAGAGGACCATTACCACACCACCAATCATTCCAAAGATCAACCGATTGTCCATCTCCAATGGTCCATTTGGTTCCTTCCTTAATAATGTCTCTAGTATGTAATATACTCCGCCAGATATGAGAGGCCGATCTGTTGGTAGGCCAAGTTTGCAAAGTGTGATGCTTTAAATATTTATCCCGAAGGATTTTAGCCCAAAGGCTATCATCTTGACAAACAAGTTTCCACCCAAGTTTAGTAAGCAAAGCCAGATTTTGGGCCTGAGCCTTTCTCAAACCTAAACCTCCCACATCTTTATCCTTGCAAACAGTATGCCAGTTAACAAGATGCAGCTTCCTTTTGTCAGGAGTGTCCCCCCAAAGAAAGTCTCTATTGATCCGGTCAAGTTTGTCACAAACATTGACAGGCAATTTCATAGTTTGCATGGTATAGCTAGGAATAGTAGCAGAGGAAGCCTGAATCAAAGTGGCTCTCCCAGCCAACATGAGGGTATTAGATTTCCAACCAGCAAGTCTACTCTGAACTCTTTCAATAATATGTTTAAAATGGTCTTTGTTAGCCCTACTATGAAGAATAGGCACTCCAAGATATTTACCTAAGTCATTAGTAAGGGCTATACCACAAGAGTTACTCAAGCGACGGGCTTTATTGCGGGATATGTTAGGAGAAACAAACAGCTTAGATTTGTTCAAGCTAACTGTTTGACCAGAAAGCATACAAAACTCATTAATAACTTCCATGATAGCTTTGCAATTAGAAATGTTCGCTTGACCAAAAAGAACGAGGTCATCCGCAAAAAATAAGTGGGTAAGAGCATCAGTATTTCTAGAAATTTTAATGCCTTTCCAGTCACCTGTCATGCATTTGTTATTGATGAGAATGGAAAGTCTCTCCATGCATAGCACAAACAAGTAAGGAGATAAAGGGTCTCCTTGTCTAAGCCCCCGGCCCGGGGAAAATTCTTCAAGTTTATCACCGTTCCATAGAATAGAAGTGGTGATGCTAGTAACACAACTCATAATAAGGGCAGTCCAAGAGGGGTTTAAGTTGAAAAAAATGAGAGTATCAAGAAGAAATTTCCAAGAAATCTTGTCATAAGCCTTTTCCAAATCAATTTTTAACAACATACCTCCCTTCTTCCCTTTTTTGGTACGAAGCGTGTGCACAATTTCTTGTGTTATAATGATGTTATCATTGGTGGACCGTCCCGGGATGAAACTACTCTGGAACGGGCCAATGATTTTACCAAGAAGCGGACGAAGCCTAGCAACGATAATTTTAGTAACAATTTTATACCTGACATTACAAAGGCTTATGGGACGGAACATTTTAATACTCTCGGGGTTGTCCATTTTGGGAATAAGAGCAATTAAAGTTTTGTTAACCTCCGAGGGGATGGAACTTTCAGCAAAACATTTTTTGACAAAGTCACAAATATCCTGTCCAACAACATTCCAATATTTGTGGTAAAAAACAGCTTGTAATCCGTCCGGGCCAGGGGCTTTGAAGGGGGGGATATGTTTAACAATGTCCCAAATTTCAGTATTGGTAATAGGCATACACAAATTCTCATTATCCTCAGAAGATAGGGCATTAAGAGGATTCAGGAGGAAACAAGAACCAGGAGTATCATCTTGATTGCGAAAAAGGTCCTTAAAAAAGTTTTGAACTAACTCTTTTATCTCCAAAGGGTTATCAATCCAGATATTATTGTTGTCTTTGAGCAAAGAGATTTTGGATTTCCGTCTCCTAATAATAGTAGATAGATGAAAATATCTTGAATTTCTTTCACCCAAAACTATCCATTTAGAACGAGATTTTTGGAACCAAAGAAGTTCTTCTTGAGTAAGAATGTTGTTATAATCAATGATAAGTTCTTTTTCCAAAGCTATAAGATTATGAGAAATTTTTTTGCTCTGAGCTTCTTGAACCCCTTTTATTCTAGCTAAAATCCATCTTTTTTTCCTGAAAATATTACCAAACACATTTTTGTTCCAATCAATAGCAGCCTCAGTAAAATTAGAAACTTTTTCTTGAATGTCATTACCCCTCCAGTTAGTAGAAACAACCTCCTCAAAGGAGGGGTCAGTAATCCAAGCAGCTTCAAATCTAAATGGTCTGTTAATATGCTCAGCAACACTATTTCCATTCAAGCTAATAAGTAAGGGAGCATGATCAGAGTACGTGCGAGGTAAGTGTTGAATCATACCTTCAGGGAATAGCGAGCGCCATTCCTCATTACAGAGGCCTCTATCAAGACGTTTCTGAACATTGGCTGAACCTTGTCTTCCATTAGTCCAAGTATATTTCGGGCCAGAAGCTCCTAAGTCCATTAATTTGCAGGAATTTATATTTTCCACAAATTTACGTCTTTGGCTATGGCTAGAATCCGGAGCTGAGCTACGACATTCCTCCACATTCATAATCTCATTGTAGTCGCCCACCATAGCCCAAGGGAGATTGTTATCGGCAGCAAAGTCTTTTAGCCCATCCCAAAGAATATCTCTGAGGCGGGGATTAGGACTAGCATAGAGGGCCGACAGGATCCATTCTTCATATCCATTTTTCCTTATGTTCACATGAATGACTTGCGGATTAATGGATATGGAGAAAACCGAGACCCTAGTCGGGTCCCAAAGAATCCATATTCCTCCTGACCTCCCATTCGGGTCAGAAAAGGTATCCCTAGTGAATCCCAAATTGCGAAAGAAAAAACCCATCGATTGAATGCTAACCTTGGGTTCAAGAAGAGCAATGATTTCGGGTTTATGCTGACGAATCAAATCGCAGAAATTGTTTCTGAACCGGTTGTTCCCAGCTCCTCTACAGTTCCACACAATGATTTTGTAACTATCCATTAAAAAAACTAAGGTCCAAGAGAGTAGCACCTGGAGGCTTAAGTATGTTTATCAAATCCACCAGTGTCGGTATGTCTTTCTTGCATGGCTTCAGAGCCACTTGGTGGGGTTCCGGGTTTCCCAAGAATTGCTCCTTTGATTTGACTTCCATGCTCACTTCCTCCGGCCACCAGGCGACTTCGGCTAGGTGAATTGCTTCTATCCCTGCTTCGGGCCATATTCGGATCTTGTGGTAGCTGACATGCGTTGACTGTATTTCTGGCAAACTCATGATATGTTTGTGTGGGGAGAAGATTTATATCCGGTGGTGCTTTAAGAATGTTGGGGTTTGAGGAGGACGAAGGTATTTCTCCAGGGGAAGGAGAGATGGAGGCATCAGGTAGAATAATGTCTGTAGGAGGATTTAGGTCTATGACAATAGATGTTGTGGGCTTATATGTAGGCTGCACCGAACTGGATTGGGCTTGTTTAAGAAGGGGGTTAAATTCAAATTTATAATCTGATTGAGAGGCTATACCTTTCCTTTTTTGGGCTATTGGGACATGGGCCCTTGTCCTTCCCATATTGGGCCGACTAGTAGATTTTGGGTTCTGAGTCTCTGGACCTTTGTTTCTTCCCATTTCAGCTTTGCTTGGGCCTTCATTCCTATCCTTTTCTTTCCAGATGTTGGATGGGCTTCCGTTGGGTGTAGGTTGGCCTTTGGGTTTATTGTCCTTGTTTCCATTATTGTGCATTTGACCATTGGGCCTATTTCGGTTCTGTGTTTTGCGTGTGACAATCATCCACTCGCCGTACCCGATCTCTTCTGGTTCGTCTGGCACAATAGTGCCGTTGTACATGACAGACTTTGGGTTAGGTGTAGCAGCAGTGTCAACGGTCATAGCAGCGTCGTCTATCTTCTCCGGCGCCGGAGCAATGTTACAGCTTTCACTCCGATGACCCACCCTGCCACAAGAGAAGCATATTAGATGAATATGTTCATATTCAATTTGATAGTCATATTTACCCACTGCGACCGACGCTTCCAATGGTTGGCTGAGATCCAACTCTACGCAAATCCGAGCGTAGCTCCCCCTCAAGCCATCAATGGTATTATTATCCACCTTGAGGGGTTTCCCCAATTTGGCCGCTATCAAGAGTAAGCTTTCTTCATCGTAGAACTCGTATGGTAAATATTTGATACGCATCCACACCGCCGTGGTGATGGCTGATGCCATGTCTGCCTTGAATTGTGGGTGCCATTTTCTCACTGTTAGATAGTGATCTTGAATAATCCATGGGCCACCAGTGTACACTTTGTTGTAATCGGTCTTTGATTCGAACCGAATTAGATAGAAACCCAAACCTAGGTCTACCGGGTTGAACAGCCCTTCAAGATCCCATAGGTTTGAGATTCTATCCATGAGTGGTTTGAATCCCAAATTCCGACCCAAAAGTTTAATAATCAGGCACCCCTTGTGATTTTGCCGGATGCGTTTCAGATGCTCTTTGGTAAAATCCACTCTGATTCTGGAGATTGTTTTAGGTGGTTCCGGATCTGTCTCCTCATCATCACTATCCTCCTCAAATTCAGCCCTCCTTTGTTTGTCACATTCCATGGATGGAAGATGAGCATTCAGAAGTGCGGCCTTAAAGGATCGAGCATTTTCAGGACCTTTTCTCTGAGATGTGAAAGGCTTCACAGGTTCCTCTGGTTTGTTTTCCGACTGAATGTTTTCCATGGAAATATCAGTAACAATATTTTGAGAAGCACGACTTTGATCTGACTCCATTGGGCTTGTTTCTTCTAGCAATCTTTGTTGCTCAGCTGTATTACTTTTAATCTTCTTGGTACTTCTCTCCAAATGATCCTGTTCTTCTTTCGAGATTGGGTCAATTTCTGCAGTGGGTGTTTCGGGGTTTAACATTCTAGAGAGACAGATTCTGACTAGCTTCTCTTTGTTCAATCCTTCTCTTACTTATCTAAAGCGCCTTATTCGTTCTTGGTTTATTGCTGATAATTCAATAATCCAAAAATCCGGTTTATTTATTTTTTCCAAAGGAGGTAACTCCTGGATTTTCTATTTTCTGCTATGCCGCATTGCTTTCCCATGATTAATTTTTTCATATGTACCAATGTGTACAATTGTTTTAGGATTTCTGTCTTTTTCGTTTTTGTTTTGATCGGCATAGGTTTTCTGTTTGTGCGGTAGCACCGGGTCTGTACCAACTACCAGCCTCTGAGCTTTTTCAGTGCCGAGCGGGCAGCATCCTACGTGGTGTCTGAGCGGCAATCTCGGTCGTTCAAAAGTATTTGGACGGTTCAGATTTAAAGAGAGAAAGAGAAGTGAGAGAGAGCGAAAAATTTTGGCTGTCAAAAACACTTTTGGACAGCCGAGATTGTCGCTTGACACCACGTGGCTGGCATACCCATTTGGCACCGATTTTTTATTTTTTTTTTCCCCCATAAAACTCCATCAAGGAAGCCCAATCGTGTCCTCGATTTCTGGATTGAAAATTTAAGGCTCCCAAGATAAAAGTAGACCATATCTGATCTAGGAGGGAGTCAATGGTGGCCACAGCAGTCAGCAGCACAAGTGAAAAAGCAATGGAAGCTGCCAGTGGGGGCTGTAATGGGGAGTCGGTGGGGCGTCTGAATTCTATGGTTCATAAAAGCTAGCAATAGGTGTGGGGGATATACTGTACTACTGTACGTATATGATAGTGTCGGTGGAATGAGAAACTTAATGACCCACGTTGGGTTTGCTTCACAGAATCAGATGGGTGAATGGTGGTGGTGGTGGATAGGAAGAAGGATAAAGGGACCGATCAAAGTTTCTGTTAATCGTTCATTTGAGCAAATCAATGGTCCAAATTTTGAACTCTCTTTGGCCGGTGATAGTTAACTCTCACCGGTCAAAGAGTAAAGGCCAATCCGGACCGTTAAAAATACTTTTAGTAGGTTAAGATGCACCGTCTGGGCAATATGCATACGTGGGCGTGCGTACTCACATCATTTTTGTTCTGATAAATGGTCTTTCAAATTTGTCTGCAATATTGCTGTGACCTTACCCCTTCCTTGTACCATTGAAATGTCCCACTATGCCCCCACCCATGTGAGCCTTGTGAGGGAAAAACCCCAACTGGGCCTCAAGAGAAATGAGAGGAAGAGCTTCATCTCATCTTGTATTACTATTAGGTACAGAGGCAATTCCATCTATTGCTTTATTGTCGACCATAATAGCGAAGGTTTGCGACTTAGGAATTTGCTCTTCTTAAGATCTCATGTTCGAAATCTCTTAGGTACCATTAACTCTTTTGGGGACAGTTCCTATGGAGTTTTGCTCTAGCTTTCAATAGACCCCCACTTGTGAATGGTGAGAATGATTTGTTAGAGCATCTCCACACTCCTACACCAAATTTTTACTCAAATTTGAGTAAAAATTTGGTCAAAAACTTGATTTGATATCACCTCTTCCAATGGGAAACCACTATTTTACCAAATTCTAGTTAAAATTTTGTCAAACACAGTTTGTTTTTTGTTCATTTTGGCTTCAAAACTTTTCCACCATTTTGTCAAAACAGTTTTTTTTTTTTCATTTTACCTCCAAAACTTGCAGTGAACAAATTCCTTTTCATCCTCTTCTTCCTTTTCCGAGGAAACAAAGAATAAATAGTACACTTCCTTTAAACAAATATAGCCGTTGATAATTTGATGTTGGATTTGATGTTGAGCAAATTTGGTGAAAAATTGGAGTAAATTTAGTGTTGAGCAAATTTGGTAAAGGATTTGGTGAAGGAGTGGAGTGGGTTTCTTGGTGATTTTTACTCAAATTTAAATTTGGTGTAAGAGTGGAGATGCTCTTAGGATTAGTTAAATCCATCACGTTATTGTCTGATGACAAAGTGGGACCCATATGTGCTTTTTTGGATTGTATGGACAATTGCCTTTGGGTACAAAGGTGGTGGTTGTATTAATAAATAGAATGTGCGCGGGTGTAGAGCTAGAATAGACTTTATCAACTTGGTTAACATGCTTATATGTAACCATTGGTATTTTAGATTAAAGATAAATTGAAAACAATAACTTACTAAATAAATGACAAAGCGTAGTCGACACACTCATATGTTTGGGTAAATTGTTGTACAATATGTTGTGTTTGTACCACTGCTCGTCTGAAATATGATTTGAATCGTGGCAACCATAAAAATGCATCGGCTAAATATCTCAGTACGCCATTTCACGTGCTATTATAGCGAAATGAATAACCATTAAACTTAAAGTCCATAAAAGCCTTTGTCACACCATTCAGCCAAAATATATCAGAAGAAAAGTACTCCATGTTTCTTCCAATGAATTGTACATAAGATTACATAATACACTGAAATATGATTCATCAACACTTCAGCTTTGGTTTCTTCAGATGATCCCATCAGTATTCATACATACCCAGATGGTGATTCTCCAGTTAGAAACATGCTGAGGTTGTAACTTGTAATCACATACTTAAAAAATATATCGGCCGATACGTATCGATTTTTCAAAGAATCAATACCGATATTGACCGATATACAGTCCGATACAGGCTGATATCGGCCGATATTTGACTGTATCTCCGATACCGCTATTTAAAACCTTGTTAACAACTATATATTGATGGGTCTTCTTCAAACCAACAAATTTTCCTGTAAATACAATTGGTTCCAATTATTGCATTTCCTATATTGATATATCTGTGAGAGTATCAATTAAGGACTCCCATTAAACAGCAGCCATAATGTGATCATTAGCAACGTGAGCCTTTCTTGCAACCAAGTGCACCTGCTCCCGAAGTAATTGAGCTAATTAGAGAAGAAGGTCTCGCTCCCAAGCTCGATGCCTTTGCATAACTAGCCGATGCTCCGGCTCCGGTCGCCGTGAAAAATGCACCATTTAACATTTGATCTCCCTCGGATCTCCAATTCCATTTCCTCCACTCACTCTCTGGGGCTTCCTCGCGTTTCGTAACCTGAAAAATATTGTGGAATAATTTGGTAAACAAAAAATTTATATGCTGTCCCGGAAACCCAGTTATAAAAAATCAAATCAAAGGACAATGGGTTAAGCCCAAGGTTTTAAATACTGGTTTTGCGGCACGTAACGGTAGCGGTTTTAGTGTAACGATTTCGGTAGTATCGAACGTTACGTAACGGGAATCGGGTATAGCGGTCGTGAATTTTTAAAAACCATTTTTTGATAAAAAATAATTTTAAATTGCTTAAATAACCCGTAACGGTCAGAGTATCGGCCGTAACAGTCGTGAAGCGGTCCGTGAATTGGATACGGACCGATACGTAACGGGAACCGGCCGATACGAATACGATTTTTCCCTCTCACCGGTATACCGGGGTGTAACGGTATCGGAGAGGCAAAAAACTGTTACGAAACAGCCGATATACGCTACGTAAGTAACGGCTAGTATTTAAAACCATGGTTAAGTCTAACCTCTTTGTTGAACTTGTCATTGGGAGCCAGAAATCTATTGCCTTGGCTGTTGATGGTTGGTTCTGCACTTCCACCAATTGCATACATTTCCCAATGGGTGTAGTCATTGTTCACCACATGGAAATATCCATGTCTGCATCTGATGGCAATTTCAACAAATGCATCAGAACATGCAGGGGTGGCCCAGAATAATAAATACAAGAAGATGTTAAAATTCAAAGTACAACTTGTACATTAATTGCTGGAACAAAATTCAGCATACTGACATTCAATGCTGGAAAATAAGCAAATAATTTTAAAAAATGTGGGCACCAGTGTTAATTTTGGTTGAAAATTTATCAATAATTTAATGTACTAAAGTACCTAACAAGTAAATTTTCCAAACCGTTTCCCAAATTTTCCGAGCCGGTAAGATTACTACCGATTCCATTCCCCTATTGTTGAGAAAAACTTGAATAGAACGTGGTGCCCCTTGATACATCCGAGTCGTTTAAAGTGTATTTGGATGGTCTGGATTTGGATAATTTTTGTCATCCCATAACTCCGTGGACAAAAGTTGGTGAGTTTACATTTTACTATTTTCTTTGCAATTAATAGAAGTTTAATAAATTACCAAATTTTTTTTTTAATCATTTTATCTCCAAAATGTGACCCCTTTCCATTTCCTTTAGCGTTCCTTTAATAGCTCGCGGAATGGACCGACAATTGAGGACAAAAGTGAGTGCCAAACTGCCAATAGTTTTCAGTTCAAAAAAAAAAAAAAAACTGCCAATAGTTTTTAAGAACTTTACAAACTTTAAGAATTTTGTTGACAGCCGTATATTAATTCTTGGACGGGTCCACACTATCACGATAAATATAGGGTGTGTAGCCTCATTTTTTTTATAAATTTTTTTTTTTGTATTTTACTTTTACATTTTTTATATGTTATTGCCAAGATGTTTGTAAATTTGTAGAGAGTTTGGGAGATATGTATATAGTGTATTTTGCAATGGGGTAATATTTGAGAGATATGTTCAGAATAAATTATATACGTAACTCTTTTTGTTAACAAAAGTGGGAAAAACAAAAACTAAGAAGTTGAAAAGCTCATCTCTCCTTGTTTCTGACTTCTCTTCTTTAAACCCAAAAACCAAAAATGCATTTTCCCATAACTCATTATTGGTACCATCACCCAAACACCAAGTATTCAAAAAGGTAAAAATGAGCTATCCAAACACCCTCGTAGTACCCTCACAGTACTATGCACTGTTGTCGCTGCCAAGGCCACATGGTGCTCCGGAACACTCCAACCCACACATTCTCGTGGAATTCACGCACACAGAGACGTGTGGTGTTAGAGTCGTGATCCGGAGCACTACATAGCTATGCTCGGGGACTTTTGAATAACTACTCCAATCGAGGACATTTTCATGTGAAAAAAGTAGTGTTAGGTACGTGCATCGTTAGTGACAGTTATAGTCCAATAATTACCTTGGCATCCTTTGCACAAGCCCCTCCCCAAAGTGGTTGAATGCAATTGTGACCTGCATGTTCTTGTCCTGTGTAAAGGTATCACTATGCCCCAGCAACATAACCTTGTTATGGTCGGTCATATAGTTGTTCGATATAGTTATAGCCGTTGATCCGTGAATCGCATCAATCAGCCCATCGTTACAATTTGACAACGAGCAATGGTCCACCCAAACGTGACTTCCCCCGAAAATCGACACGCCGTCGCCGTCCGATATCGTCCTCCACCCGTAGTGCCCTGGGGAGTCCCGCACGTTAGCATTCCCTCCTTGCTTGCAATCGTGAATGTTGATCCCGTGTATGATAATGTTGGTTACGTACTGGATCGTGATGCAGGGCCCACCGGCAATGTGGACGCTCGATCCTCGACCGTCGATCGTCTTGAAGGAATTCATGATCAGCTCTTCTTTCAGCGTGATCACCATGTCACGTGCAAATATGATCCATAGAGGCTCATCTTGGATCACACCATATCGCAGCGTCCCCGGTTTCGGGTTAACCGGGTCATCGTCTTTCGGGTCGGTAACAATGTAGATTTTACCGTCCCTACCACCAATGGCATTTTTGCCAAACCCGATTGAGCAATCCGCTAGGCGCTGGCGATTCTTTTCCCAATTTGGATCGCACCGCCAGCAATCGTCGATGGGGTTGCCTGTCCCACAAGACAGAAACCCCAACTTACGCCTTGATGCATTTATGCGCCTGAAATCAATATAATGTACAAAGGCATAAGACACAATATTGTTTATAAGTTTAAAAACAATGTCATGTACACAAATTCAAACAGAGATGTGTTCGGAACACCTGATGCACGTCGGGCTCATAAAACAGTACGGACCCACGTGCATCGAAATGTTCAAATATAGAATGCTTATTGTAAAATTATCTGGCAAAAAAAAAAAAAAAAAAGGTATCATACTCGTGTACTTCTTGTACTACATTCTCGGGGTCTTGAACTGGTGAACAAGAGATGGGGTTTGGAGACAGGAGGGGCAAGAGGAGTACAAGAAACAGAGGACTTGCCATGTTTTTGCTTCTCTTGCCCAGAGAGAGAGAGAGAGAGAGAGAGTAGATAGATGATTGAGAGAGAAGATGGAGGGAGATTAATATAGGGCGACGAAGGACGAGAAAGGGCCCTGAATGTTGAAAAAGATAGTAACATTTTTGGGCCCACTTGTGTCATGATTTATGGCAAGATTATTAACTGCGAATTGAGCCTCACGCCCCAAAAAGTCCCACAAGATCATGGGTGTTCTCTGCCCTGAGAAGGCCAGAGAGACGGCCAGAGGAAGCGGCGTGGTTCAGGTCCAGTGTCTTACCATCCAGTCCCGTCTAGTTTTGAATTTTCGTGTGTTCATCCCAAGTGCACAATAATGATCTGAAGTACTTCGCCACATTGTAGGATTTTAGGCTCCCAATTGTTACTCTCAGGCGTGTGTGTTTGCATTATATTTGTGGTCACAGGGTCAGGCCCGGCCCTGTGTTTCGCGAGGCCCCAACCCTATTATCAGTTTGAGGCCCTTCATATATATATATATATATATAATTTTTTTTTTTTTTTATATATAATTTTTTTTTTTTCTACGAGAAGGGGCCCCAAAAACCGGGGGGCCCCAGGCCCGGTCCTCCCCAGCCTGCCCACAGGGCCGGGCCTGCACAGGGTGGGTGCTCTATAATAAGAGTATGACAGGAGAAGGTATTGGTTTAATTGATGCTATAATGATTTTTGGGATTATTTATTTGTTCGAGAAAGAGTATGAACTTCAATTGATAATGAAAAATCGTTTACAGAAGATAAATATAAAAACAACAGTGATACATACACTCCCCCAGAGCCACTCCCAGCCACTCTCTCTCTCACATGAGGTATGGGGCCCACATGTGAGGCCCACACCCCATGTGAGAAAGGTTGTGGCTGGGAGTGGCTTTGGGGGAGTGTATGTATCATTTTTGATATAAAAAACATGGCAAAAAGATATGTAGGAATAGACAGATTTGCACTGCATAAAAAATGTGTTAAAGCCCTATTCGCTAAGCTGTTGGCAAGATGAATATCTTTACGCTGAACCTTTGAGATCCTATAAAAAGAAAGCTTTGAAATCTATTTTATGAGGTTGCGCGAGCAACAAAATTATATCAACGCAATGACTCTAATTTTTCCCTCTAATTTGCATGACGGCATTGAAAAAATCAGTGAAAATATATGCTGTAGTGAAATTAATCATGATGAAATAGATCATTCGGACACAATACCCAACGCAATCCCTCACATACAAACATTTATTAGGAGAGTTCCACGTGTAAGTAAGAGTTGCGTTCGGTGTTGTGTCGGGATAATTGTGTTCCTAGAATCTCACTCTCAACTGCATTGTGATTCTTCTCCCAAGATTTTCAACGATAAACATCAACCAGCCGATGTGAAAACCTCTACGTGTCAGGATGCTGTTGAGTCCACGTGGGGGTTCACGTACCGTGGAAGCCGTACTCCTCCGTAACGGGATGACGTCGCGATAATTGCTTTGTGTTTTTCTTACTAGAAGCCCATGTTCTTCCATGTGAGGTTTGTTCCCCTAGATTATCTCCACGCTGGGCCACGCCATGCCCGTTGTCTAGGCTGGTCCAATCTTTGCCGTTGGTTATCTGATTCGAGCGTTTTCAGCCGCTCAACTTTGGAACTTGTCAACTTCCATTATCACAAGTTTTGCGAATGTGGGTTCATGAGAAGGTTAGGGTTCATTATCATAAGTTTGTGGTGGATCATGCAACATTCTTATCTACTATTTGTAACCTCTTCTTCTTGTTTATTTTTTGGCCTTGGTGGTGATATTTTCCGAACTATGCTTACATAGGGCTGCCCAGCGGATCGCTCAATCCGTCCAAACTGAACCGTCCGTGAACCCACCCGAGTTATGTTACGGATGGATGCGGATCCTAATATTTTTATTTTGGAAGATGCGGCTTGGTTCGGTTCGGGTTCAATCCGCCTTTAATCCTTCTTTGATTCGTCAAATCTGCCCGATCCGCTCAATCCATAACCAAACCGACCCATCTGTACATCACTCACGGACGGGTTGTGGATGCACAAAACGACAATCCGCCACGAGCGGATCGAATTGAGAACTGAACCGATCCGCCCAAAACCGATCCGTGGATAGCCCCTTACATATCTAGTCTCCAAAATTACAATTTTGAAATTCAGGCCCCGTTTGATACGAGGTTTCGTTTTGGGGGGATTGGTAATGAGATGAGATTAGGATTGTGATTGGTTATAAGGTGGGATTATTAATGAGGAGACAAATCATTTCCCATGTTTGTTTTTACACAGGATTAGATCATGGGATTGTTAATAACATGTTTGTTTTGTCTAGGATAGGATTAGATCATGGGGTTTGGTGGTTTGCACAGGAGAGAAATCCTTCAATCCCAATCCCGTTGTTAACAATACCAAGTACCCCCAGGTATTACGAATCCGGCCAATTTGGGGGATTGGCATGCCCATGGGACTATTAGTCCTTGGCTTATTTCTCAAACCAAACATAGTATTAGAGGTCCCACCTCCTTATTAGTCCAATCCCACCCTCCAAACCTTGTATCAAACATGGCCTGAAGTACTATTTTTAATTCAAAAAGTAGATTCGGAGCTTATTACTGTTTATACACACTCCAACCACAAATTTTATAAATATATCATCTATATTTTGACAAATCAATATTCAATACTTATATAGAATGAAAAGTGAAAAGTGAAAATAAAGATGAATATTTTCTTTTTTCTTTTTGCGTTGGGTTTCTAATTTGGTGACCCAAAATATTGTCTCTATTTTAGAGCTCCAAAATGTTTGGTTGAAGTGCATTTGATCTCCATATTTATCTTCAAACCTTTTAGATATGGAGGTTGGTTAAAAATGCTCTAAGGAAGTTACATCAAAACAACTTTCTTTTCAATCGAATAATACTAGAAAGTGCTAAATTATTTGTACGTTTTGCTTTTTTCGTTTTCAATATTCTATATATGGACCACAAAGAATTCTTTAAAGATGTAATGACATAGGGAATAGGTTATGGAATATGGACTAGCTCAATTTGATATTGGTAAGAGCTTTTTCAGAATTCGTAGGGCGCAATTAGATATCGGTAAAAGGTTTTTAAGAATCCGTAGGGCGAAAAAACTCTTACAGAGATCCAATTGAGCTGATTTTTTTTTTTACAAGGACCCGTAAAAATTATTTTAAGAAAAATGAGCGATTCTGATCATCTTGGCAGGACCCGAGGTGAGCCCCATAAGAAGATCTGCGCATGTCCATGACATATGTTCCCATGTATGTTCTAACAGGTAACAGACTTTTCGATTGTTTTCGAACTTTGATAAGTATTATCGGTAACTGAAACTTCATTTTTATTTATGAATTTGGGTGAATTATAAAGATAGTCCTCCTAGTTTCACTGGAGTGTCATTTTTGTCCCCATGGTTCACTCACCCAAGGAGTTAACAACGCTTCATCAGTCATCAAGACGCCATTACATTACATCCATCAACTACCAACTTTTTGAGAGCTTAATTTGGACAAGGACCCACTTGCTAAAAGACAAACCTCCATCATTAAACAAATTTGCTAATCCAATGGTTTCAAGCTTAGGGATCCGTATCCAAACAAATCTTTCCAACTCCAAATTTTCCAAACATGAGTCTTTCTATTGTCAGCCTTTTTGAACTGGAAGTCAATCATTTCATTAATAAAGGCCCGAAAGCCAAGCCATCCGACACATACAAGATTTCAAAACAAATGTGGAAAGAACCGATACTACTTAGGCTCGGGCACGAGCACACCACAAAAGCCACGACGGGCATGGAGGTCTGAGACACATACTGCAAAGCAGATGCAGATTCATAAGAGGATCGATGCATAGGGTCGTATCCAAGCTTCAATAGTAACTACCTACGGCTCAATCCAAACACTGAGGGCCCAACTGAAATCTGTAACTTCTCGAAACAAACTAAAGCCTTACTCGATCCAGGGACTATGGAAACCACAAAATGCTTAACGCCGTCAAGCTACTGGCGGTGGAGACCTCCACTGAACAGCTATCCCTAACGCCACCGCAAAAGGACATAAATGCAAGAGAGCCTCCATTGTCACGTGAGGTTTTGGACGCGGGTATGCCTCATCGGGCATAGGTAGCCCCACACGTCCACGGCGGCCATGAGTTCCATACCAAGATCAAGCAGCAGAATCAAGAGGATATGTCCAAGAAAATCTACAACTAAAACTACAAAATAAACCATGAAAATGAAACTAAAGACTAATCAAAACCCAGAAAAGTCGAAGCAAAGCAAACCCAACACTGAGTCGCGAATTAACTCTAAGATGAAATGAGTTGAGACGAGTCACTGCTCCGGGTACAGACTCGAGCTCCATAGTCGCCACCGCCAACGGGATCTGGAAGCTTATTCGCTGAAGGGTGCCCATGCCACCATAAAATCACCGTCCCAGCAAGTGAGAGGGGGAGGAAAGGCGGAGTAGAAGAAGGCGGAGGAAATAAGGACAGAGTAGTGGTCGAAAAAGGGTAGAGGTGATGGGGGAGACTGATAATGGGGAGATGCGTTGCGTGGTGGCGGTGATAGGGTGGTGGCGGGGTGATTAGGACCGAGCGGGGGAGGTGAGGTTAAAGGGCGGCAGCCCCACCTCCCCCAGGGAAAGCCGATCTGGAGTTGGAGCTAGAGAGGGATGGAGTGGGAATGAGGAAGAGAGAGGGTTTTGGTGGAGAAGGTGGTCGGCAATGGAGGGCGGCGGTAGGGAGGGAGGAAACCCTAGTTCTATTGTCAACTCACTTAGCTGATAATAAACAAATAGGAAGACAAAAAAACACACAACACATTTTTTTTTACACTTTCTATACTTTCGCACACTTTTATTCACTTTTCACATATTACAAGTCATGTGTGCCCCAGTCTATATTAATTAATATTAAGGGGTTATGCGAACTCTCAACATGTAAGAAATGGTAGTGAAATGTAACCTGTAAGATGTTTTAGTCGAGATCATGGGAGTAAATTAAATTCCAATTTCTGTGGTATTACTTTTATCTGTTTTTTCATGTGATGTATCAATATTCAAGTCGTGTGTCTCAATCGTCCGAAAGCATTTTTAATAGTCCGGATTAACTCTTTTCCGAAAGAATAAATAGATAGGTGTGAGGATAAAATTTGGTTCACACATTAACACCTTTAACCCAAACCAATCATAGAATAGAGTGAGATAAACTATGTATGTAACAAAATTCACTAAATAATTCCTTTTCCGATACAAAGGTGGAGACCAGCCAAGAAACATACTCGTCAGTCAGGTGTGGGCCTAATTTTTTTTCCTTGCGATGAAAAGCCAGGGGAAGAACAAAATTCATCAATTGGTTATGAATTCACAAAATTTAAAAACAAACAAAGATATAAATGCAAAGGTAAATTTACCATGTAAAGGAAAGAAAAAAAAATTATGCTAAGTCTTTTTCCGTAGAAGAAATTGAAAGTGGGAAAGAAGGATAACACCTTGTAGAATAGGCGTGTGGAACTGTGTTTTTCCGTCGTTGCAGTCGCAAACCAAAATCAACACCAACACACCAATATAATCCCCTTTGAACATCAATTATCAGGCGTATGAAAGCAACAAATTAATAATGTACTTAAAGAAAGAAAGAATTCAGACTTAAAAAGAAAAGAAGACGTAGTTAAACCATTGAGTAGAAGGATGAGGAAACACGGATCTCAATCCATGGATTTCTCAGGGTCCACAATGCTTCCTCTTCTGTTCCAATTTTTCCACTTGTAGAAGTGAGATTGGTAAATGGGGAGGATGCATTAATATATATGACCTAAGGACTATTGTTTAAGGATTTTGTTATAGCCCAACCGGTGAGATGCCAAACGGAGTACTATTTTGTTTCTTTTTGTTCAGAAAGAGTGAAGGATTGAATAGTTGCCACCGACAGGTTTTTCAACTCACAGTAAGAGAAGAATTTAGGTGCGTGTAGGTACTACGTGGTATATGACGTGATACTCCCTATCACAGCGTCTATTTCAGTAGTCAATGGTACGGATTTTAAATAAACTCTTCCTTAACTATTTTCTGGAAGAGTTTGTTTAAAATCCGGACTATTCAAAACATATTTAGACGGTCGAAGTGGGCACCGAATACCGACACCTGATACTCTACACGCACCCGAATTCTTCTCCACAATAAGAGCTTTCCCAATGTGTCCAAGCACACACATGCCTTTCACTATCTCGTACGTGCCGTTGTACATGTAAAACTGAGGAGCTAGATTCTTTGTATACCTACCCAGTTGTAGATTCAAGAGAAGGGCATGTGAGTGGCAGTGTCAGAGTGTGGCACATGGAATATGAAGAGACCTTGTGTGGGACTCAACTTTAATGCAAGATCGAGAAAACGACCCAACACCCTCTTCATTGTGAGCTTGGATTTTAAAAGAGATTAGGCCCAACTGAGTGCCGCAATCACTTAAAAAATGGAGTAATTAACTTTTCAATCTTAATGGGGTTGCTGTTAAACAACTTCATAAATTGTTTAAGGATTTTGTTATATATGACCTAAGGACATATGCTAATGGTCATTAATTAAATAGTACCAAAATTACCCCTCTTGTATAGAAAGTTGTAAAGTAAAGGGTGTTTGGCCCCCCCACTTATTTCATTTTCTCATTCTCTTTTTCTCATTTTCTATGTTTGGCCGCCCTCCTCCCAAAACAGCTTCTTGCAAAACGTATTTTCCATTTTGTTTGCTCACTACGAATATCCGTGCCATTTTTAAACGTTTATAACTTTTTTAATTGTAGTATTTTAAAAGTTTTTGAAAATTTTGTCTTATAGAACTAATTGAGATCAATCAAATACGATCCATATTGCATATAAAATACATTATAGATTGAAAACTATAAGAGTTTTAAAAAGACACACATAACCGTAGTGAGCAAACAATTTGGGACGGAGGGGAGTAATAATTGGTTACTTAGCTAAACTATAAGAAAAAAAAGAAAGAAAGAGAGGACTAAGGCTTGACAAAACAGAATGGTTCTTAACATTGTAGCACTTCTTATAATAACTAATATACTTTATGGAATAAGTTATTGATTTTTTTATCAACAAAATTTATGAAAAAGTCCCCAAGCCAAAGATTGTTTGGTTTTTTTTTTCAATCGGTAGAACAATTTATTCAAGGTAATGTCAAGAAAAAACATCGAGGGAAACTTCCCTACTAATCCAGTCTGGAATAGCCCCCTGCCAGATTAGGGGACCATCCAATGATAGGGCATATTTGGTTATTGCATTAGCCACCGTATTACAATCATGAGGATCGAACAAAATGAAATGAAACAGAAACAAAATTATTAGCTATAGATTGTTTGGTTTAATGTTGTCTTTTCTGAGCCTTTTTCGTATATATATAACCAAGTTAATGGCCATGAAACAAATTTATCATTTTGTCTTTATTGTTACATTCCCCATGAAATTGAGTAAAGTGAAGTTATTAATGCATAATTTATCATGAGCCTTAAGGGTACAAGACCCAATTGTTAATGGCCTTTTGGGGTTGATCTGCTTCATATAACCAAGTTAATTAACAAAGGAACCAATTAGTACTGTTCTACCTAGAATTATACAAGAGGTTATTCAATGTTGGTGAGCAATGCTCTGCACCAATCACAACACGCCACATGTTATTATATTCCCTATTTTACTAAAAAAAAGTACCGGATCCCGCAGTTTTTACCAATTGCAATACATATGGAGCGCCACGTGACCATGCTACAAGAGCAAAGAATAATAATTTTTTAGCATTATGCAAATTTTTGTGTTATGATCTACGAGTACGATAGAAGTGCAATTAATGCATCATCTTAGTTATATGTTTGTCCTGAAAATTGTCTATCCCATTCTGGAATTCTAACATCTGGTAGCATAGAGATTTTGAAGGCGACAAGAGAAATTTAGATTGTGGAGGGATTGCGTATGTCTGTATGATAAAATGAGTTTTGAAGGGATACAAATGTAACAACTATTAAGTGTTTGGAGAAGTAAAATGCCTTAATACCAAAAAAATACATGGGACTCGACGAAAAACCTATGTATTGGGCTAGCACGTACAACCTACCATGCAAACATGCACGCAGGGGCGGACAGGGGGGTGCTAGGGGGGTGTTCGGCCCCTGCACTCCCCCCAATTTTCGACATATTTTTAGTACACTTTTAGATTTTTTTGTAAAATTACTGAAGAGTGGCCCCCGCAAATTAGGCAAAAATGGCGATCCTGCGTCCGCCACTGCATGCACGTACCTAGCTCGTAAACAAAAGTATCGTTTGGTTTGCTCCAGTTCACCAATCGATCGATCTCATCAGTTTGTTCACCTAAGTTGTAAGCCCAAAGAAAACTTCAAAGATTGAAGCGTGACACTGCGTATAATATGTTCTGTGTAGACATCGTCCACTTCCTTTTCGAGATGCAAACACTAAGAATTTCTCTTAGAGGAAAAAAAGAAGAAGAAGAAGGGAAATTTGCAATTTCAGGAGTTTTTTTTTTCTTTTTCTGATAAGTAATTTCTGGAGTTATTTGCATCTAATTACTGAGATGATAAAAATGGTGTGTCACACATATGCCTTAGCGAGTGAAAAATCATGAAGATATTGGATATTAATTGGGTGCAAGGGACAGGCAGTACTGCACATGGACAATGGGTACACAGTGGTCCAACCCCACCCCACCCATCTATCTGCTTGTATCATAAAGTCTCCAATGTATATTAATTGACAACAACTTTCCTATTGAAGGTGAAACAATGGAGTCCTGGAAGTCAGGTTGCCATTGAAAGCCCCCTAGACTTTTTGAAAGAAAAACACCAGTAGCATATCTACTTACCGAACCGAATCCGTTCAACAGATTGAACGAATTGATCAAGCAGTTATCGATATTCAAATGAATCGATTTTTTGTAGGGCGATTGAAAAATTATCCTCACAAAAAATGAACGTTTCGGATCATTTGTGTGGAATCTGGGATGGGCTACACACAGGGAGTCAGTATAAAATCAGTATCCACCCATCGGTAGCCATAGTTAGATACATTACTACGAGTTAATATTGGGGGCAACAATGATGAAATTGCTACATTTTATCACCACCTTAATTGAAAGCTTTAAACTCAATCTTAAATTGCGAATGAGTGAGCATAATAAATTAACCTATTCGGATTCCATAATAAACGAGTCGAATAATTTATGGTTTAATCTTAGTTTATTCTGAGGCGAGTTAATCTCAAACGAGATCTAACGAAACCGATCTTGATCGAGTAGCTTAAAATTTGTTGTTCGACATAAATCGAACAAGCATGCAGATAGTAGTTTGTTTGAGCTCATTTGGATGACGACTAACTTTGAAAAAATGTTACAAGCTTAATTTGTCATATAACAAACTAAACTTGAATTTTTAAAGAACAACCACATACTCGAACTATGATAGCTTGATTTGAATAATCAAAACGCATAGCAACCTCTGCATGTTTGAGTGCTAAAAGTTGTAGGACTTCTCATGGCTCGGCTCATTAGACATTTGGTGTGATGAGACATATGAGCCTATAAATTTGAAGACTCAAATTCAAGTCTATGTTTTAGAGATTCAAAATGGAAATGGATTGAAGTGTGTGTATATATATGTCAAGAGCATATCTAGTAAGGGCTCCCTTATATAGGCTATGGTGCGAGATTTTGTGTTTGGGATCGAATTTTGACAATTCGAACTATTAGATGTGTTTAAAACGTGTTTTAAGATCCACCCCGAGGATTCGTAAAAAAAAAAAAAAAAAAAACCCGGAAGGGTTTAATCCGAGTAGTTTTCGATATATATATTGATAACAGATTGAAGTGTATTCATTCTCCATTTTGGAGAAATGTAGAGGGGTTGGAGTTGGTCAGTGATAAGCACGAAATATTGACATACAGGAGCTCCAATTCCTTATGTAGTTCTTAATTATTGCTTAATTGGATGTTATTATTATGTTTTTGTTCGTTTATATTGAATTCCTTATTTGCAGGGAAAAAATAAATGAACAATGATACATACACATTCACTCGGACACACTCTGCCACACCTCCCTCACATGTGAGGGGACCCACCCGGGAGAGACCCACCCCACATGTGAGAGGGTGTGTGACAGAGTGTGTCCGAGTGGGTGTGTCTGTATCATTTTTGAAAATAATAACAACTTATATTTCGGTCTGTGGGACAAACGCAATGTTAAATTTTTGTTGGTACCAAGACAAAGCCCGTGATCAAAGATGTTGAAGCATGGGGTTACTCTAGCCTATGAAAAAATAATGGGCCAGACCCAAATTTATGTTTACACGTGGGTGGGCCATGGGCCGAAGTAGGAAATTGGTCCTCTTTGTTAAAGGGAGAAAATCTTCTTCAACAAGTCGGGGCTGCCACATTTTATAAAGGCAAAAAAAATCGCGCAATCAGAAGGCAAGCAGCGGAAATCAAAAGGGGGGATCATTGTGGTATCACGGTTGGAGAACTAGATGAACAAATGAGGTTTTTGTGAGGCTTTATTTGTATCTATGTTGGGCTAAAGTTTTAAACTAGAGTTGAGGATGAAACCTCATGAATATTATTAATTGACCTTATGCGTGTGATTTTTCCTATTTTTGTTAACTGTTTATTGCTCTCGACTCAATTAATTAGTACACATAAAACTCGGATATGGATTCAATCGGTATGAATGGTGTTTTTCCATGATTTGACATTAGCATATTAATCGTGTTGCTTAGTTTATTAAAGTTAATATTTAAGTAGGGGGTATCCACTGTGATTTATTCTCACGGATACAGTTGATGATCTTTGGCTTAAACTTCGAAGCAGAAGGAGAACATATTTTTGTTATAAAGAAAAAATGCTTATCATAATATTATCCACGGTGGTTAAGATGAGTCTCTAAAATCATTGTGTAGAATCATAGGAAAAATCATTGGATAGGATTAATCAATTTATATTTATGGGTGTTTCTTTTTGTCTTTGTTTAATTTTTAGTTTACAAATCAACCACAACTTTTGTCAACTAGGTTAGGGTTTAATGACTTTAGATTATTTAGTTTTCCTATAAAAATTACAAGTCCCTGTAGGTTTGACCTCGCACTTGCATAACTATATTTCAATATAATTCGTGCGCTTGCGAGTACATTAAAATTTCACAACAAGTTTTTAGTGCCGTTGCCGAGGACTTATTTATTTTTTCTTAAGGAAAGCTAGAAAATTTGAATTGATTTTTTTCCCTTCTATTAGTTGTAGTTATCATCCACTTGAAAAAGTTTTAAAAAAAAAAGTACAAGAATTTTACTTCATGGCGTGCATTTAGGTTGCTGTAGCTAGGAGAAATCTGTTCTCTTTTACCAATTGCTTTATTGTTTCGTTAGTCCCTAAGTTGTTTCAGTACCCACACTTTGGTCTATCCTAAGACTAGGGGTGGAAAAAAAAACCGACGGGATCCGAACCGACTGAAAAACTGAAAATTTGGTTCGGTGTTCAGTCGGCCCAATCTGGAAAAAAATCGAACCGAAAAAACCGAAATACATCTCGGTTTGGTTTCCCGAAAAACCGAAAATTCGGTTCGGTGTCAGTCCGAGCCGAACCAAACCAAACCGAAATACCCTAAAATCAAGCCGATTTGGACCGGATTACTCCGAAACCACCCCTATTTGGACGGAAAACCACCCATATTTTATAAATAATTCCATACAACTCTAATAAAATGCATATTTTAATTGTCAAAAGCAACACAACTTGTATTATAATAAGCATATAATACAATTATTTTCCAAATAGTTGTAAACCAACTGATAAAACAAAGATTTCCTTGGGCAGTTCAAAAAGAACCGATCTTGATCCCCCAAAAAATAACAAATCCCAGTCGTCCATCTCAATCTTAACGCCAGACCGAAAAAATAAAAAAAACTGAAAAAAACCGACCGGACTGAACCACCCCGAACCGATCGGTCTATTGTTTTTTTCGATCGGGATCGGTTCCCAGCTAAATCACCCCGAACCGATCGGTTCGTTCCTAAACACCCCGAAAACCGAACCGACCCGACCCGACCGATTCTCACCCCTACCTAAGACATTGCTACACTGTGAAAAAGGAAAAAAAAAAAAAAAAAGCTACTGTATTTCCGTTAATGATAATTGCATTTTTTTCCGCCTTTAGTTTTGTCAGTTTATAGTAGACGTCTCGTTGGCTCGAAGTGGAAACATGAATTTTTCCAATCATGCACACAATGGTGGGTGCTCTCTCAGAAGTAGCCCATTACATGCAACACAAATGTATCCTTCCATGGTTCAATATCGTAGATATTGTATTGAGCAAGTCGATGCACGACATAACTTTGGAGGTCCATTTAGTACTTCTTTTTTCGCAAAGATATAATCCAAACTTGGGGAGCCATGTTAATTATTCTTGGGGACAGATCCAACTTCCAGCTCCGATCATGATTTTCAACTTATTACCATATTATCCCATATGTTTTCCGAAATCACGCTTACTCTTCAAATTTAAACCGGATGTATCCCAAGGATCGCCAGCAGCCAGTTTTGGCTTTGGACGAAAATTTTACAACTTTTTATATAGACTTGCAAACTGTTTTTTAAACCCATTTTCGGCCTTTTGGCCGCCCAATAAACATCTCGGGATTTCCCGTTAGCTATCGGCAGCCCCAGACAGCTATTTTTCAATATTCTCCCTATTAAGTCGCGTAGTCTGTTTAGACCCGCCTCCAATCTCGGAACCTTCCGGAAATGTCCCGAAATTTCCCGTATATTTTGAATACTCAGCATTGTCCTCGCTAGAACATAGACATTGTCCTCTGTGTACGGTAGAAACACCTCTGCGCCCCACTGGCTAAATTCCCCAGTGAGATTAACTTCTCTAAAACTTCAGTTTCTGTTCCAAACTACGCGAGACCTGATTCTCCTATGGCAAGAGATACGTAGGCAGCCCTAAATTTGGGCTAGGTCCCATTTCCCAAAACTTTTTGCCTTCTTAAACTACGTGGCCTGATTCTTCTGAGACCAAAGATACGTAGGCAACCCTGAGTCCGGGCACGGTCCAAATTCTTCATTTGTACATTTCCCCCCTTTTATTTCAAATATCTCTTGCAATAAAATACATTTTCAGACTGTATGTTAGTTTTCTTCTTCTCATTGTATATATGTTAGCATTTACTACGCTCACAAGCCTTCAATCAGTTATTTTGTTTTGAAAAAGTTTGTTCCGAGTGCCAAAAAGGCTGGATAGGGTGCTTCGGCTTCCCTACACGTAATAGTGAATTTCCGAACTTTTCTTCTCTAAAATCGCAGACCAAACAAAAACTGAGTCATTATTCAAACAAAATTGGGTCTTTTGACCGGAGATATTTATCTCATTTTCCAAATTATTTATTCATGTGGTGACTTGACACAGCTAGAATTATGTCTGACTCTGAGTTATTTTATGTCAAATTTGTTCTGGCTCAGTCACAGCTGTAAAACCCTTGTTTTATCCACTTTAATACTGTTTTTACCCATTCTTAACCTCAGTTGCGAAAACAAATTAGGCAACGCAAGTTCGATACAACTGAAATCACTTGTTGAAACACCTTCCACAACACCTGTTCTTATATCCTCGACCTCCATTAACCTGAACATTACAATATCAATTCATTCGTTAAACACTCCATAACAAACTGATTACTATACAGTTTTAAAATACATCTGACTCCTCAATGTATATTTGCACTCTTTCCCACTGACGGAGGCAGCCACTAAATATATGACACCTTTCTGAATATTCCCCACGTTCCCAATCAACGTGTCTTTGTAATCCGTCCACACGTCAATAATGCAGAAACGATCCACAACCTCTATTCCGTGACGAGGATGATCTTTGTCCTTGCCACCCACAAGCTTGAACCTCATTTTCCTCAGCATTCTGAATCTATCTGACTCATCCAGATCCACAATCCAAGTTTTTGGATTACCCTCACCGACACCGAAAAATATCTTATCAGTTGTAGGGACAGAATCTGATGGACTATTGTCACTTATAATGAACAATAGCACATGGTGCACAACAACTTCCTCTTTTGCATCTTGCCCCAGTTGCACATTCCAAATTAACTTAATGCTCTTCACAACAATTTTTTCTGATTGACGGTCGGACCTTTTATTTCCCAAATTAATCCCATTTAGCAACCTAGAACAACCTTGATTATTAAAAGTAACATCCCTTAATGCTTCATCAAATAATTGTAGCTTCCTAACTCCCCTCTTAGTCCTTTTAACCAGTCTAGGAATATTCTGTACATAAAGTCTTCCCTTGTACGACTGGAAAGGTGCACGGGCACGATTACTCCGCCGGAGTTCTCTTTTTTCGGAATGCAAACGGTGTCCGAAACTGGCTGCTTCCTCCTTCCATGTCTAATAAAACACTCCAATTCTTTTATCATAACACTTCTACCCACTCTATTACCTCTACTAACCCTTCGGTTGAGACAACTTAGCTTTGAAATTAGCTCCCTCTCTTCCTCGCACGCTGGAACAAACTTCACTGGAGCTGTCGACCGACTCTCTTACCACAGTCCTATTTGCCACGTCAAAAAATGATCTACACACATTTGAGTGAACTGCCCATAATTCGCGGGATACTCTTCTAAGGAGTACAACATTGTATGCCAATATTATAAAAAACAGAGACAAGCAAAAAAGAAGGGCGGAGAAAAGATACCAGAACACAAAATCACCACAATAGCTGCCACACTCCAATAGCATATTCCTTCTTGTTTGTCTAACACCACAAGTGTTTCTGCCACTATATATGTACCAAAAGATCACGAATCTTCCCCAGCAAGATTCACTTTCAAAATAATTCAAACAACTTTAAATTCCCGCCTTTCATTTTCCTTTTACTTTACCCCCACGTTTTTCGTATCCACTAAGTAGTTATAAAAGCAGATGACAAAGAGACATGGAGAATCAATTGTACACACAAAGAGACACTACATTCACTTCATGGGCCCGAAAGGTACTTCCTTTAACCACTAACCATACACGTGTCTCCTCTCTTTAAATGGACGGGTGAGATCGCATCAGGGGGGAGGGGGGCGCTGGTAATATTAATACAACGCCCCCCAAGGGATGTTACTTTTAATAATCAAGGTTGTTCGAGGTTGCTAAATGGGATTAATTTGGGAAATAAAAGGTTTGACCGTCAATCAGACAAAATTGTTGTGAATGGCATTAAGTTAATTTGGAATGTGCAACTGGGGCAAGATGCAAAAGAGGAAGCTGTTGTGCACCATGTGTTATTGTTCATTATAAGTGACAATAGTTCGTCAGATTCTGTCCCTACACCTGATAAGATATTTATCGGTGTCGGTGAGGGTAATCCAGAAACTTGGATTGTGGATCCGGATGAGTCAGATAGATTCAAAATGCTGAGGAAAATGAGGTTCAAGCTTATGGGTGGCAAGGACAAAGATCATCCTCGTCACGGAATAGAGGTTGTGGATCGCTTCTACATTATTGACATGTGGACAGATTACAAAGACACGTTGATTGGGAACGTGGGGAATATTCAGAAGGGTGCCATATATTTAGTGGTTGCCTCCGTCAGTGGGAAAGAGTGCAAATATACATTGAGGAGTCAGATGTATTTTAAAACTGTATAGTAATCAGTTTGTAATGAAGTGTTTGACGAATGAATTGATATTGTAATGTTCAGGTTAATGGAGGTCAAGGATATAAGAACGGGTGTTGTGGAAGGTGTTTCAACAAGTGATTTCAGTTGTATCGAACTTGCGTTGCCTAATTTGTTTTCGCAGCTGAGGTTAAGAATGGGTAAAAACAGTATTAAAGTGGTTAAAATATTGATAAAATATTCACCCCTTTGTGCCCCCAATGCAAATGGTCTTGTTAGGGTCAATGTTTATGATCGGAGGTTAGATGGGAACGATAGTCTGCAGGCGTATTTTGTATTCCTTGTGGATTGTCAGTGCGAGTTAATCTACTACGGGAATGGATTCAATCTAGTACTTTTTAGGAAAGTTTCTTACAGATGAATAACAATTCATAGGGGTAGCATTTGAACGTTCATTATTTTCGTCTATATGTTATCCGTTTTACTTAGCTTAAACATTTTGTGTAGCTCATGATTTTCTGAAATTGAATGTTTGTAACTGGATAAGTTTATCCGCTATTTAGGGATAAAACTGAATAAATGACCTTTCTCATTTTTGGTTTTTAATACTCTCTCCGTTCCTTTTGAAGTGTGTTGATTGTTGTGTAGTGGTATGGTACCCATTTATTGTGTGCACTTGGTGTCGTTCAGTTTTGGTATATGTAATTTAATCATCTTGATGATGCATCGTTGCATTTTACCCTGGTTGATCATTATGACCATTTGTTGTAATCTGCAGAGTGAATCCTCTAATTGGTTTTTGCCTAGACAGAGGGGGCTGTCCTCTGCCCTTATTTTCAGTCCCACTGAGTGGGGTTGCCTATTTCAGAGAGGTCCGTCCTCTGGGATATTCATCTCAAAGCCGGGTAGTTTCTACTTGTGAGATCATTTGATGGCTGCGTTCTTAATTTGTATCAAACGCCTTTCAAACGCACATCGGCTGTCAATATGGCACACAAAGTCACGTATTCCAGGTTGAGGAATATCTCGGTTCCAAGTCTTTTGGGTTACAAGTGAGATCTGGGTCTATTTTGGTCTTATTTTCCTGGGTATCTCAAATTATCGTTATGGAATGTCAAGCAAGTGTTCCTCTTTGGGCAATAGTAGTTAATTTTCATATATAACAGCAAATGGAAGTCGCCATATGAAGAATGTGTTCCAGACTTCCAGGTGGTCTCTTCCTGAATTACTGTGTTGGCAATATTGAAGTTCCAAGTGTTCCTATCCTCGTGTTTCTTCTCCCTCTATCTTGATGGATTCGAAACATTAATTAGGTTCTTTTGGTATCTTGATGTAGCCATTTGGCGCATTGGTGCCCAGTACGATTGTAGCTTTATGGCCAATTTTATTGTCCTTTTCTTTTCTTTTCTCTCTCGGGTATGCCCCATTGTAAGATGTATATTCGATTAGACTTTTTTACTTTCAAGTTGATTTACCCCCAAAAAAGTGTGTTGCTTCGTAAATCCAACTTATTAAAAAAAATCAGCATTACACCTTTCACATCAATTTTCTAAAATTATCCTCCACTTACCTATCAACTCTTTACCCACTAATGAAAAAGGACAAAATTATAAGTACAAACTTTTACTCATTAACTTTTCAAAACACACAATTATTACTCCTTACTCAATTTTTACTTAAATTTGAGTAAATATTTGGATAAAAACTTGATTTGGTATATATGGCTCCTTCCAACCCTAACTTAAATTGTATGGTGGAGATTTAATCCACAACATTGAATAATAAAAGGTAAATAGCAGTGCAACAAAAAAAAGCCTTGAATTTTGGTTAACATCAAATTTGGTGAAATATTTTAGTAAAACTCAAATTTGGTATATGTTTGAGTAAGGAGTGGAGGAGAGTTTTGAATATTTTTACTCAAATTTGAGGTTGAGTCCAAATTTGAGTAAGGAGTGGAGATGCTTTTAAGGGACAGCCCAAAATAGAAATGTATACACTAAAAAAAAAAAGGACGGAGGGAGTAATTCATTCCCATTAATTGAATTTCAAAAATATGAAAAACAAACGTATTTAGTTAACAATAATTAAAGTTTCCATTAATTAGGGATCCTGTTCATAAAAGTTACTTATGTTTCCATCGTAGTTGATTTGAATCATTATGTTTACATCCTGAAATTCAAATAAACCCTAAAACACCCTTTCTCTCTTGAATTTTCAAATATTTCTCTCATAATTTTCATTATATTTCTATCTCCTAATCTTTCCTAATTTATCTCAATCTCTCTCTCTCTCTCTCTCTCTCTCTCTCTCTCTCTCTCTCTCATATCTTCAAAAATCTCTCGTTCCTCATTTATAATTCTCTCTCTCTCTCTCTCTCTCTCTCTCTCTCCTAATTTTCTCACATCTAAAATTACAGAACAAAAAGGAAAAATATAATCGTGACATTTTGACCTAAAAAATAATCATAACATGATACACTTCTGAGTAATATAAGTGTAAATAAATGAACTAAGAAAAATGACACATTAATGCACCATAAAAAAAAATATATGTAGTCCAAGTATAAAAGTCGGATTGATATTAAAAAAAAAACCATAAAAACATGGTAGATTAATGCACCACAAAAAAATCATGAAACATATGGTAGATTAATGCACCATAAAATTACAACCCAATCCAAAACCATGAAAACATGGTAATCAAATTAACCATGATTAATACTGTGTAAAAAATCACGAGTAACGACGAATACACCATGAAACCTGGAATCAACTCTATACACTAATACACCATACTCAATGTACGATTCAGCTAACATGGAAAACAAAGAAACCATGTTCACTCCTAAAAACATGCAAAACTCACAAATCCCAAACAAATCTCATGAAACATTGAAAACATAAACCCATTCATTCCAAACAAATACCGAGATTAACAAGATTTGAAACTCACCACTACCATTTGAATTGGAAAAAAAGCAAGAAAAAGAAAAGCAAGAAACAAGTAAACCTAATGGACTACACCAGTTGTAACAGGATTATACCGTGGATGCAGCATGAGTGACGACCACTCCTAGCCTTTCAGTGGCTACTAATGGTTCTGTTAAAGCCTCATTGCAGCAAACACCTTGGTAGTCAATGTCCTCCTCCTCTGCCATCGCCACACCGATCTCCCACCTCTTCGATCTCTGGTTGGCAGCTATCGCTTTTCCCTTTCGATCTCCGATCTTCAATCTCCAGCCACCCTCGCTATGTGGTGGTGATGGCGCTCCGTCACCACCATCTCTGTGTAACCATCACGATCTAGATAGAGAGGGAGACTGATTTCAGGGTTCTTTGAAGGGGAATAAGATGAGTAACTGATTACCATTAAAAAGAGAATACTCTGTGTAATATGTTGATTGAAAAGGGAATAGGTGATTAATTAGTAATATATGAATTTTTTTTTTATAAATAGGGGATAAATGTCTAATTATGCAATGTCGGGATGTAAACATAAGTATTCAAATCTCCGAGGATGCATAAATAAAAAAGTTTTTCAAACAGGATGATTAATTAAAATCTCATCATTAAATAAGATCTATCTTTAAAAATTATTACTTGACATGATTTTCATAGTTCATAACTTCATATGCTGATTAAACAGTTTTGTAGATTGGACGGAAATGAGAGATATAGAGAGTATCTATATAGTCATTCAAAGAAATAAATAGCCATCTAGAGAAAAAATAATTTAGAAAGTTAGTACAAAAAGCGTTTAACTAAATGTCTTATACTTGCTCTTTTCAAGAAATAGAGAAAAAAGAAAAACATTTGTTCTTGTGTTTCGTTTGGAACTGGGGATGGAAGTGGGAAGAAAGGAGAATTAAAAAAAAATTATTCTCATCGTTTGGTTGCTGGTATAGGGAGAGAGAATGAAAATATAAGGGAAACGCAAACAGAAAATTCAGAGGTCTCTAAAATTGGGGAGAAACGAAGGGGGAAGGTAATTTACCAAAAAGAAAAAAGAGGTAATTAAATAATCATCCAGATTTTGGATACCACGTACGTTTTCATCCTCCTTATTTTACGGGGTTATGTTTTCATCCTCTTTTAATGTGATTTGTCATAATTACCTTTTTTTTTTAAATATAATATACATATACAGTCCCCTTATAATCCACACCCTTAAAATTCGAACTTCATCCGCACCTCATAGTTCCGGACCAAATCTCGACGATCCGAACCGTCTATTGTGTTTAAAATGTGTTTTTAAGGGTCCCCGCGAGAAATCAGCAAAAACAAAATACGTTTTTATGAAAAACTGCTCGGATCAAGCCCTTCCCGGTATTTGTTTTGCTGATTTCTCGCGGGAACCCTTAAAAACACCTTTTAAACACATTGGACGGTTCGGATCGTTGAAATTCAATCAGGATCTATGAGGTGTGGACGAAGTCTGGATTTTAAGGGTTTGGATAGGAAGTTGTGTGTGTGTGTGTGTGTGTGTGTATAGAGGAGGCATTTCTAGTAAGAGCACCTTTATATAAGCTATGGTGTGGGATTTTTTGTTTGATATCGAATTTCAACGATCCGAACCATTAGATGTGTTTAAAACATGTTTTTAAGGTCCAACGTGAGGATTCGTCGAAAAAAAAAATACCCGGAAGGGCTTGATCCGAGCAGTTTTTGATAAAAATGTACATATACACATTTTATCGTAAATGGCTAGGATCAAGCCCTTCCGGGTATTTTTTTTTTTTTTTTGACGAATCCTCACGTTAGACCTTAAAAAGACGTTTTAAACACATCTAACGGTTCGGATCGTCGAAATTTGATCCCGAACAAAAAAATCCCGCACCGTAGAAAGTAAGGGAGCCCTTATTGGATATTTGTTGTGTATGTATATAAAATTAATTTCCCAAAATGGGTTTAGATGAATATGTCAGTTACTTATCACGAAATTATGATTTATCCTATTGCCTAAAATTTAGGGCTTTTTAAAATGGATTCTATATTTCTTAAATCAAGGATTGTTTGAAATTGTGGAGAAAACTTAGGGATGATATTGTTTCCATAATTTAGTCCTGCCCATTTTAAAGGAAGACTTAAGGGTTATTAAATGCCGAAATAATCAATTATGTATTTCTAGGGATTGCCTAAATTCAAGCATGATATTATAACCTAAAATCAAGGAATTTTTTTCTTGAAATTGTGGATGATTGAATTGCCTAAAATCAAGGAATTTTGAAATGGTGGGGGATAATGGATACAAAATGAGTGGGATGATAGCATTACTAAATATAGTGCTATGAGAATCTGAAATTTTAGGCATTTTGAAAAAGTGGGGGGAATGCAAAGTGGTGGGGATGATAATTATTCAATATTTCGGAGGATATATTGCTTAATTCATTTTAAGGTAAAAAAAAAAGTACAATAATAGTTCTCATGGTAAATTATAAATAGTCATGGTAAAATTATCTTCACAAAATATTCAGTCATTATGGTAAAAAAAAAATGGAGAATAAAAAACATGGTAAAAAAGAGACTAAGTTACAATGAATATGGTAAAAATAAAAATCTTGCAAAAAAGAATCATGATCAAATACAAGTCCAAAAAATTATCTCAATGTTTATGGTAAATTGACTCAACTGGTTAGCTTAGTTAAACAACTCCGATCACTGTGAACAAAATTATTTTTGATAAAAAAAAAACTCTACCAATTATGATGATAAAAAAATGTTTCAAAACCATGGTAGTACTTGTTACATTTAGTCATGGTAAAAAACACACATAAAAAATGAGGTAACATGCCTTCTATAAGAGAGCTGCAATTTAGAGTTAATTTAACTAGTATTCTATATAGCATTAAACTAGTTCCTTTAAGATGGGAACCTTAAACTACAATGCTTTATTCTATATAGCCGCTGCGCGGGCCTATATAGATAAATAGTATGTACGCTCTTGTAACACACAAATTCGAGTCCAGTAATAAAGACAAGAAAAAGATGCACAAAATATATTTTTTTATTGATTTAAATTTTAATAAATGGGTATAATCTTGTAATGAATGCTCTTTACAAGAAAAGAACAAAATATCCTCTGATTCGATCTCCGAAGTTGAGGGTGTAACCTATTGGCTATAGAAGCTTGTTGTAGATTGAACCAGTTGGTAGTTCTTTCAAATCTTCGAGTTGAGAAGCTTGAAGAAGGAAGCTTAATCGAGAGCTTGAACGGCTTTATATCGAACAAACGATGAATTTGAGAATGATTTTTGTTGGATTTGATGCGTAGAGCGTTGTCGTTGTAGATGAATCGGCACGTAACTTGGGTGCTTGTTGATTCTTCACAAGAGCTTGGCGAAGCTCGATTGAGGGCTTGAACTGCTTTATCTCGAACAAACGATGAATTTGAGGCATGATCTTCGCTAGCTGACGCATAGACCGTTGTTGTTGTAGATGAACCGACACGTAGTTTGGGTGCTTGTTGATTCTCCACAAGAACTTGAAGAGAAGCCTTGAGAAATGCTGGAGAGTTCTCTCGAATTTCCCCCGCTCCAAATCTCTTGAATGATTTGAGTTGTTGGATGATTTGATTTGATGAACTTGCGAGGAAATCGGCACGTTGTTCTTGGTACTTGATAATTTTCTGCAAGATGTTGAAGAGTGCTTGAATTCTTGAAGAGTGCTTCAGAGCTCTACTTAAATGCCAAGTGAAAACTTGTCCCTATTCTTCATATGAGCCTCTATTTATAGGCTCAAGGAGAGAGGTTTAAGTTTGGAAAGATCTCAAAGTAAAGATCTTAATTGACTTGATGTAATTTGATTGGCAATCAAAAAGATTAAATTGATTTCCAATCAAGAGGATTTGATTTCCAATCACGAGGATTTGATTTCTTTTTACTTCCAATCAGGAAGATTTGATTTGATTTCCTAAAAAGAAGATTTTGACTTCTTTTTTTCTTAGGAAATTAAATTAACCCAAAAAGAGAAATAACATATTTATTATTTGACTCTCTTATAAGGTTTTTTTTTTCTGAAGGGACTTGCAAATTTGGGCTAGCCCAATTTATTGACACATCTGGCTAATTAATTCAGCCCAATTTATTGACACATCTGGCTAATTAATTCAGCCCAATGTATTTTTGGTCTTCACCATATCCCAAATAGACTAAGCCCATTAATTTAATGAACCCAGTATTTATTTGAAAGTCTTGACCAAAATTTGACTTTAATTAATCAAGATAATTAATTCTTCTCAATTAATCGGACGGCGATTAGGCAATGCCGAAATTTTAGTGTCTACTCTATATACATACTCCTTATCTATGTAAGCCCGCTCAGTGACTCTCTTATAGAAAGCATGGTAAAAAAAATGAGGTAACATGGTAAAAATCAAATACAAAACATAAAATATGGTAAAATCGAGTAATCATGGTAAAACATATCAACCACATAATGTCACGACCCAATTCAGAAGGTTGGAAACCATGACCAGCAAGTGATACTTAATCATCCCAAGCCTTTTTAAAAATAACACCTTTTTAGGACTTTTCTAAACAATCGAGTTTAATTATTGAAAAAGCGAAAGTATTAAAAAAAATGTATTCAGAGCTAATTACAAAAATTGCATATTTGCCCAACGGCGTTACATTACAACCCTGTGGCCCATTACTATTGGCACCACCAAAAAAATACAAAAGAATTACAATTTAGGATCACCACAATTGTATTACAAAAAAGAATATGAATTACGTAAAATAGTAGCAACACCATTAATCAGTAACCACGGCAGATTCATAGAGCCTTCTTTTACCCCTTATATCCTTGAATGGGTTCATAAAAATAAAACCATTCTAGTGAGTGTTACGATATACAGAGGTTCCATAATTAACATGAGAATAGTTTGGCAAATATTAACTTTAAATATAAGTTTTCAGGCTTGAGATTGCAAACTGTAAAATAATCAATAATGCAGTTTTTCAGGTTCAAAACTACCAAACATCTGAAAATAATGCAGTTATTCAGCAAACTGCCCAAGCTCTGACATCTTTTATGGGCGAACACCGCCAATATTTGGAGGAGTGACCCCATTGCTTGGGAAATGATATCAAGTCCATTGAATACCCAGCTATATCCTCTCATTAGGTGCCAAAAACTCAACGCCCAGATGTTTTGCCAAAATGAACAATATAGTCCGTTCTCTTTTTCCTTTTCAATGATCCCATGGTTATCTTTAAAATTTAATTTCCAAGTTGTGCTTATTATGCACTATGATACTTCCATACAAGACATCTATTTTCAACGTATCTTATCGATCCAATTTGCAATTCATAATTTACAAAACATTTAAAAATAAACTATGTAACCAATGTATATTCGTAACTCACCTTTGAAGCATGAACTGCAATAAAATGTACTCAAGATAGTGCATTGCAATAGAATCTGCTCGATCGAAGTACTAATAGAACCTGTTAAAATTGCTAAAGGTGGTCTACGTGGGGATTTTAGATGAAGAAAGAAGAAGTGTAGAATCAGACGTTCAAGTTCTGTGAGAATAAAAAAACAAATGGAAAATATAAAGAGAGGAGAGAGGCACATGCATTATAAGGCCCCAAATTTCGGAAGCATTGTTTAAAATATTTCTTGTACAAGATTTAATAAATTAAAAGAGTTTTATTGATTAACAGCGGAAATAACATACATGTCTTAATTCGATTACAAACATTAATAGTACTTTATTGGGAAATTAAATTATATTATTCCAACAGAAAAATAAGGAAATTCTAGTCTTCTATAGATTCAGATCCTGATTCCAGTTCTCCTCCTACACTTGATCAGCTACAAATTCCTCCATTTGGTAATACAGTTCATCGTTTGTACCTTCAATACCTGGCGTAATATGCTAGGGCCATAACAGCACCATGAACGAATAATCACTCAATAGCTAAACCCTACCCGAACCCATAATTTACAAACATGTTATATCACGTAATTAAAGTAAAGAGCATTCCAAATTAATTACTAGCCTTTATCTCAGTGAATTCTAGAATCTCATCATTTGAGAAACATCCTCCCGTGTTAACCACTAAGACTACGGCCAATCGTGATTTATTCCTCCCTTGATTGCCCTATCTAGGAGCCCAGACGAATGACCTAAGTTATCTACTTAGTTAGATTCTTTAATCGCCTCACAAGGATGAATTCCCCAGGGTCTGTCGATACCTCTGGGTCCACGAGGAACTATCCGTAACCTCGGGAATATATAGACCGTGAACCGATCTATAATACAAACTGCCCTTTTATTGCCTAAATTCATAAGGAGTAATCACGTATTGCCATAACTTAGGGTTTCCGAATCTCTGGCCAACTGCCAATCATAATATTTCAATTCTCCAAAATCAATTGGCTATTGTAGACACCTCGATTTTGACCTGAGAAACTTATCAAGCACTCTCAATGATGAAAATGTCCGATAAGAGCACGCGAAGTTTGATTGATTGCTCGAAAACCCATCCAAAACCTCTTCAAAATAAACCTAAGCTTGCACCACATTCTAGTACATTGAAAACCCCCTTTATTGATATATAATACGTCCCAATCCATTTTGAAACGAGGGAGATGCGCGCGTTTTACCAAAATAACTTGTTTTTCCGACCTCTTGAGGGTAAAATGGTCATAGATTTTGATGTACAAATCATCTTGGGTTCAAACCACTTGGGTTAGAAAATAGACTCAATTACCTTTCCAATGCTTCAAACCATGCGCAAAATAGAGTTTGGTAGCACTCGGAGAGGCCCCACAAAGTTTGAAATATTGTGTAGTCTCCAAATCCAAGCGCCTGGATTCCCAATTCCAGGCGCCCATACTCAATCCAGGCGCCTGGACTCCCAATTGCAAGCACCCGGACTCACTCCAGATGCTTACATTCCAAGGTGAAATGGGCGGGAAGGAGCTTCTTGGAGGGATTTTCTACAGATATTTCGTGCTAGTGGAGGAGAGGGAGATGATTAGCCTAGGTGAACCTGTAATTGACCCGCCAAAGCCATCCAATGGCCCTTTTTGAACCCTTTCATGCCTATATAAAGCCATTCACCTCTTCCATTTGGAGGAGGCTCAAGCACACCCACCCCTACCTTACTGTTATGCTGCTGAATTTTCTCCAGAAATCTCATTCTAGTTCATACCCCTCCAATCCTCTCCCTTTCAACCTCAAATACTACTTTCTTATCCCATTAACCCAACATCCATCCACTCTTTTCAATCAAACTCTACCATAGCATTCATGATCAGCCCTTGGTAACTTTGTAAACTCAAGACCAGTAGCTACACTTTCATAAAACCCACTCAAAAACCCATTTCAAGTTCATTGATCAAGCCAAAAACGGATTTTGAAAACACCGTTTTATATCCCCTTTCATGCCTATATTTCTTAAGTTCATATCATGCTAATGTGACTTTTCTGACATTGTTTATCTACCAAAAATGCTCAAATAGGCCCTGAGGGGACATTAACCAAGCTCTGACTAGTTCCTCATACTAGTTTAGAGTTTGGAAGAGTCAAACATTATTGAAAACAAGTTCATTTTGTGTATCTGCACCAGATCCAGGCGCCTGAGCCTGCATAATGCAGGTGCCTAGATTCCATTTTCTATGCTATAATTCCTGTCCTTCTCATGATCTGTTAGTTCATTTGAAACATTGATACATCATTTGTACATGATGCTAGTATTGCATGATCTAAATGGTTATTTGAAAGGGCATGACAAATGATATTTTGAAAGCAAGATAGTGTTCCAAAAGAAAGCATTTTGCATCTTGATCAAGAAGTACATGACAAGTTTTGTTGATTTGAAACAATGTCAGAAAAGTCACATTGAGTAAGGATAATACATCATTGTATGTTATATTCATTACATAGTCATATAGGAAATTTCATGGTCAAATCTACCTTATCCTCTTTCTTTTCCCTTTCTTGGCCATTAATTCATGTAGAGATTCATTAAATGCATAAAAGAGTAGGGTGTATCCCTAAGATCAATTAGACATTCTTCATTTATCCTCAAAGCATTAAAAAATCATGGTTTCTTAAGTTCATATCATGCTATGAGGTTGATCTTGCGGTTCATTTAACTTTTAATAGTCTCAAACATCACAACACATGTGCGAATAAACATTAGAAGTTGCATCTGTCATTTGATCAAAGGCCTGAGTTAAAGAAGAGTTGAACAGATTCACATTCCAGGCGCCTGTATTAGGCATTTCCAAGCGCCCATATTCACTCCAGGCGCCTGGAATCCCCTATTCTAGGCGCCCATATCCACTCCAGGCGCCTGGAGTTGATTAATCCAGGTGTCCAGATTGCTTTCCAGGTGTGATGATATGATGTTAGTGGTTGGTATTTGGGGGTCTTTCAAGCAGTCCAACCATGGTTAAATGAAGTTTAAGTGTCCCGAGCATATAGGATAGTCGTTCATGACACTCGCACAAGCATCCACGTGCGTTTCATTAACCTCATTGATACCTTTGTGTGCTCTCGCATGAATTTGGTATTAAAGTCTGTTTAAACGGCGTTTTCAAAATCCCTCAAGCATTTAGTAGAGACCGGTTATCACACCGGGCGTGAGGGGTGCTTTAAATTCCTTTCCCTTGCATAACCTAGCTCCCGGACCCGAGAAATCTCATTTTGCGAGACCAGTAAAATATTTTCCATTCAAACGGCAAAAGAGTCATTTTTCAAATGGTTTTTCGGGTACGGTCCTCAAACCCAGGTGGCAACTCCCGTTAATCAATCAAAACTGTTTTCAAAATAAACGACAAGTTTTTGCGTAATCCAGTGGGGTGTCCACAGCTATCTACCGTTCAAAATTCCCAACTCATCAATATCATCCAAAACCATCATTCCAATGATTCACTATCATCATTTCAATTATCTATTAACTTATCCATCTAGGTGATTTCTAAGTACAAGCACCAACCCGGGAACCTAGTTGTCCTTTCTAAGTTAACACGAAATAATAATTAAAATAATAATCAATCATAATAGTTCACGGAGTTGATATCACGTCTTTACAAAAATAAGTTTTATCTAATACAGGGAACATATAACAAAAATAAAATAAAATATGGTAAATTTCACTGACCTCCCCTGAGGTTTTTGACAATTAGACCACCTCTAAGGTTTCTGAAATTCCACTGATCTCCCCTACTGTCACATGCCTCCCCTGCCGTTACTTTATGTCTAACGGTGTTAATTTCGTTGATGAAATGACGTTAATGCCCTTAAATTTGAACTTGACTTTATTTTTTTTCTTGTTTGAGATTATATTGCATAAATTTTTTGAAAAGTGTGATAAAGTAACTTAATTGTTTTTTTTCCGTAGAACTTTCTTTCCATTGACACAAAATTATTGTTATTTTTATATTTTACTTCCCATTAGGTATATTTTAACATTTTGATAATAAAAAAAGAATATCAATAATCACCTGAGCCCATTGCTTGCATTGATGGTTTTATTTATTTTTACTTTTTATGTTTCTTTTCCTTTAAGGAGAAACAAGCATTTTGCACCACAAAAAAAAAAAGGAACACTATTAGCATGAATTTTTTTGGATAATTTTTTTACACCAATGCAAGTATCCAATTGAGAAAAAAAAAATAGTTGTGGACGCACCTCTGGAGGATATCTCGAATCGATTCGGAGTCGCCACCCGGGTTTTAGCGGATTGTCCCCGAGGAACCGAACTCGATTGACTCATGCCTCATTCAATGGATAAGGAATACTGGCCCGTCATCACCATACTATCTTAGGTTCGGGAGCTCAGTTACGAGAGGGGAAGGGTTTTACGGCACCCCCCTCGCCCGGTTCGAAGACCGGTCTCTACTTGACTTTTGTGGGATTGTAACGAATGTATGCAACTCAACTTTGAACAAATACATGGGATGAGGGATGGGAACCATGTAACAATGATAAGCACGGCGATGGAACTATGGTGTATGCATGTGTATTGTGATCGACATGGGTGATGATGATGGTATGCAAATATGAACAAGCTAAGCCACAAAACAGCAAACAAAGTGTTAGTGCATGATGAACAATAACTGTATGACCATAAACGACATGAACAACACATAAGAAGCAAAACTGATCTGATCCACTGCCAGAAGTTTGAGCGCTCAAAGAGGACTGTTTGAGCGCTCACACCCCTCTCACCCACACATGCTCATGATGCTTCTGATGATTCTGGTTTTGATGAAAACATGTTTGATGCACTTTAAGCTGCTTGAAAATGATACTTTGATGACTAAGCAGAAAAGTATGACCATGTTAACATAAACTTGAAGCTTGATGATGAACCAAACAAGGCAGTAAAGGCAGAATGGGTGAAAAATATATCATTGTGAGGCATCCAAAACACTCAAAACGCAGTTCGTAGACTGATATGATGAAAACTCTTGATGCACTAGAAAACAGTTTGAGCGCTCAAAGGGAGGCTTTGAGCGCTCAAACCATCTTCATGGTTTGAGTGTTTACATGCCTTACTGCCTTTACTTGGATCATCAACAAGCTCAAGATAGTACACAATAATGAAAATGTACTTGATGAACCAGAAACATTGACAAAATAAACATAAAATGCATCCATGAGTGAGAGATGAGTATTGGGCCATGCATAAGCATGATCAGAATGAGAGGGAGAAGAGATCAGGTTGGCTTAGCCAAACATCAACACACACACACTTCGTAAATAGGTTGGCTTAGCCAAACATCAACACACACACACTTCGTGAATAGGTTGGCTTAGCCAAACATCAACACACACACACTGCGATGAACATATAACAGGATATTGAACTGAAATATACAAGAAACAAGTGCAAAACAGAACAGAGTTTGAGCGCTCAAAGTGGGGGTTTGAGCGCTCGAACCATTTCGAACTCAGATTTTTGAAATCAATTTTTCTTGATATCTAAGCCCTTGTGAGCTCATAGAAGGTATGTGGAACCTCCATGAATTCACTGGTCTCCCTCAGGATGACCAAAACGTGATTTTTCACATGATTTTCTACATTTTCGACTATGATCAAGGCTTGAACTTGGGGTTTGATGAATGGATGGGTAGTGGCTGTATTTATGGGCTATAGATAAAGTATTTTGGACAGAGGAGTGTGAGTGTAGGGCTGATTGAATGATTGATTGAGTGGATGAGGGTGTATTGAAGGTTAGATGACCATTTTTGGCATGATCAAGTGGGTTTAATTGATTTTGGATGATGGAGCTGCAATTGATGGATGATTACAGTAGAGAGGGGCTGACTATGGAGTTTTAGAGTGAGAAAGAGGTTAGGATCAGTTGGTATCTTAAAGACCTATGTGTATTTGGTCTTAAAGATGGGATTTTTGGGTGTTTTGGAGGTTGAAGATGATGGAAATGGATGAGAGAGAGTGTAAAACGTGATTGAAGGATGAGAGAGTGGTTTTGGTCTGATGAAGGGTTTGAGAGAGTAAGAGATCAGCCAAAAGGGTGGGGGGTGGTTTATATAGAGAGAAATGGGGGGAAATGAATTGGCTTTGAAATGGAGGGCCTACCAAGATGATTTAGGCCTTCCCTGGGGGATACTGTATGCATGCGAGCAGTAATACGGCGGTTAGACGCTTCCATGTCAGAAGAATCTCATGATTAGATGCTTTTCCAAAAACAAACTGGACAAGGCTTGAGCGCTCAAACAGGGGGTTTGAGCGCTCAAAGGGTCTGCAGACCAAACTTTGCGGGGCTGCCCCGGGTGCTACCGAACTCCGTTTTGTGCGTGGTTTGAAGCGTTGGAAAGATTATGAAGTCTAGTTTCTAACCCAATTGGTTTGAAGCCAAGATAATTTTGTACATCAAAATGTGTGACCATTTTACCCTCAGAAGGTCGGAAAACAAGTCGTTTTGGTAAAACTTGCACATCTCCCTCATTTCAAAATGGATTGAGACGTATTATATATCAATAAAGAGGGTTTTGAATGTACTAGAAGATGGTGTAGGCTTGGGTTTATTTTGAAGAGCATTTTGGATGGTCTAAAGGGTATTTTGGTCATTTTGGTGAGTTCAAGCCTTGTTCTTAGCCTCAAGGTATGCACGATTGGTCTATTTCATCATCGGGAATGCTTGATAAGTTTCTCGGGTCAAAATCGGGGTGTCTACAATAGTCTAATTTTTTACCCAAAAAAAAAAAACTTAATCAATACATTATGCTCGCAAAAAAAGAGAATATACGTTATTATGGGACAACTATCCATTATTTGTGAGAACCTTGATTTATGCACGCAAAAAATAATGTATTACGGGATCCTTGAATTGGTGTAAAAAAAATATTGAAATGCTTGGTTCTCCTAAAAGGGTGTGCATATTAGCGCGGTTAGGTAAAATATGTTAAAAAAGAGAAGAAAAATTAGTCTAGTTAGAGCTTCAAATTTAGAGAAAGATCAAGAAACCTAAAAAGTAAAAAAATAAAACCATCAATGCAAGCAATGGGCTTAGGTAATTATTGATACTCTTGTTTTTATTATCAAAATGTGAAAATATATATAACGAGAACTAAAATATTAAAAAATAATAATAACTTTGTGTCAAAGAAAAGAAAGTTCTAAGAAAAAAATAAACAATTAAGTTACTTTTTCACGCCTTTCGAAATTTTTATGCAATATAATCTCAAATAAGAAAAAAAATAAAGCCAAGTTCAAATTTAAGGGCATTAACGTCATTTCACCAACTAAATTAACACCGTTAGGCATAAAGTAACGGCAAGGGAGGTATGTGACATTTATTTTCAAAAGTAGGGGACGTCAGTGGAATTTTAGAAACCTTAGAAGAGGTCCCTGTAATTGTTAGAAACCTCAGGGGAGGTCAGTGAAATTTACCCAATAAAATAAAATAATGCATTGTACATTTTGTTAAAAGTAAGTCTTGGACAAGAACTCAGTACACTGTGCATGTTTCTATGGTCAATGTGTTATAGCATGAATAATATGAAATCTAGACTAACGAAGTTGGTAGTTCAAACGTTATCAATCTACTAACTTTTGATATGAAATTTTATCAAGCATCAGGAATAAAAAAAAATAAAAATAAAAATAAAACCAATCTTAGTTCTAAGCTTTTACTGACTATTTCTTATCCTAATCATAACATTATATTAATTTATACTAACCACACACACGAAATAAATTATGGTGACTAACATTTATTAACTATTCTAAAATTTCTAGCCTTCTGGTAACAATAGTTAACTACTGAGAGTTAACTGTGAACAACTATTATTGTAAAACATGTTTTCTTTTCCTCTTTCCTTTTTATGGAACTTATGCTTACGCTTTAACTTTTTGTATTCGGATACATGTACAAAAATATATCCGAACTCAACATTAGTAAACAATATATATATACACATACAAATAATTATATTTAGGGAGGTGGGTTTAATTACCTCTCCTCCGAAGATAAAGCGGTGGGCTACGGGTTTCGATGGAGGAGTTGCGGGCTTGAACGAACGGTCAGCACGGCGCTAACGGTGGTTGTTTTTAGGCTATTTACGGGTTGATTTGGGACTATTTTTGGGAGCTAAATGGTGGTGGACAGTAGGGAAGAAATTAAAACATGCATGGTAGTGATAGTATATACTTGTTGAAGTTTTCTAATCCAAACTCTCTCTTTGTTTTTCTGTTTTCTTCCGCAAATGAAAAGAAATAGAAGTGAAGCTTGGTCTTTTAAAAGGCACTTGGTTTGGTAGGATATTTAGGTTAGGAAAAGTCCATGTATCAGTAGAAAAAATAAAAGGAAGGGAGGATTTTAGGGCTTTAGGATTTAGGGTGGCCTGACTTAAGGGAATTTGAGACTCTTTCTCCTTCCTCTATGCTCTGCCGACAGTGGAAGTAAATAAGGGAGGAAAGTCTGGGTTCTATACATATAGAGCATGTGAGGTTTGTCTGGTGAGGAATTGACTGGGAGAGTAGACTTAGGATTAAAGGGTATCATATATATAAGTAGATGTATGCACATATATATATTTTGTATAAGAGTTTACATCTGATGGGTGTTTGGATAATTACGCGTAGTGGGCACGCAACACCCACTCATGCACTCAGACCTCTAAACGCGTAAGAAATTTTAAGAGAAGTCATAAAAAAATGTATAACTACAAGAAATGAAAATTTTAAATAATGCATGGGGACGACCCATTTATTTCATAGCTTCCCCAACTACATTCTTGCTCTTGGCAAATAATGCCACTGAAATGGCCAAAACCAAATATCCCATCGACAGTGTGTACCGGTTCCCCATTAGTTGCACTGACTAGACCTCGTTCTCAAATAATGAAACACGAATTTTATTTATGAAAAATCGGGTTATCACACATAATCGACATTTCAGGGTTAAAATAAAAAAGCGTTCAAAAATCATGGTAAAACGATCAAAACAGCCGCTGCGCAGGCCTATATAGATAAGGAGTATGTACAATCCCCTTGAACCTGTAAACAGGGTAATAATTATTGAACTAACATCTTGAATCATGGTAAAAAAAAAGTCAAAAACCATTGACATGATTGGTAGTTCGATTTTAACCATGATCTCTTCCCTTTATGAATTTGGCCCACGCATGCGGCACCCTTAAAAATTTTAACCATGATTACTGAATCAAGGATTTTTGGATGAAAGCAAAAGAACAGTGGCAAAAATAATTTATGTTTTTATCCAAAAAATCTATACTTATAGGCAAAGAATTTTTGGATGGAACATAATTAATTTTGGATGAAAACATAAAACAAAATCTTTTGTGGCAAAAGATTTTTTATTTTATTTTTTATATTTTCATCCAAAAAATCTTTACATAATTAATTTTGGATGGAAACATAAAAAAATCTTTTGTCACAAAAGATTTTTTTTTATTTTTTATGTTTTCATCCAAAAATAATTTATGTTTTCATCCAAAAAATCTTTATCCTAAAGGCCAAGAAGTTTTGGATGAAAACATTCGTTTTAGTCCTTAATCTCCTAGTATATATATTTATATACATAATCAAGGGCAAAAGTGGGTTTATTTGAATTTCTGGATGGAAACATAATTCCAGAAAGAGTGCAAGATGAAACTCTAATTTAGAGGTGGGCGGAGGATGATTATTTAAGTGACCCTGATTATTGGAAAGGTTTGAACGGTAGCAAAGCAACTCAAATTTGATACCAAATGACCAAACAAATTAAAATTCTCAACTTTCCTCTTAATTTTTCTCCCAAATATTCTCTTCTTTTCCACTTCTACCCCAAGTTACAAACAGAGTCTAAGTTGATACCAAATCGCCTACTCTTGCATTTATTGTTCTTTCTAATGAATTTTTTAAATTTTTTTTAGGATTCAGTAAATAAAAGAGTTCGTATTCTACAAATCATAAGAGTGAAGAGAATATCATATGATTTGTGCAAAGAGTAGGTAGTGGAAATTATGAGTTCTCCATTCGAATGAAAATTCAAAAATTTTGAACTTTATCAGTCCAAGCCGACTCGGATTATTAAAACTTTTGGTTACTTATTTGTTCGTCGCACAAAAAAAAAACTCTTGCATTTTCGATCGAATTTATTTGTCCCTCACAAAACATTTTCAATTTCCGGCCGGGAGAGGTTTCCCTAATGAAAAAGCTTTAAGGCTGCCCAATATCCTAATTTTCCTCTCTTCCTCCAACTTGATGTGCCATTTGTCAAATTTCTCAATAATTTTTGCCGATCAAGAAAAAATCGTTTCTGTTTTTAAATATTTTTATGAATGCACCTTTTTGCAATAGAAGTCCCATTTTAACCTATTTTAATTTGGCAAGTGATGGCTAGCTCATGTGGTAGAGCTATTGGATGTCCCACACTGCATTCCGGGATCGAGTTCCATACCCGCTCCTCGTGTAATATATTAGGAACTAGCATGAACCCGTGCTATGCATGGCAACTGAAAGTAGAAAATGAAATAATAATAAAAAATGAAATAAAAAAAAACGAAGAACATATTTTGTTGTCATAATATATGCGAATGATAATAATAGATTTGTTTGACACTAAGGCTGAGTTTCCACGAAGGTATTTTGGTATTCTCCCTCAAATCCTCCTTGCACATATATATATATATTTTTTTTGACAACTTGAAGTGAAAAAATACGGAAAATACCACACATGAGAAACGATTCAAAATTTTGACACTACTTATTATTGACCCATGATCCTCCCACACAACACAAATATACAGTTTACATGCATAATTACACCAATTAAATCTCACTTATCAAGAATTGGTTTTATGGATTTTTTTTGGTTCATCATAAGCAAATTCCAACATTCTAACAGAGAATACAATCATGCATAGTACGCAACACAAATATTTTGGGAAATGAAGAAAATATGCTAATTTGGATTGCATAGAAATATTGTAACAAAAAACAAATTTGTAGTTCTTATAACCCATAAAATCACATCATCTGTTAGTATTATTCCTTACCTTTAAATTCTTTGACTAAAGTGTTTCTGAAAAAGAAATATGTGGCTTGTGGTCATAAAATTCGTCCAGCCTTTGTGGAGGCAACATCCTTAGGGTTCTTTGCTACTGTTTGGCATCGAATATATGCACGCATATGTGGCTAGAGATTTTGAATTAAGGAGAGAATTTTCATTCCCTTATAAATATTTTTTTTATCAACTTCCCATATAAATCTTGGTTTAATTTCTTAATATAAATATCTCAACTTAACTTTATTGTTTGTGTGCTTCCTTCTATGATGGAAATTTCTATAAATTCATCGTTAGCAGTTTCCTTGATTTAGTATGCTTCTGGGTATAAAATAGACATGATGGTAGTTGGTAGATTTTTTTTAGCTTATATAAGATTTTTTTTTCTCGTTATGGAAATAAGAATAGAGTGAGAAAGACCAAATTTTTAATTCAAAATTTAGTATAGAGTGTAATTGAATATCTCACAAGTGCTACTCTAAAGTCTAATGACAAACAAATCAATTCCTACCACTTGTCACATTGAGAGCTCTCATTACGAAAAGTCATTCTACAATAATATATATATATATATATATGAGGAACGACCAAAAAAAAAGAGGGAAATGACCAAACTGTGGTGTTTTGGGCAAAAAATCCCCATTTCATGGTTATGGTTTCACAAATCCTTAAATCATGAAAAGGAAAATAATAATTCCATATCCATGATAAATTATTAGTGCAGTTTCCAATATACCCTCATTCTATTTTTTTCCCTCCAAATCAAGGCCGCCTCCTCCCACCTGCATTCTCTATCCATCCATAACCAAACCTTCTTCACACCCAGATTTCCTCCATACTCCACCAATCGACCGCCCGGAGAAACCAAAATCACCACCGCTTTGCCCTCTCGTAGTCTAGACCATCATACTCAGGCCAACCACTGCCTAATCGGCCGGATTCCTCCATTGAAGGTGATGGCTTTTTCTACCTTCCCACTGCGATCTACACTCACCAGACCACTTTTGGGGCAATCCACTTGAGGAATCTTGTTGCTACGACCAAGGGCTTTCACGCACCAGTGGCCGTTCAATTTTCCGGTCATCTTCTCTAGCGACCTTGCCTGACTCCGGTGACTCCTTCTGCCCCATCGAATGCCTCGACTACCGTTCACTCCCTCTCATAAAAAAAGTGATGGGCATTGCGGAAAAAAAAAAGTGGTGGGAATACAAATTAATCGCTTGAATACATTGCATTAGTCGTCTCTCTTGAATAAATAGCCGTGATAGAAAAAAAGAATAAATAGCCATGAAGTATTTTTCTATCTTGAATGAATAGCTTGGTTTCCACTTTCTGCCGTGTTTACAGTGCTTGAATACATTGCATTAGTTGGTGCAATTCTTTTATTGCAAGGTGCAAAGGTTTTCATTTACAGTGAAATGTTGTTGCATGCAAGATGCAATTTTGAGATTGTCCGTCCAAAAAGATTTGATTTGATCTCACACTGGCAAGGCAAGTAGGACTAACTTGAGTGCAATTCTTTTGTTGCGAGGTGCAAGAGTTTTCATTTACATTGCAATGTTGTTGCATGTACAGTGCAATTAACGTGAGTGCAATTATTTTATTGCGAGGTGCAAGAATTTTCATTTACAGTGCAATTTTGTTGCATGCACAGTGCAATTTTGAGATTGTTCGTCCAAAAATATTTGATTTGATATCACACTGGTAAGGTAAGTTGGACTAACGTGAGTGCAATTATTTTATTGAAAGTGCAAAGGTTTTCATTTAAAGTGCAAAGTTGTTGTATGCACGGTGCAATTTTGAGATTGCCCGTCCAAAAAGATTTGATTTGATCTCACATTGGCAAGGCAAGTTGGACTAACGCGAGTGCAATTCTTTTATTACAAGGTGTAAGGGTTTTCATTTACAGTGCAATGTTGTTGCATGCACGGTGCAATTTTGAGATTATCCGTCCAAAAAAAGATTTGATTTGATATCACACTGGCAAGACAAGTTGGACTAACGTGAGTGCAATTCTTTTATTGGAACGTGCAAAGGTTTTTCATTCACAGTGCAATGTTGTTGCATGCATGGTACAACTCTGAGCAACTAATATTTCTAGGAACAATGGGAAGCGGGTGTGTTTGTTAGACTTCAAAAATAAGACGGGTATTTTAGACATGTAATTTGTTAGTGGGTATGTGGAATTATTTTTTCCCTTGTCATTTTTTTAGTAATTTTCAAAAATCATGCCATGAAATCGGAATATTTACTTTTAAAAACCATATTTTGGTGATTTTCCAAAAAAAATAAAAAAAATACCTACATTGTATTTTAATTTTTTCCCAAACAAAGAGTACTCGTTGTACCAGATCAAAAAAAAAAAGAGTACTCGTTTAAACTCTCCTTTCCTTTTTCCTCACCAAAACAAACACCCGAAGGCGGTGGAAATGTCCGACGACGGAATACTTCCTCAGGAAATCGTGGCTGACATACTCTCTCGAATACCCGTCAAATCTCTTTGCCGATTCAAGTGTGTTTCCCCCTCATGGAAAACCCTAATCTCCGACCCCCATTTCGCCCGAACTCACCTCAATCGAACCAAGACCCAAAACCCAAAAAACCTCGACCAGAGCATTACCATTTCCAGTTCTCGCAATCTCTACTCCGTAGATTTCGCAGACCCAAATCCGATTGGCACGAAGCTTGATTTTTCTGTGGCCGGCAAGTGGCTCAGGGTATGGAGCTCTTGCGATGGTTTGCTTTTAGTTTCACACGATCAGCCCAACTTGTTACTGTTAAATCCATCCACTAGAGAATGTAAGGTACTGCCCACACCCCCTTTTCTCCTCGACCCAGTTCATGGGTTGTACTTGTACGGATTCGGGTTGGGTTACAATTCCTCTACGAATGATTACAATGCTGTGATGCTCTCTTGCAAAAATACTAGCAAATATGAATATGCTCCGAGTAATATTGCGATGGTGGATGTCTATTCAGTGAAAACTAATGCTTGGAGCAGAGTTCGAGACACCCAATATGTCTTCTTCGGAACCTCATTTTGTGGGGTTTTCCTCAATGGGAGTCTCCATTGGCTTTGTCAGAGAACTGGATCCTATGTGATTGGGGCTTTCAATTTGGCGGACCATAATTTCATGGAAGTGCCGCTGCCTGCTTCTCTTCGTGGATGTTATATGTTTGATTATTGGGTGAAGGTTGTAGGGGGTTGTCTCTGTTTGGTTAAAGGGAAGAATATTTTCACAAATGAGGTTTGGATGATGGAGGAGTACGGGGTAGAAGACTCTTGGACCAAACTTGTGCTTGATTTACTTACTGGAATGCCTGGTATGTCTTTGCTGTGTCAGTTAGCGGGGGACAAACTTTTGTTTGAGAAAAGTTGGCCCCAAGAGAAACTGATTGTGTATGATCGGAAAAAAGAAACACTGAGGGACATGGTGGTTGCTGGAATTCCAAGCGAATTTTCAGTTGGGCAAACATATGTCGAGAGCCTTGTCTCTCCTAGTCTCCGAGGAGGGATTGGGAGGCAATGATAAGCATCTCCCGGTAAGTTTGTGAATAGAAATGTCCCTTCTTTCATGTATTCCAGGTTTTAATTTGGAGGTTGCATATCTATATTATCCCTACGTAGCTTTGGTAGTTCAATTTATACAGGGGATTGGTTAGTGATGTATGTTGAACTTAGATTATTACCTTGATCAAACACAAGTGGCTAAGGCCCACTTTAAAAAAAAAATGGTTGGAGTCAAACTTATGAAGCTTGAAAACTGAATAAGATGCCCGTTTCTAGCATCCTTTTTTAGAAGCTGATGCTGCCAGGGCAGCGAGGTCCACACCCTCCGTTATTCTGCACTCTTATTTTTTATCATTGAATTTTTCTAGGGAGGAAAAAAAAAAAAAAGAAGACTATAAAATCATGCTTATAGGTGGGGTTCATACTTCATATCTGCATCACATAATCTGTGTAATTTATAATCATGTAGTGTCGAACACTAATTGGTTACCCTTTTTTTTATCAGCTGAAAAATAAATTATTAATCTTTGAAAGATGGGTTTATAGAATCAAGAGCATCTTTCTGATTGCATCCTACGGATCTTGAACCGCATGCCCATAAATGCTATAATAGAATCAAGGCCATTCTTTCTTCGTCTGTTAGAGGCGATGAGATGCAAATACTCAGTACTCTTGTCCCCTTTAAATTACTGTTTTTGTCTTGATTTATGGACCTATAACCATTCAACCATTCGGTTAAGTTTCCTTAATCAGACCTTAGCACTTTCCTCTTTCTTTTGTCAATATCTTGAAATAATCTACTTTCGGCTTGCGTATCTAGAAAGTATAGCTCTTCTTCCACTTATTTAATTTGTGTTGCATATCCCTTAACGCTTCTCTATTCCTTACTTTGAGAGTCTCTTTCATACATTTCAGTTTCCTGATAAACTTGATCCAGCCCAACCTTGAACAATTTTGCCATTCCAAGCCTTTTCCTTAACTTCAACACACTAAGGATGCAAACACCAAGCTGTAATGAACTGTTAAAAAAAAAAAAAACTGTAATGAACCTGAAAGACTAGGACCCTAATCTCTCTCATTGTTCAGAAGGAGAATGGACAATGATCAGGAAGAGTTCTAGGCAGCGCCCACTTTTTGAATTTAAACTTATCCAAGGATTCTGGGTGGAGTAAAAAGCGATCTATCCTGCTCCACTTCTCCATCTCTAGAATTGAACCTAGTGAACTTTATCCCAATCATTGGTAGATTAATCAGCTTTATGTCATTGATAAGTTGATTAAGGTCTATCATTCTTGTTTCCCTACGAAAAAACACCCCTGCCCTTTCCCCTATATGTTGGTGATTTAACTAAGGTCGTGTGATGTCTTTTGAGGCTAGATAAATTACCCAGTGCCCATGCATGCCTTCTACCTACTGCATCATTGTAGCCATAAACATTTGTAATATTGCACCAAATATTGGATCTGAGAATACCTTTCACCAAGAGGAAACTTCTATTACAGCTAGTGTAAACTGTTAACCACGGGAAAAACCTCTGGGCTCCATATACACAGTAGTCTGCCTGGGCTTCCATTATCATCAACTTCTATAAATTCAAAATCTGAACCTCACCATATGGAGTCAACAGAAGTCCTCGATTTTTGTTTCTTTGGAACGCGAGGAAGTCCACTGATTTTGTAGAAGTACCTCTTGCATTTCAGGACATAAGTTTCATTACATCAGGTGGTATGGTTCAAGAAGCATGTACCAAGGAGGTCTTTTATTCCGTGTCTTGTTGTGTTGAATATGCGTAATTCTCTGGATCGTTTGCTTTATTGTGGTGTCACTAGTGATGCTGCATGTGTCCTCTGTTAAGAATGGCAGTATATAATCTCGCAATCACTTGTTCTATGAATGTTCCTTCCCTACTTCTTTGTGGAAGGATGTTCTTTGTAACATTCAAAAGGGTCAGAGTTTTCGAAAGTCCATTTTCAAGTTATCTTTGGCTGCAGCTGTTCACAACATTTGGGGTGAGAGGAAGTAGAGGATCTTTCAAATGAAAGCCATGGATCCTTGGCCCTTATCTCTAAATTTTTTAACTCTTTTAAAGATTCCATGAAGGCCTGGGGGAGGGTTAACTCTAACTCTGGAAACAGAGAGATTTGTTATTGAGGCTGCCCCTGTACATTCATCTCTCAAATTATTTTGCTTGTATTTTGGCTCTTGTTTTCCATTTGTTTCTCTGGTTGTTTGTTGTTTTCTTTAGTTCTTTGTATAAGTCTATTGTTTGAAGTGAAGTAGTTTGTCCCGTGTACTCTTGTTGGGTGTTGGGTTTTGGTCACTTTATGAAAGTACTTTTACATTAAAAATTTTAAAAAACTGATAAGATCCAAAAGGAAATCTTAGACAGAAGCTGAAGTAACAGCCTCAATCACCTTTGTTGGTGCTCTACTCTCATCTTGCTCTTCCATAAGAGCTTTGCCCGTGGAAAACGAATGTCTTTGACAACGTTGTTCTTTTAACTTGTTCAATTTTCATTGTACCAGAAAACAAAAAATAACTTGTTCAATTTTCTACACATGAAAGAGCATTGTTGTTAGTTCACATGAAAAAGGATAGAAAATATGGGTACAATGTTGGAAATAGTACCCCAGTTTCACAACAATATGATTTTGTGTCGATCTTAGTTGAATTGTACAGATTTTAACCCTTCATTTTATATTGTGTATCAAAGAGGTCCACTTGTTGACAAACGGTACTCTTACTCATGGATATCTTGTTAATGAAAGGCAAAGTAGAGATTTTGGTGCATTTTCCAATGGAAGAAAGTTTAGCAACCTGCCTGCATAGCCACAAGCTTTCAAAACTTCAACCAAGAGGGTTTTATGGGAAGGCCAGAAATAACAATGGTATGTCTTTTATGTCAAGTTTTTTTGGTGTTTGTGTTTTTTCGTCGGGGTTATGATTTCTTTACTGTTAACGTTATGCTCTGCAAACAATGTAATGTCCACGTACGCCAACTATGTGAAATGGTCTTAGAAATGCCACCCTTTTTTGCTATGTGTTACACAGTATGGATTTTTTTTTTTTTTTTTTTTTTCAGAGGCAAAATATTTTTTTTATTATTATCTGATTGTAATCAAACAAAGTATGGATGTTGATTATCGAATTGTACTAGTGGAATGATTTTTTTTTTGTAAAGTGCAGCAGCATGATCTAGTAAAGCTTTATACGTTGTTAGAGTCTGGTTTGAAGAAGTAAAGGAACTGGTGAAGGACTGCTTGTTGCTGAAAAACAGCGACTGCTGAAGGTATAAAGCATGTTCCTGAAATTCAATGGTGCATGATAATTAGGCCATGTACCAAAAAATTGAATTGCTACAATGGCTTGGACAATTCAGCAGGGTCGCGTCCAAGTATCATTGGAGATAAACCGACACTATTATGATTGGGAACTACTGTTTTTCGACCGTTGGGAATTGAGTAGGTTGTGTTCTGCAAGTAATTCCAAACTGGATTGTGGTTTTCATCCAGATGAATGGACCCCTTTTGTTTAAAATTTGAATCAATATTTCGTCAAATGGAAGTGCTAGCAGGTTCCTCTCTCTTTCTTTGACAAGCCTCATCTGGTCCTCAAGCTGGGCGGTTCTAAAGGAAGAAGGGCTTGGAATTCACCCCATGCTGGGCAGTGAGCTCAGCCAAACTCTTGTTCAACGATTAAAAAAAGAACATCCAATTCAAGCTATGCATAATGTTAAATATTACTCCATTGGTCTTAGATTGTGGCTCCTGTTTTAGGAATTTGACCTTTGATGAACGGTACATATTTATACTTTAAAAAGGGTTAAGTACCGACTTTTTTTGGTTGACTTTTTAAACTGGTCCTTCGTTTTTGGGACAGCCAAAAAAGGAGAAGGAACAAGATTTTGGGACGGAGGGAGTACTCCACGAAGCCTTTAGAAGCACATTGATCTTTCTTATACCGTTCATGAGTTTTCCTTTGTTAAAAAATTAATTGCCTAATTGGAATATGAAATAAACAGAGGGTTACATTCGGTCGGTTTCCGTTTCATACATTTCTCAAATGTATGAACCACTGCCGAACTGATTTAGTTCAGTTTTACCATAATCCAATAGGAGAAAACCGATGAAGATCTCCAAGTTTAATGGAACCCAAAAAAAAAAAACTCTCGGTTTGGTACGTTAAGGCAGTTTGTGCGGTTTAATTGCTACTTCTTACATCTTTAACCCGGGGTCCGGTACCACACCGCCCTTCTTGACAATCAATGGTCCAGATGACGGTCCGAACGTGCACCACAAGATCTTCAAATTCACTTCACATCTCGCATACCTTGTAACCTATTTCTCCAAACCACTCAAGAAAAGGGATTCGGGGGAATTGGGGGCAACCGTCCTTGCTGTCATCCAGACTGTCTATTTCGGCAATGAACCGCTTAGGCTCCGTTCAATTATTGGAATGTTGTGTTGGAAATTTCCTAAGAAAAGTGCACTGAGGTTAAGTAAAGGAAAATGATACTCTCTCCATCCCTATTTAAGTGTGTTAATTCGTAAATCCAACTTATTAAAAAAATATCATTATTACACTTTCACATCAATTTTACACTTTTTACATTAACTTTACCTCTACTTTCCAACATTATCCTCCACTTTTACCTATTAACTATTTACCCACTAATTTTTCAAAAGGACAAAATGATAATTATCCCAACTTTTACCTATTAACTTTTCAAAATACTCATTTATTAAGCGACAGCCGAAAATGAAAATCTAAATACTAAAAAAGGGACAGAGGGAGTATTTATTTTTCCTGGGGTGTTTTCTTGAAAAGAAATCTGATAGGAAAACAAGAATTCCTTCATTTTGGCAACACTTAATTTTGCAGAAAAAAATTTCCCAATGAGAAAATTGAAACTGTGGGTCTTACAACCTTCTTGATAACTGAACACAAAGAGTTACAGAAAGATTGATTTTCTTGTCATTTCCCACTCTTGCCTCAGAGCGTCTCCAATCTTGACTCATTTTAAGATCCAAATCCAAATTCGGGGCAAAATCATCAAAAACACATCTCTAATCTTTACCCGTTGTGGAGTTTTACCCATTTTGGAGATACCCAGTACTTTTCAAGTTTGAAACCGGAGGACTCCCCTTCAACTCCCATCCATCTCTCTGAACTTGATCTGAAGGCGGCCGCTATGGCCAACGGCGTAACCGTTCCTCAGGATATCCTCACCGACGTACTCTCTCGGCGTAAACGCCAATAACCCTAAGCACCTCGAACCCAACATTATTCTTATTTCCACCTCTTACGATCTCTACTTCGTCAATCTCGCTGCTGATGCTCCGATTGCCACAAAGCTTGATTTTCGTTGGCCCCAACAACCCGAGAAGAAGCGGGTCGAGAATGTGGGCGCTTGCAATGGCTTGTATTTGGTTTCTATATCTGATTCCGATTATTTCGTGTTGAATCCATCTATTAGAGAATGTAAGAAACTACCCCGGTTGCCTTTTGTCCTGAATGGGGATGTGTGTGAATATGGTTTGGGTTACGATTCATCTAGGGATGAGTACAAGGTTGTCATGCTTTCTTTTTATGAATATGAATATGAATCTGACTATGAATCAGAATCTTACACTGCGAGAGAGAGAACAAGTGTGGCTGTCAATTCACTGAAAACTAATGCTTGGAGGAGAATTCAAGACGGCCATTTTATGGTTGTGGATGCTATTTCTGGCATTTACTTCAATGGGTGTATCCATTGGCTTTGTCGGAAGGCTGGTTCCTTCTTTATTGTTGCTTTCGATTTGACGGATGAGATTTTTAGGGAAGTGCCATCACCTGCTTCGATTGTTGATGAGGAGATTACGCTCTATCAGGTGATGATTGTTGGGGATTGTCTTGGTTTGGTTTCTACATTGCATCATAGCGAAAAGGAAGTTTGGATGATGAAGGAGTACGGGGTTAGAGAATCGTGGACCAAATTTTTTTTTAATCCACATGGTATGTATATATGGGGTATGTTGGGTTTGTTAGAGGAAGATGAATTTGTGTTGATATTACATGAAAATATACTACAGAGATTTACCAAAGATAAATTAGTTGTGTACAATCCCAAGAAAGGAACACTAAAGGACATTGTGATTTGTGGTACTCCGGCTGAATTTCATGTTTTGTGCACCTATGTCGAGAACCTTGTTTCTCCTAATCAATGGAATCATGCAGGAGGGACTGGGAAGCAACGATAAAGCTTCTTCAGGTATACTTGTGAACTAGAACTGACATTGTTTTGTTCATTAGTAATTGTATGTCCATACATATCCATGTTCGCAAAATCTTTTGATCTTGTGGATAAGTTTTTTTTTTTTTTTGGTACTTATTAAAGGTATCCATAACTTGAAAACCATAACTTGAAAATTAGTCCTCTTTCTTGAAGGATCATATGCTTTTGGAATATTGTTTTGTCATATATCTGAATTTTGGTGATACTTTTCTGATAAACCTATTTTCTCTATTCTTGAGATTATGACATTTATTATGCAGCATGATAAAAAATTCATGAACAAGTTAGTGGTGGGACGACTGTGTATTTCTTCCAAGTATTTGAATCCCATACCGTACCGGCCGGTACATGCCGGATTGGTGAGAATCCGGTACCCTGACCCCTTAATACTGTTCTGGTCTCAATACCGGTGGTTACCGGCTAGTACCTGTATATCCAGACAATCTCGGCCGAGATTGAAATACCGTTCATTCCGGCCAAAATTTTACACTTCCTTGATTGGAGATAGTAATAGAAGGTATAAAACAAACTCAGGTTGGGTAGAGCAGCGAATCGGAACAGCTGAGTTGTTGTCATCGTCCTTGTAGTCGAGTTAAACCGCGGACGGCTGCGGGTTGGCGGTGAGTAGTGGGGTTTTGATTGCCGTGAGAGGGGATTGTACCTGGTATCGTACTGTACCAGTAGGAAAACCGATACTCAAGCCGGTACGGGATTCAGAACCTTGATTTCTCCCTGCGAGGAATGCTTTAGCAACATATTTTGTCAATGTCCCCTGTCTATCATCGAACTTTCTTCAAATTTTAGAGTTGCCGATGATAGTCTTTTTTAATTTCAGATATCTTTTGCTGCATGGGTTGATTCATTTGGAAAATAATAATCATTGGAAGTCTTGAATTGATGTTTTGACTTTGAGGTCATGGCCATCCCTTAATAATATTTGGAAGAGCAGTAATGACTTTGTCACATTTGTCTGTTACCTGAACAATTCAATCTTACTGTTTTCATGGCTAAAGGGTTCGCAAACTCATTAGTTCTGGCAATTCCTCTTTTCCATTATATTCTAATTCTAGCCGTACCCGCTTGATATCTTTTCTCACATTTTTCTCTTGCGCTAGATGATATAGATATTATTGTTCGCTTTACTTTCTTTGCTTTGGCTCTTGACCCAATAACTTCAAGGTCTTGGCTGATTCAATTTTTGAAGTCTTCAATGGGGTGCAACAACTTGGAAGGCCACCCAGGTGGTTAATTTTTCCGATACTTTTTCCGTCTAATGGGATACTTTTAATGCTTTTAATTTTGTTTATATGCATCCACGCTAACTGATGGCCAAAAATCTGTTTGGCAGTTAAAAGGAAAGGAATAGACTCACTATAGAGAGAAACCTCTAATCCAGTATATTGAATTTTTGCAGGGGTAACCAGATTCCTACTAAGGTAGAGGTGGTCCTGCAGTCCATGATCTAGCTAGATATGCTCTTTGGCGCACTTCTTCTTCTAGCCAGGCCTCTTTTTGCGCTTGATTTCAGCTGAAGCTTTTCCTAATAACAGTCAACCTTTGCAGAGCCCAAAATATGTCAGTAGAGTGGGCTGTAGAATAGAAGGTCCGGTGATTCTTCGGATCTGCAACTGAAAAGAAGGTTATTCTCTTGGGAAGCTGTGGAGTGGAACAACATGGTGCAAGGCATATAGGTATTGTTTCCAGATGAAAATGATTTGTGGAAGGCATGTCCATTTAGTTTATTTTCAGTTGGCTCATTATCAGGCCGGCTCTAGGTTTTTTAGTGCCATATGCATGTTCTAAAAATGATGCCTTTTAACACTTGCCATTGCCAAGGGTGCAGAACCCAAATCCTTGGGATGCGAATCAGTAGGGACATAGTGAATCGGAAGTTGAATTTGTCACAGGAGGGGGTGATGTGTTGGAGCCCAGTCACCAATATGGACACAAGGCTCCCATCCTATCCCTTATCTTCAATGGTTGACTTCGTTCTCGAGATAGGCATCAATGAAATAGGCCATATGGCATTTCTTATATGGCATCAAAGTATAACTATTAGCAATACATACGTGAGTACTTTTCCAATACTTCGTTTACTTAGAGAAATAGTAGTTTTCCAACAAACTAGTATCATCAATTTTGGGGGTATGCATAGAGAATTTGAGTATGTTTTCTTGGTATGATTGTTCGCCTTTTATTGGCACTTGGACGTGACTATCTCAAAATTTTAACTCACTAACATGCTTCCCTTCTTGACTCCACTGGAAGGAACACAGCGCCGACTTATCTCTTTCCTACTTTCATTGCCTGGAGTTGAGGGTTTTTAAGGTTGCAATTGTTTTTGTATCCCTAGCCTCAAGCCTCTTGCTTTCTCATTGCGAATCCTGCCAAGTCTGGGAAATCATTTGGGCTCTAATTTGTACTGAACTAAACTAATTAGTCTGGGTATAGGTAAATACGCTGCCTCGTAGTCTTTAGGTTTCGCAACCCATTGGGCGTACCATGTAGGTTTTATTTATGGAATGGAACTTCTTGGGAAAACAAAAATTACTTTGATTAAATGGAGGAAGCCATAAACATTCTCGTAGAACTCAGCACGTAGATAGATAAGGACAATCATGCATGGGCGGCTCTGTTGAAAAATAAGCTTGATTAAGAATGAAAAACATGTGGATTACTATTGGTTTGGAGGCCGGGAAGATTTTTGATTGGATATGCTAGTGGGAGATTTTTGGATAAGTTATAGTGTCAGGAAGTCAAGTTTTGTGGGTGCATGGGGGGATTTCATTAGATTTGTAATTTGTCTCATTCCTAGTTTGTATGCCTATATATAGATAAACTTGTGTGTGTTGTAAAGGGTGGAAAAATAGAAGAGAAAAAGAGATGAGAAAGAGAGAGTGAGACGGACATTGGGAATCCTTTTTGGGGGATTTCCCCCCACCAATAAAGTAGCATGTGTGTGTGCAGTCAGAGAGTGAAATCTGTATGTGTATTAATTTGACATATTAATGAAGAGTTGTGATTTGCGTATAATTTTCTTATTTTCCCAACAGGCGCAACGGTGCTTGCGGAGGGGTTCAACCCACCGAAGCTCAAAGAAAACAAAATTATACTCCAATAACTAAGGGCATTCACAGTGTGAGACTCCTAACATTTAGCAATTCATTTGCTCAATTATAATCTTCAGTGGGCTATTCATAGAAGCTCCTAAGGATGACTCCATAACATGACTTCTGTAAAATTAGCTAAATTTAGGGAGGGAATTGGGAGAGAGAGAGAGAGAGAGTCCAAAAAGATACATAGAAATAGTCAGACCCATTATCCACAACAAGAAAACTTAGGAAACCCCTTTTGCATTGATGAATGGTTCTCGCCAGTGGCAATGAAGCTATTCTAGGCAACGTTCCGAATATGTAAATCGCTTTTGATACCATTAAATACATGAGAAAACATTCTTTTTTTTTTTTGTCAAAAGTTGAGAGATAGTATTCATCAAAGATTCCCATGGGGAAAGATTGGGAGTCCACAGATCGGACACTCCAACGACAACAGGTCACAGAAATACAACGAGAAAGCATATGACCAAACCAACGGAACACACCGGACAAAAGCCGGACAAAAACCGGCCTAAAGCCGGACATAACCGGCCTAAAGCCGGACAAAACACAAAAGAAACGAGAAAAAAGATACACTCCCCTTCGTCGCTGAGCAGCCCATCTCTAGCCAAACCTCCAACCGGTCACGCGCCTCTACCGGAGCCCTAAGAAGCCACCGGAACCCGTAAGGTTACAAAGGAGGAGCAGACGAATCGTAACGCCCAACAGGGCTGCGGAACGCCAAGTTCCAACGATTGGCGAACGGAAGGCGGATATGGTGCAGAAGGGGAAGGGGAAACCAGATCTAGAAAGGGGATTAGTCCCTCCCCTCCCGCCGCCCACAGGGTGTGCAACCCATGGAGGGGGAGGGGAAGGAGGGGCGGCTAGGGTTAGAGTTTTTTAGAGAGAGAGGGGAGAGAGTTTTTTAGAGAGAGAGGGGTTTGTGCGAGAAAACATTCTTTACTACACTATTTTGTAGTAGTAAATCTTATGAAATATTATATTAATACATCATTGTGTGGTACACCTAGTGGTGAAATTTCATGGACCTTTTTTTTTTTTTTTTAATCCATTTGTGAAAGAAGAAAATATGTTTCGACAATTGTCATATTTGTTGCTCTTTTTAAAAAAAAAAAAAATTTCAAAGCCATTATTTTTTTGTGAATGTTTTGCTAGATTGTGGTAAAAATGGAAGGTGGCATTGGGATCTATACATTACAGCAGGGGCGAATCTTGAATTTTATCCAGAAGAGAGACCTATTAGTCTGTCTTAAAAAGACAACTGTTGGCAAATAATACATATGATAAACCTGAACTTAATTGGAAATTAGTGAAAGACACGGTTGCAAATGAGCCGAATCGAACCGACCTACTCTCTCGAGTACCCGTCAAATCTCTTTGATACGTAGCATTATACAAAAACACAAACCAGGTCAGGCATATAACACGTTTGTAACATCATTGATAGACTTTGCTATGGATAGTTCAATGACTTTACGAAACAGGTATTAGTTTTTACAAAATTCTTGAAGTGATCAATCCACATAATTTTGGCATATTTTTACAAAGCACCAGGCCGGCGGTCTATTTATTTAATTTTTCTTTTTGTTTTAACGGTCAGAGTTGTCCGGACCAGCTTACGCACGCCTCGACTGTTTTCTCTCTGGTCCGGTCAAAGCGCGTTCGAACAAAGTTGAGACAAAACCCTGCATGAACTAACTCTATAAAAATTTTGGCCACTCTCGACCCTGAAACTTAAGAGGATGCAATCTCCCATCATAATGAACAAATCATCCACAAACCCCCAAAACTGCAAGTTCAACAAAACAAGATTCAATTTTACTTTTTGGTAGACAAATGAAATTGACCAAAAAAAAACAAGGTTCAAGAAAGAACGAGAATCAATTACAACCACTAGTTTTGAGCATGAATATTAAAACTTCAAAACAATCGCCGGAGCACTAACAAACATTAAAAGCCGACCCCTGTTGTCACTCGCCGCCTCCGCCATCATCGCAACCTCACTTGTTCCTCATTCGGTTAAGCTGGTTCAGAGCCGGTTGTAAGATGTTAAAAAGCACCCAAGCAATCGCTGGAATTATCGGCAGTAACAGAGCGAGGCCACGGTTGTCGCTGCCTTCCGCGATGGCAGCGAGTTGCTGCGCCGCCATGGCGGGCTCGGCTGAGCTCATGGCGGAGAAAATGGCTCCGGCGATGGCGGTTTCGGCGAAGGAGGGAATTAAGGTTTCTGATTGTTTTGAGGGGGAAATTAGTTTGGGGAGGGTTTGGATTGAGAGGAGGGAGATGGGTTTTGGTGGAGGTGGCTTGGAATTAAGGTTTGGGTTTTTTGGAGTGGTGGTTAAGCACTTGGGATTGAGAATGGCCATTGTTGTTGTTAAGGTTCCTGCCATTAGTGTTGCTCTGATTTGGGTGTTTTCTTTTTCAGGGTAGAAGAGAGAGACTGAAGAATAGGGGATTTGTGAACTCTTCTTATCCACAGATTGGAATTGGTGAGATTGTGGACCTTATATTTCATGGCCCACTGCCCCACTGAAATAATTTTGTGAAACTGTGATGTGTCACAGTCCCTTTGGACGAAGAGATTTCACGAGAAAATAAAAGAAAGGGTTATGATTTTTAGCCAAATTACTCGATTTAGCTTGAGTATTTTGGTGAGAATTAAAGAGAAAAATAAAAAAGGATTGACTCTTCTCCTTTCTCACCGAATCTCGCAAAAAATGGTGAGATTTGTTGAGAAAAGTTTCTCCTTTCTTACATCTCTCTTTGTCACCATCCAAAGGAGTTGTTACTGTAGTGCTAAGATTAGAAAGTACCTTCTTATCACGTAGGACGTATTTTTTGAAACAGTGATGTGTTAATGAAGTGTTAAGCTTTCACTCATACCTAGTTGTGTGTGCATGAGGTGGGGTCCGAGACCACGCTGGCCAATGCTGAGCACACCTTGGCATCGGGTCTTACTTTGTGCACTGTACAACTGAGCACAAGCTGAACCGTAGCACTCCTTCACCACGCTACGTGGTGTTCAGTAGCGGAGGGATGCAGAGACAAGTGAGACAACCTCTTCTCAATTTTAAGTGATTTTTCAAGGATATTTGATATTTTGTAGCCAAATTTACTATTTTGACCCCATAAAAAATCTTGAAATTGCCATGACTTTTTTCAAATGCACAAAAACCACGAATGAGGCTATTTCTTCAAGACCAATTATAAAACAAACTTATATTTGACAGTGCATATCTATCTTATAATTAACCTTTTGATTTAGTGATTTTTTAATTAGCAAAAAGAAAAATATATATTGCATATTGAGGACCCCACAAATGAAAATTTCTGGCTACTTTTTCGTTCATCACAACCGAACTTTATATGTTTAGTAGCTAAATTTCCACGAGACCTCGATAGTGTATCAAATGGGTAAATGAAGTGGGCCGAACTGAGATCATGGATCGAACAAGAGACTAGGCAGGATATTGGGCTGGCTATACATGGTTTAGTAGTGTGATGGGCCGGCCCTCTGGGTTTGGCCCATGTATTTTTAGGCCTAAGAAAGCAATTTGAAGTGCACAAATGCAGTAGGATACTCAAGTGGAGTAATTAGTATCTCACAACCGGAGGATTTATGAGAAAATTATTTAGTTTTTGGTGGTAGACATAGTTTTTAACTGGAACGGGGATGGTGTTGTCCCTTCAGAGACGGCATGGATGCTGGGCCAATTACGGCCGTCCGTGGTCGGCCTTGGATGGCACATATCTGTTCGCTAGCGGACAGTTCAGATTAGTTTGGACAAGATGTGATCTAAGCCGTCTATAGCCAACCACGGATGACCGTGATTGGCTAGCACCCATGCTGTCCCCGAAAGAACAGCACCCATCCGAACGTATTATTGCTATGCCATACCTTTCTGCATACCTGTCTGTGGATGCGAATGGAGTGCAACGAGCCTAACTATCAATAATGAAGAGAGTAGGCTACATACAGTAGTTATTAACCTATCCTATATCCTTTAGAGTGTTTCCTAGAGTTTTCCTTTCTGAAGTGGCTTTAGACAAACTTCAATTTAGCTCAATCACAAAAGAGTATGGTCAAATCATCACTATGATTGAGTACCCTTTAAAAATTATGGGCTTTAACAAGGAATTAAAGTCTCGGTTCTCATTGAGTCTATGGACCCCTATATATTTAGGTGAGCTCCACTTTTTAGTCAGCATAATACTTTACTTTCCATAAGGTAAGGAAATGCTTAACCAACTAGGGCTAATTTAGTTTTTTTTTTTTTTTTTAAGAGCAAGAAATTCATTGATAATAAAGATAGAGGACAAGAAACAGACCTTGTACAGAGATGGTCAGAAATAAAAACCGAACAAACAACATAAAAAGAACGCCTACTCCCAATAGGATTACAAAAGCAACTAAAAGAAACACAGACATGAATAAATCCCCTCTAGCTCCTGCAAAAATTAGTTGAGATACTTAAATTAGTATTAATGGTAATAATACCTATCCTCAATGGTATTGCGAAAGACGGTAATTGTTTAGTCTATGCACCAACCAAAAAAAATTAGTTAAGATACTTAAATTGGTTCGGCATACTTAACACATACAATAATACTGTGTTATTTGATCCGATAAATGAAACGATTTGTAAAGTAGAAATAAAAAGGAGTATAGTTTATAATATCAATGGTAATAATCACCTGTGAGCTAAATAAAAAAAGGGTAATGCAACTTTAAAATACAATGCGGGACACAGTTACGTCCAAGCCATGACTCCAGGGCCTTCAGAAATCTATCGATTCTGGACACAATCGTGTTAGAAAATCGTGTACGCAGACTTCTTGAAGTAAAAAACCTGCAAATATACAGAATCGAGGATCTTGAATCTTAATAAAGAATTGACCACATACAGTTGGATAAAATGTGGCAACAATCCATTGTCAATCATTAAATGTCTGCGTTGATTCAAATGAATATCACATATAACCCTTCATACAATTATAGGCTGGTTAATTCTTGAATTAACATTTTAAAAATTATACTTTAAATTTGTACTTTGTTTATGTACAACCTGGCATATATGGCAATCTGCATGTGCATGCAGTACGTACCCTATTTTAACGAAAATTAAAACTAGTTGACTTCTTTTTTTGGATGGTGCAGATCTCGGAATTTAATCAAATACTAGTACTACATAACAATTTATCTGGACTCATATGTACCGAGCAGTGGAAAGATGAAAAAGGCTTTAACTTGGGTAAAAAAAATAAAAAGATAAAGAGGCAAATTGGAATTTGTCGTCTGTGTTTTACACTTATAGAATGAAAAAACAGAAAATCAATTTAAGTTGTTTCCACATAATTATTTCATCCTATTAATTTTAAGTCACTGGTATATTTTTGAACCAACTGCAAAAGATGTATGAAAAAAGATGCGTGTTTACAATTATTTGATCAATCTTAGTTCCGTTATACTATAAAATAGATTACCATCAAAATGTGTCGTGCAGTAGACCACACAACCCAAATGGGTGGTCCCAAAGAATCGGGACTCTTTAAATCAATTCCGCAATATAGTAATTTGGAGCTCCGAATCACTCTAGCACACACATTTATGTGAGGTCCATATACTAGTCGTGAATCCCACAAGAATGTGAAGTGTTAGAGGGTCCAGATTTTGAACAATATTTCATTAAATTTTAAGTCTCGTTTTAAAACAAATTTTATATTTGGTCCACCTTTGCATGGTTTTCCACATAACTCAAAAGAATAAACCGTACTTCCAATGACTCCTATCACTGGATTGCAACCCCTTTTCTCTTTAAGCCGACATCCACGACCACGTCCAGCACACTTTGGCCGTAATCGTCAAACTTTACAACTAATTTTTGTAACCAACCTAATAATAACGAATGTAATAATAAATTTCACCTAATTATACGACTCAACAACCACCACTTTGACGTTTGCATGTGCACTTAACACCAGGTGTTCGATAGCGTCTCCCTTAACAAAAATGATAGGTACACACCCATCTCAACCACCCGGTGGGTCCCACCACACATGTGAGAGAGGGTGTGGTGGGAGAGTGGTTGAGAGGTAGGGATGGGCATGGGGAGGGTAGGGGGTGGATACCACTACCTCCATCCCCGATCCCCGAACCTATATCAATCCCCATCCCCTCCCCGATCCCCACCGGGGATTTTATTCTAACCTCCATCCCCGCCCCGATGTGGGGAACGGGGATCCAAAAATCCATGCACTAGTCATATGTATGAAAGAGGTACATATTTTTTAGTTGGGACGTTAATTTGGCGCACCGACAATACATAGAAATCCAATGAGAGAGAGAGAGAGAGTAGAGAGAGAGAGAGAGAGAGAGAGAGAGTAGAGAGAGAGAGAGAGAGAGAGAGAGAGAGAGAGAGGAGATCACGAGAGAGAGAGAGAGAGATAGAGTACCAGACGTGAGAGTTGAGAGGACCTGGGTTTTGGGTGAGAGCTGACTATTGAGAGATGAGAAGGAGAGGAGATGGACAGACCAAGAATGTGAAGTGGGCGGCTGTGAAGTGTGGTGGTAACCCTAAGTCCCTAATTTAAATTATTTGGGAAAAGAAATTTTATAAACTTATAATATAAATATATATATGCGTGCGCGCGTGTGTGTGGGGGGGATCAGGTAGGGGACTGAAAATACCATCCCTTACTTGATTCCTGATTTTTTTTTTTAAATAATCCCCATCCCCTACTCGATCTCCGAAAAAATCCCCGAATCCCCTACCCATTCGGGGATGGGACGGGTTGGATAGGGGCGGGTCGGCCGAGATAGTCATCCCTATTGAGAGGGTGTGTACCTATCACTATTGCTCCCTTAATCCTCTCCCACATCCTCCAAGGGAAAAAAAATTCCGCGCCGAGCTGGCACCACGTGAGCACGTGCATCCCGACCGTCAAAAAATGATTTGGACGACCAAGATTTCTCTCCCATTCACTCTCTCTCGATCTCTTCCTCTCCCTTTATAATCCGGACGGTTTAAAAAAAATTTGGACTATTGAAATGCAAGCCGAGTACCGCCGCGTAATACCCGTTGGAATTTTTTTCAGTCGAGGTATACTTGACGGGTATATTTCCCTTACACCCACATTCCCCTCTCTCTCTCTCTCTCTTTCCACTGCACTAATTCAAACCCATCGTTAACGCCACCCAATACTACACATAACACAGACGTGTAATCCCTATCTCGATTTGTATAATCACGATCCATAGACGTATATTTTCCAAGTCACACCTAGAGAGAGAGAGAGAGAGAGAGAGAGAGAGAGATTAATTAAGAGAAAGAAGGTGCTTGTTGTTGTGATCTCGCCATGCAACTGCAGCCATGAATACCAAATCAACGCCCCTCGTTACCAAATGCTTCCTTCTCTCTCTCTTCTTCTCTCTCCTCATTTTCCTCTCCTTCTTCTCCATCCAATCCCACAAAAACAAAACCCCCATCACAAACCCACCACCGAAACCCAAACAACCACCCTCCTCCTCCTCCTCCTCCGACCTCAAGATCCGACCCGGCTACACCTCCTACGAATCCTACATCCAACGCCAGCTCAACAAAACCCTCAACCCCAAGCTCCGAAAGGTATGGACCACCCGAGACTGGACCCGAAAGATCAAAGTCTTCACAACCTTCTTCTCTGCCCTAAAGCAAGAAAACCTCCTCTCTAACAATTCAAAGGCTCTCTGCATCGGGGCACGGGTCGGGCAGGAGGTGGAGGCTTTGAAACGGGTCGGAGTTTCCGACTCGGTTGGGATCGACCTGGTCCCTTACCCGCCCCTGGTTATTCGGGGCGACTTCCATCACCAGCCGTTCGATGACGAGACTTTCGATTTCGAGTTTTCTAACGTGTTTGACCACGCGCTGTACCCGGAGAAGTTCGTTGGCGAGATCGAACGGACGTTGAGGCATGGCGGGGTTTGTGTGTTACACGTGGCGCTATCTAGACGGGCCGATAAGTATTCAGCGAATGACTTGTACAGTGTTGGGCCGTTGAAGTCGTTGTTTAAACGGTCGGAGTTGGTTCGGGTTCGGACCGTTGATGGGTTCGGGTTGGATACCGAAGTGGTGTTTCGGAAAAAGAGAAATTTGGTCACAGAGTCATGATTGGAGGGTATTTTTTTTTTAGTTCATTCTTTTTACTTTGATCGGCTTAAAATTCATTCATTTGGGTAAATAATGGTATTGGTTACAATTTTTTTTTTTTTTAATTTTAGAGTTTCTTCTTATTTAATTGGCCTTGGGTTAGGGTCCTTAGGGATTACGTAATTGGTCTTTAGGAGATTTGTCGATCTACTAGTAAGTTCACAGAACACCGTTAGATAAAAAGAGAAACAAAAGAATTTCTTATCGAGAGAGGCTTTGAAACGCTTTTATTTGGGGGTATTTGTTTTAATTCATTCTTCAAGGTCTGGTCATCAATTTCTGTGCATGATCGTTCATACCCGATTCTGTTACATCTCAAGATATTGGTCCTATAATAAAATTGCACCTTCCATCTGTCGAAACCCGACTCATATTGCTTGGTGTCCAATTTTTTGCCCATTTAAAAGCCACGACGGTCGATACTTGACCGCCCCAATCAGTTTATGTGCTCGAGTTGCAAAAAATGACTTCAATAATTCGTGGTCACAACACCCAATTCCATTACTCAGTTACTGTTTCCGGTCCAATTTCGCTATCTAAAATCTTGGTTAATATTTCATCCGTTCCAAAATAATCGCCCACTACGAAAAAAACGTGCAATTTTCTGATAAAAAATATACTGTAATATATTTTTTTGATCTGAAAATTGCACGTTTTTTTTTTCCGTAATGGATGATTATTTTGGAATAGATGAAGAGAAGTGATGGCTGATCGCGAATGGAGGAACTAGCTAGTGACAGTGAAATTAACAACATGGTAATATTCTTGGACCACATGATTGTTCCATTTGCACCTCCACCATCTCCATATTCTCTCTCTCTCTCTCTCTCTCTCTCTCTCTCTCTCTCTCTCTTCCCCCGCTCATGAGGTAGGACCCATATATGACAATTTGCATACGAGCAAAGACTATCAACTGGAGCCGAGAACATACTAGAGACACCATTAATTTGTAATGGGTTCCAGACAGAAAAGATTACAATAATACTAAATAAAGTTTTCTTAATAAAGTGGCAATGTGCGAATAAAGTAAACCAAAGAAATCACCGCCTAAGACAGCTGGACGAACAAGGACGTCCAACCGGACAAGTCAAATATATTTGTTGCTTTTCATTGAAGCAAAAGCAGAAATTAGTAGTAATATTATAAACTCCGTGTCTGTTTAGGAGTTCTAAAGTTGAAGCAATTTTTTAGGGTGTCCCGCTTTTTTGACACAGCACTATGGCAATATTTTGAAAATCGGACCGATAAGCGAATTGGCAAAGGGATTGGATGGACGGTAAGAGGGGTCATGACACCCCCAGTAAAAAAAAAAAATATTATTTTGTATTGCAAGAATAATGTTATTTTTAAAAATGCGTATACTATTTTTTGTATTAAGTATATTGATAAGTGATTAAACGATGAAAATATGTAATTTTTGGATATTAAATATGTTCATGGATGATAAACATATGAAAAATGTGCATCCTTTCAGCTACAAGAAATAATTAATCTTATAATACTTGTACCCTTTTTTATACTAATCACTCCCTCCACTGATAAAGATAATCTACTACCAAAAAATCTCCAATTTTTAGATTAAAAAATAAAGTACTTCCGTGCATTATTTCATACATTTCTTGACATAAAAGTGTAAAAAGTGGATTAAAAGTGTGGAGATAAAATAAATAATCTTAACTCATTTTTACAAAATAAATAATTAAATGTTCGAAAGTTAAAAATGCATAACAAAGTGTAAAAATGTCTTGTTAAGGTAATGAACTTTCTGTTAAATTATTTATTTTTTCGTAACAATCGAAATCTAAAAAGTCAAAATTATTCACTAAAAGCCCTCTAAACTCAGTAACGATGAAAAAAGTTTGAAAATATAATATAAGTTTCCTCTGACTTTACGACGTGTTTGGATGCAGGATATGCACCCGGATACGAGAGGACTCGGATTACATATCCTGGTCCCACCATCATCTCCTGCGTTTGGGTAGCACTTCTTCCTCCCCGATATATTCACTGTTTGGACTGAAAATCAGGCGTGGGGTGGATTTGCGGGTTTTTGGTACGATTCTACCCCTCCAAATCCAGCTTCTACATGTCGGTTGGGTTGTGCGGAATCAGTAGGGTTTCGTTTTCGAGAGAGAAGAAAAAAGAGAGAGGAAGAGAGAAGAGAAAGGAGGTCGCCGTTTTCGAACCGTGTGACTCCATTGCTGCTCATCTCGACTTCCTCTTCAAGCTATTCACTGAGGTATGATGCGTACTCCATTGATAAGCTTCATTTGCGATATAGATCGATAATGGTAGGCCTATTTTTTTGCGAGTTCATCTGGATTTCCATGGAAAATGGTGATTTCTGTGAAGCATAATCTGGGTTTGTGCGAGTTAATCTGGTTTTGTGTGAGTTAATTTGGGTTTCCATGGTCCTTGGTAAATCGATTGAATCTGGGTTTGTTAGCCCTATCTCTGTGCTTGAATCTGTGCTTCGATAGGAGTTTTTTGATCTGAACTCTCTTGAATCTGGGTTTTTTTAATCCAATTTCTGAGCATGAATGTGGGTGTTTGGTACTTAGGTTTTGCCCTAATGTCTGAGCATGAATCTGGGTTTTTAACCCAATGATTTAGCCCTAATGTCTGAGACTGAACTGACTTTGTGAGTTTGTCTGGTACTTAGGTTTTGCCCTAATTTTGCCATTGACTTTACACGTAATTTGGGACTAATTATCTGTATTTTCAGTTAATTAAATTAGTGTATTTTGTTTGCCGTTATTTTGTATTATATTCAATACATGCGATGATTTTCCAAAAAACAGTTCTCCTACTAATGAGATTGTTTGTAGTTTGGTCTAATTTGTTTGGTCTTTTGATTGAGGTATACAGATGGCAAGACTAACTAAACGTGAACGAAGGAAGAAGTTTAAGCGTAAGGTTGTGGTAGCCGCCATATGTTTCATGAGAGTAGTAAATACTACTCTCTTGCTTTACATGTTAGTTATGGATTTGATTGCTGAACGTTTTCGACGAAGGCCTATTCATATGGATCCTAATGTTTACCAACCTCAAATAGACGCACTGCATAGGGTAGTAGGTCGTAATGACAAAGATTGCCACAACCTGTTAAGGGTAAATAGGCACACTTTCATGAGGTTGGTACATTTATTAGAGGAAAGAGGCCTACAGAACTCGAGGAATGTCAATGTTGTTGAGAAAGTTGCTATCTTTCTGTGGATCCTTGCGCACCATAATAAGAATAGGCCTACTAAGTTCCAATTTTTGAGGTCCGGGGAAACAATTAATAGGCATTTCAACGCCGTTCTGTTGGCCGTTTTACGACTTCACAATTCATTGTGGTATCATCCCCAACCGGTTCCTGCTAATGAGCCCGATCCTAGGTGGAAGTGGTTTGAGGTAAAATAACCTTCCTAATTACTTTAATAACATATTATGAAAATATGTTAATTATTTGCGGGTACTAAAATTTGTGGGTGATTTTCATAAACAAAATTGTCTAGGGCCTTTAGACGGTACGTTCATACCTGTCCTCCCCCCAACCGAGGACAAAGCACGGTATAGGTCAAGAAAGGGTGACTATGCGATAATGTCTTAGGAGTTTGTAGTCGAGGACTACAATTCATATATGCCTTGTCCGGTTGGGAAGGATCCGCCACTAACTCGAGAGTCCTACGCAACGCCTTTGTCAGGCCTCATGGGTTGAAAATTCCACAGGGTACGTCAAAACTTTCTATTAAACTACATATCGGATCAATTGTGTGCAATATTTCTTACATAGGCCTTCAAATGAAATTTGTAGGGCGTTATTACCTCGTCGATGCTGGCTACACTAATGGGCCGGGATTATTAGCACCGTACGGGGTCAATGATACCTCATTAACATTTGGAGGCAAAGACACATGCCCCAAAGCTGGGAAGAGTTCTTTAACATGAAGCACTCTGCGGCAAGAAATGTTATATAGAGAGTTTTTGGGGTATTGAAGATGCGATTTGCCATATTGAGATATTGCTCTTACTACCCCATTAGGATTCAATGTCGAATCGTCACCGCGTGTTGCCTTCTCCACAACCTTGTCAAGCGAGAAATGACAGTGGATCCGGTTGAGCTTGAATACACGCAATGGGAGCAACAAAACATGCATGTTATCCCACCAGATGAATACATTACGACCATCGAGCCTACCACCCAATGGACTGAAATGAGGGACAATTTGGCACAACAAATGTACGACCATTGGTTAGCTAATGGTCATCAAGAGTAGCAAATCTTGTATTCTAATCTCCTATTTACACATGTTGAACAATGTTTTACTAATATTTGCGTTGTTCCTTGCTTAGTTATGTAATAACATATTGAATGATTTTGGTTATTTCACTATCTATTTCAAGATGTATTGCTTTATATCATATATATGACTTGTGTTGGGTTGAAATTGGAATTATGTGTCACTTGTTCCATAGCAAAGGCAATGGATAGTCAAGAACAATTCCAATCCAAGCGATCAAAGACTAAGAGTAAGGGCAACGGGGAAAAACAACCTCGTAGGCTTTGGACGGTTAAAGAAGAGGAAGCCTTACTAGCATGCATGCTAGATGAGTTTGCCGATGGGTTGAAGTGGAGAGCCGAAAACGGCTTTAGGTCGGGTTTCTTTGGCGCCATTGAGAAAGCCTTGCAAAAGATGATACCCGGGACTAATATAAGAGCTCAACCAAACATAGAGTCCAAAGTGAAAAATTGGAAGGACAAATATGGTGTGCTAGCGGACTTGTGTCGTATAAGTGGGTTTTCGTTCAACCATGTCACACATATCGTCGAAGTAGATGATGAGAATGTGTGGGAGGAATATGAGAAGGTCAATTTCGAAAACCCATTTAACTTTTTACTTACTCACATTGTTCTTCTAAACTATAATGTAAATGTATAGCTTCCAATTTGTACTTGCAGTTCCATCCTAAAGCAAAAGGGATGAACGGCAAGGCTTCCCCATGTACGAGAGTTGGCAAATACTCTTTGGGAAGGATAGGGCAACCGGTGAGTTGGCCGAGGATCCGCTGGAGATTGAAGTTGACGATGTCAATGTTGATGACATAAGCATCAACATTGGCAATAATGAGTGATATACGCCAAGATTTTCAAATGGTGAGTTTGTGCATGTCACTCAAAATTTCTCCAACCTAGGTGGTGGTATGCAAGCTGGTAGCCCGAGCACTCCCACAAGCCATGCCAACACTCCCATGCCGCCATCAGTGGGTGCGAACACTTTGGGGATCAATCCCCCAGCAAAGAAGGCAAAGAAGTTGTCAAGGGCTGATGCAAAACAAGCTACACTTCACGACTTAATTGGGAGTTACATGGCTGATAACAAAGAGGTGATGGGCCAGCTTGTCCATGCGGTTGGGTTTGAGCAACGACTCGCAGATAAGAGAAATGGGGTCTTTCCTGTGCTACAAAAGCTTGACATACCAATGGAGGATCAGTTTGCTGCCAATAGCTTGATATTGGCGACGGATGAAAGGGTTATTGAATTCTATAGCATACCGGAACAAATGAGGCAAGTATGGGTGGGGATGTTATTGGCAGGAAAGCTCGTACAAAAAACCACGTAGGCTTGTGGTTTGGAACATGGACTTGATTTTGGGCCTCATGGCATATAAGTATTTGTAATGAGTGCCGGCGAAACTCTATCTTAGATTTAGGCCAATTACTATGTATGTTTCAGTTATTTTGGGCCACTTTGTGAGTTGGATTTAGGACACTAACTATGTATGTGCTGTTAGGGCAAACTATGTATGTGTTGGATTTAGGACACTAACTATTTATGTGCACATTATTTTGGGCCACTTTTTGTGACTTTGTGCAACGTCAATGGCAAAATTAGGGCAAACTATGATGTACTTGGAAACCATTGTCCTATTAATGTAATGTACTTATGTTTCAGGTTAACTATCAATGATGAAATTAGGGCATCTAGGACAGGTTCTTTGAGGGCAATGATGGAAATCTGAGCCGTGTGTGTGTATGTGTGTGTGTGTGTGTGTGAATGAGTGACTGATTGATGGTAGCTGTTGTTGCTGGTAGTTGCCCAATCTTGAGAACCTTAAGCCCATATTGTATCTATAACAGGGCAATGATGCAAATCCAATAGTTGTACTTATTGTGATTTTGTTGTTACTTTGGCGGGGCAACCTTTATGCAGCCAACAGTACCACATATGATTATATGAGATGACTGAGCCCCAAAAAAAGAGATTGTATTACATTAATAACATAGGCAATGATGAGATTTTTATGAGCCCATTACCACAAATCCAGTTTGTTATAACTTTGTTGATGATTGAACTGTGCTATTGTGGGTTTCTTTAGAACCTAGTGTTGATTGGACTGTGGTTTCTGTACTGAACCTAATTACTGGGGACTTGTAGTACAGGTTATTTTCAGCAGTAATTGGTTATTTTCTGGGCACTTGTTGTGCAGTAATCTGAGCAGTAATATGGTGTTTTGTGGGATGTGTTTTGCCGCAGTTTGGTGTCCACTTTGTTGGTTTTTTTTGGGCACTTGTTCTGCAGTAATCTGGGCAGTTGTTGTGCAGTTTTTTGAGCAGTAATATGGTGTTTTGTGGGCTGTGTTTTACTGCAGTTTGGTGTCCACTTTGTTGGTGTTTTTTGGGCACTTGTTCTGCAGTAATCTAGGCAGTTGTAGTGCAATTTTTTTGAGCAGTAATATGGTGTTTTGTGGGCTGTGTTTTGCTGCAGTTTGGTGTCCACTTTGTTGGTGTTTTTTGGGCACTTGTTCTGCAGTAATCTGGGCAGTTGTAGTGCAGTTTTTTTAGCAGTAATATGGTGTTTTGTGGGATGTGTTTTGCTGCAGTTTGGTGTCCACTTTGTTGGTGTTTTTTGGCCACTTGTTCTGCACTAATCTGGGCAGTTCTAGTGCAGTTTTTTTAGGGTAAATATGGTATTGTGTGGGCTGTGTTTTGCTGTAGTTTGGTGTCCAGTTTGAGGGTGTTTTTTGGCCACTTGTTCTGCAGTAATCTGGGCTGTGTTTTCTGGTTTGGCTATGATGATTTACCTGAGCCTGTTGTAGTGTGTGTGTGTGTGTGAGAGAGTGTGTGTGTGTGTGTGTGAGAGAGAGAGAGAGAGAGAGAGAGAGAGAGAGACTGAATTTGAGTTGCATATTTGGCAGCCCAAATTGCAATAAAACCCAGAAAATAGCATAAGTAAAGTGTCCACAAAACACCATATTACGGCATTAGGATGGTAGTTGCTACTTGGTGATTCTAAGTTGGTAGTTGCTCCTTTTGCAAACTATTGATCATCTTTAACGGCTGTGATGATATTTCACGAAAAATAGGCAAAGCACTCGACAACGCCGAACAATTTATGATGGTCATTGGTTGAATAACTGATAGGCGCGTGATATGCCATATATAAGCGCCTAAGTAGGAGGAGTTGGCGCGTTAGACGTGCGATTTTATGATCATTTTCCTGTTTAATGCGTGCTTGGTAGTGTTTTTGGTATTGTGCATGTTTTTCCAGGTTGAAAGATGTCTTTGGTGCACCTAATGCATGGCTTGAAGTGGAGCTGGGTGTGGGAGTCGAAGGTTGGGCTTGGAATGCTGAAAAGGACGACTTAAGGGGTCGGTATCGATACCCCTGATAGCCGTATCGATACCAGTTGGTTATGAAGAGCGCAATTTCGTCCAGAATGTTTAGTATCGATACCCCTGAAAAGGGTATCGATACCTACGTCGTACGCGGAAGAATGAGATAAGGGTTCGGTAGCGATACCCTTATTAGGGGTATCGATACCGAGAGCTTTCGGAAGCATCAGATTGGATACTACGTCGTTTTGATGGTCGTAGAACTAATTCTTTAACGATTTTATTCGGTTTTTATTAGGATTAGGAGTGTTAGTATAAATACCTAAGTTAAAACCCATTCTGGGGTTCCACAATTTTTACCTAGGTTTTTAGTTTACAAGTTTTCGGCTCCAGATCTGAAGTTCTTCGTTCGTTGTTACGCTTTCAAGTTCTAGTACCAGAATTCCAGGATTTGTTTTGCAGATTATTTGTCAAGATTAACTTTGCCTTTGCAATTACGGTATTAGTTTTCATTGGTTTTATATCTTATTTATTCAAAGCATGATTAGTTTTAGTTTCAATTCATCTTCTGCAATTAATTTCAATATGTGTGAGTAGTCGTATTGAGTACGGCCGTGGGACAAAGGTGTTCCGTGGCTAGGCTAATTCATATTTTACCTCGGTGCCGAATTACTTTAATTAATGCGCAGTTTTTGAATACGGAATTTTTCTAGCAAACAAAACCCGGGCATCGCCCGTTCCACATGCGCGCAGGAATCGGTGACAAGTGTTGTGCACTTGTTAGAAACTATTCTCATATTTTTAAACCTATTAATTGAACCATTGTGGCCCGAGTGAACATGAATTAGGCTAGCTGTGGGCACCGTAGTACCCTCGGGTGTGCTCTTCTGTTTAAATTCAGAGTTCAGAAATTAGATTAGGTTAATTTAGTTAATTAATCAAACCAATTGAGCAAGGGGTGGCTACCTGAGAGCCAATTACAAACGTAGAACTAGCATTGTTTGAGTTAAACACCGTAGACCGTCTCTGTGGTTCGACTCCGGTACTTCCGGATTTATTGTGCTGCACCGGTCGATAGTCCTACGCTTGGGACGAAATCTTAGTTAATTTTTAATCACCCGAACGGTCAAGCATTTTTGGCGCCGTTGCCGGGGACGGTGACGTGTGTTCAAACGGTGTTAGTTTAGCATTTTTTTTTATTTTAGTAGAGTCATCATAGGTAGAGATAAGCAAGTTGTACGTAAGCCTGATCCTCTCTATTACCGTGATCGTACTAATCGCTTGGTGAAGATAGAGAGCAGGTCGAGTCAGTCAGAGCCTTCAAATTCTTCGTCAAAGTCAGTAGAGAGTCGGTCGGAGTCCATTCCCATTAGTGGACTCTACATAGATTTACCTGTCGAGTCAGTCAATTTCGATAATCCGCTTTATCAGTCAGAGTCAGAGTCAGTTTCCGAACCAGAATCTTTTGAGATGGGAGACCAGGAGGTAATTCAACAACCATCGTTGAGGCAGCACTTGAATCCCGAGAGGACCACTCCTCCCGGGCCGATTGTGTTTCCTCGAGAGACATAGGAGGCACGCAATGCCTTCACTGTAAAACCTGGTGTCCTGAATAGCCTCCCTAACTTTTATGGGAGAGAGTCTGATGATCCGTACGAACATGTGCGGACGTTTGAGGGGTTAGTGCGCAACCTGGCGTCTACTACCCAATACGACAATGCCTGCCTCAAGCTGTTTGAGGCAACTTTAAAAGATGGCGCACTTAGATGGTTCAGAATGCAAAAGCCTCAGTCCTTCACCACATGGGCGCATGTGCGTGACGCGTTTTACAGAAAATATTTTTCTGAGGCTAAAACTAATAGTTTAAGGCGTAAAATCCAAAGCTTTAGGCAAGAGAGGGGAGAGTCTTTTGTAAAGGCATGGGAGCGGTTCAAAGATTTGCTCCTAAGAATGCCACACCCTGGTTTTGAGAAGATACAGTTGGTCGAATTCTTTCACCTGGGTCTCAACGCTGAGACAATCCAGCACATAGAGTATTCGTGTAAAGGGGACGACTTCTTGTCCAAAACTGCGGATGAGGGTTGGGATTTTCTGGATGACCTAGCAGATAGGCAGAGGGCGTTAGAACCCTCTGATTTTGATCGGTCCGGACCTTTTGGGTCCAATGTTATCCCTGTTACCATTCGTGACCAGCGACTCCAGGCCCAGGTTGAAAAAATGGCGCAAAAACTAGAGGAATTAGAAGTTAGGCAGACTCGTCCAGTGCAAGAGGTCAGTATAGAGGAAGTCTGTGTGTGGTGTGAGTGTAAGGGGCACATTGCAACTGCATGCCCCGGATTTTTAGCCGCTAAGGGAGCAGGTCAGAATAATCAGGAAGAGGTAAATGCTGTGAGGAATTGGGACACTTACTCAAATACGTATAACCCGGGATGGAGAGATCATTCCAAAGACTGGTGGTCGGACCCTAGACCCGTAGGTGGAGGTCAAGCGCAACCCCTTGCGCCGCCTCCGCCGCAACAGTTTCATCAGTCCCAAGCACCCAGGCCCCCGCAGGGCCAAGTCATTCCTTACAACTACCAACCACAGCAAGGCAGGGGGGGAGGTCCATCCACTCGTGGGCCGCCCCCAGGTTATGCACAGACTGCACCACCCCGTTTTGAGGATTCCATGAATTCCCTAATGCAGTCTCAGCTGACATTTCAGACTGATACTAGGCAGCAAATTGGGGCCCTTACGGCCCAAATGACGCAACTCACTGCGGTGATCAGTCAAATGCAACAAGAGAAGGGTAGGTTTCCGGCCCAAGGTAGTCAAGGTGGTGCCCATTATGTGGGAAATTCTTCGGGTCCCAATGTTCAAGGGAAAAATCAGGAAGAGGCTAAAGCAGTTACCATTCTTAGGAGTGGTAAAACGATTGATAAGACCATTCAGCCAACACTAAGACAGGCTCCACCCCCGGAGCCAGTTATTGAGCCTGAGGTCATTTTTGATACTGCTAAGGTGCCTCGGGAGGTAGTAGAAGCGAGAGAGGAGTCACCTGAGGTGGTGGTGCCTGCAGCTGCAGCCCCCACGACTCCACCACCGCCAGCTGTACCAGTAGCTCCATTTCCCCAACGACTGGCGGTGAGACCCAAGCAAACCATGAACAGCAAAATGATTGAGATGTTTAACAAGGTTCAATTCCCCATCACCCTTATGGAGGCGATTGAATCATTTCCCCAGTGTGCTAAGGTATTAAAGGACCTCTGCACACCAAAGCGCAAGAGTCAGAACAATGTGGTTCTGACCGAGGTAGTGAGCTCCATTATTGAGACTGAGATTCCTGCCAAGTGCAAGGATCCAGGGTGTCCCACCATTCCCATAACCATAGCAGGTCAGAGTTTTGACAAGGCATTGTTGGATTTGGGAGCGAGTGTTAATTTGCTCCCTTATTCAGCATACTTGAGATTGGGCCTAGGCGACCTCAGTGAGACTCCAGTCACTCTACAGTTGGCTGACCGGAGTATTAGAGTGCCCAAGGGAGTGGTAGAGGATGTGTTGATCCGGGTAGGGGAGTTTCAATTCCCCGCTGATTTCATTGTTTTAGACATTAGTCCCGGTCGTGAGACTTTAGAGAAGACTCCCATCATCTTGGGGCGTCCCTTCCTAGCCACCTCCAATGCTGTTATGAACTGCAAAACTGGCAAGGTCCAGTTATCTGTCGGTGAGGAGAGAATGGAGGTGGATGTTTTCAGTGTCAGTACATTAGAGGATGATGAGGAGGTGGAGGAGTTGTGTCTGATTGACACGTTAGTTCAGGAGCATATCGATACAGTCCTGTATAAGGACCCCTTGGAGGTTGCTCGTACCTCTGAGGAAATATCATTTTTAGACTCAGCAGAGGATGTGAATTTGTTAGAGTTGCTAGATGTCGAGGAGTCTGCGGTATGTTTGGTCGACACGCTCGTTAAGGAGCATGTCGACAATGTGTTGTTTAAAGATCCTCTGGAAGTTGCTCTTACCGCTGAAGAGCAATCATTTTTAGATTCTCCAGAAATTGGTAGTTTGATGGATTTGTTAGCAACGGGAGATTTGTGCGGAGTCGCTTGGGACCCAGGCCCTGAGCCATTGTTGGTCCAACCGCCTGAGTTGGGTTTAGAACCACTGTCAGACTGGGTTAAACATGCTTGTTTTCGGAGTAATAATACTTATGCGGTAGAGGTTCCCTCGTCCCTCGGAGTGGAGCAAGAGAGGGAAGTGTTAGACATGTGGACAGAACACATAGGAGCAGCAAGCTGGACTGCATCTGATTATGTTGTAGAAGAGGTAATCAAGTGGGAAGGAAGCAACGAGCTTCTTATTGAATGTCTTCCTTTTGAGTCTTTCCCTTCTAGGCAACCAGACTCTGTTGGGGTGAGCTCACTTGAACAACCAGTCTTAAAGGAAGTGCAACATGTTGACTTCCTCGGTGTTGACAAGTTTGATTTTGTTTATCATCCGTCTATTATAAAATTTGTCAACTGCCTGAAACTTGATTTGGTCTTACGGGAGCATTCGAAGATGCGTCCATCTTTAAGACGAATTCGACAATTGCTTTACTCGAAGTATCTTTTCTTGTGGTCTGGCCGAGTTCAATTTTTAGTGCAAAGCTTAGCGTGGGGTGGTGCATTCATGGGATTCATCTTTGTGGACTTGATTAATTTTCGAATTCCACGTTTCAAAGATCTCTCTCTCTCCCAATTAAAATGAATTAAAAAAACAAAAGTTTTTTTTTTCGGTCCGGTATAGCCACCTAATTTCTAGCCTTAAATTTGTGTATCTGGGTTTCGAACAATCTTATTGCCGTGTCTCGGATAGTCATAAAAGACGAGTGGCTCTGATTTCTTTAAGGAACAACCTTGAGTAATTTAACCTGTTGAGTCATGACTTACCCGGGATTGTTATGATGACCTTCTCTACACAAATTTAAGTGAGAAATTAGGGAGAAAAGTAGTACCCGTGTCTTTCACGTGACGGAAGTGGTGGTGTATTTTCTTTTTCTGTTCTTGTTTTTTTTTTTTGGTTTTTCTGTGTACGCCCGGATACCACGTGCCGGGCTAGACTGACGTGTTTTGCAGGTTGCACGGTGAGCGTACCTGAAATTCCTCGTATATCGGCCGAGGTCATGGTGGTTGGCTGCCACCCGGAGGTCCAGTTCTTCCCCTTGTTCTTTCAATTTTAATGTCTCCATGCTCTGGGGACATAGCATGTTCTAAGTTGGGGGGAGGGTGTAAACTTCGTACATGTTTTTCATTTTGTTTTGTTTTTCCAAAAAAAAAAAAAAAAAAAAAAAAAAAAAAAAAAAGGAATTTGGATGTTTGGGGTGTAACTATTCTTGGTTGATGACAGTCACTGTAGTGTTCTGAGAAGCTATTGATTGGGTTGAGTTGCATCCTAATGTCCGAGTCCTTTGTGTTTTGTGGGTTATCACTGCTGAAAACCTTCACGAGACTTCACTCGTCCTACCGGGGCCGCCCGGGGGTTTAAAAGATCTATCCTTTTATTTATGTGTTTTATTCTTTTCGTTGCTCGGGACGAGCAACGCCTAAGTTGGGGGGTGTGATAGGCGCGTGATATGCCATATATAAGCGCCTAAGTAGGAGGAGTTGGCGCGTTAGACGTGCGATTTTATGATCATTTTCCTGTTTAATGCGTGCTTGGTAGTGTTTTTGGTATTGTGCATGTTTTTCCAGGTTGAAAGATGTCTTTGGTGCACCTAATGCATGGCTTGAAGTGGAGCTGGGCGTGGGAGTCGAAGGTTGGGCTTGGAATGCTGAAAAGGACGGCTTAAGGGGTCGGTATCGATACCCCTGATAGCCGTATCGATACTAGTTGGTTATGAAGAGCGCAATTTCGTCCAGAATGTTTAGTATCGATACCCCTGAAAAGGGTATCGATACCTACGTCGTACGCGGAAGAAGGAGATAAGGGTTCGGTAGCGATACCCTTATTAGGGGTATCGATACCGAGAGCTTTCGGAAGCATCAGATTGGATACTACGTCGTTTTGATGGTCGTAGAACTAATTCTTTAACGATTTTATTCGGTTTTTATTAGGATTAGGAGTGTTAGTATAAATACCTAAGTTAAAACCCATTCTGGGGTTCCACAATTTTTACCTAGGTTTTTAGTTTACAAGTTTTCGGCTCCAGATCTGAAGTTCTTCGTTCGTTGTTACGCTTTCAAGTTCTAGTACCAGAATTCCAGGATTTGTTTTGCAGATTATTTGTCAAGATTAACTTTGCCTTTGCAATTACGGTATTAGTTTTCATTGGTTTTATATCTTATTTATTCAAAGCATGATTAGTTTTAGTTTCAATTCATCTTCTGTAATTAATTTCAATATGTGTGAGTAGTCGTATTGAGTACGGCCGCGGGACAAAGGTGTTCCGTGGCTAGGCTAATTCATATTTTACCTCGGTGCCGAATTACTTTAATTAATGCGCAGTTTTTGAATACGGAATTTTTCTAGCAAACAAAACCCGGGCATCGCCCGTTCCACATGCGCGCAGGAATCGGTGACAAGTGTTGTGCACTTGTTAGAAACTATTCTCATATTTTTAAACCTATTAATTGAACCATTGTGGCCCGAGTGAACATGAATTAGGCTAGCTGTGGGCACCGTAGTACCCTCGGGTGTGCTCTTCTGTTTAAATTCAGAGTTCAGAAATTAGATTAGGTTAATTTAGTTAATTAATCAAACCAATTGAGCAAGGGGTGGCTACCTGAGAGCCAATTACAAACGTAGAACTAGCATTGTTTGAGTTAAACACCGTAGACCGTCTCTGTGGTTCGACTCCGGTACTTCCGGATTTATTGTGCTGCACCGGTCGATAGTCCTACGCTTGGGACGAAATCTTAGTTAATTTTTAATCACCCGAACGGTCAAGCAATAACCTTTTGGCAACATAATTTGTTGTTCGACTTGTGCAATGTGTGCCGGTGCCAGTCAAAATCTGAGCCGACTTTCCTTGACTTCCCCATATATGCACTCTTTACTATTTGTTAATGTCATCATTGTTGTTTTCATTTTAGATTATTGAATGACAGGTCAAGTCGTATTGGGCAGGTCAAAATTATTGAATAGCATTGTTAAATTTCCATACGGAGAGTTTCTGAGTGAGAGAGATGCAATCGGCTCAAACAAAGTGACGGTGGTTCAACATCCCGAAGTGACGGAACAATTTCCTTTCTTGTAATTTTCTTGTTAGGTTTTGTATGTTGTATTCTGTTAGCACTATTTGTCGATTCAGAATGAAGTAGTATGTTCAACATTATGTAAATTTAACTATTAAGTTCAACATTATGTAAATTTAACTATTAAATGAAATGCAGACTTTATTTCTAAGACAAACATAAATTATGATTTAAATATGAGCAATTACTTGAAATACAATACAATACTAGAACACAAAGACACGGTTAAAATTAAAAGCTGACTCAGAAATTATGTTTAGTTCTTCACATAGCCGACTACTTCAATCTTCATCGGGGCAACCCTTTTGGAATGTGACGCAATAGTTCCAGCGACTGTAATTGGGATTTTTTTTCTCATTCCAATTTGCAAAGTGTGTATGATCCTACATTAAAATTTGAACCATTTATCAAAATTATATTAAGTAAGATAACAGAAAAAATTTAACTCACCATTCAATAACATAACGCCAAAAAAGAAGATAACATAAAAAAATAAAAAAATAAACTTAACCTACTCACCTTACAAATGAAATAATTATTTGTGTTTTACAAATTTCACAAATTTTCACATAATAAATAATTTATTAATTTATTTTACGGATTTTTTTTTTTAAACTTGTAACTTGGTTTCAATATTTTTATGTATTTATTGTGTATTTTTGTAATTAGTATGTACAATTATTATGTATTTGTTGTGATTATAATCAAATTAATCCATTTTCTTTATTAAAATAATAAACTAGGGGCAATTAAGTCATTTGGCCTCTTATTTATCAAATCCACCTTCCAAATCTCCTTCTCAAAATACCATCCAAACACCTCATATATAAATCCACCCTTCTTAGGAGGTGGGGCTACCCTCATTACAAATCCACCTTCAAATTCGCCCTCATTATAAATTCACCCAAAATCAAATCCGGCATCCAAACAGGCCGTTAGTGTCTTGAAGGTCGTCTTTTCTGTATTTTAAGACTTTGATCAATATTTTTATACTTTTCCGATACTTTCATTGGGATAGATGACTAATTCCATAAATCTTAAAGAAAAGGTTAACATATAACAATCTGAACATCAATAATACCCAGCGTTGAAAAATCACTTAACATAATAAAATTTTGACTAAAAGCAGCAAACCACAATACCTCAAATCAACAAAAATATTCCAAAGTAACCAAGAAAAACACACTAGTGAATAGTGATCCTTTGGAAAATATATGGTCAATCCAACAGTGTAAGTTTTACGTCAATTTTCCTCTGCTTTCTCTCAACAAAGAACCAACAACAACTACATAATATCAATGGAAACTGGGTGAATTATACAGTTATGGCTAGGAACCATAGTTATATAGCACTCGGATTAGTCTTCATGTAATGAGATTTCCCGCCTTCGAATTCCAATGGACAGCCGCCACGAATCGAGGACGGATGCCGACAGCAATGAAGCAAGGAACCACTGGACTGAATGTGTCCAGTAAGGGGTGCACCGTGGTCCGTACCCTATTTTCCGAACTGCGGCTCGTGCGTAATTATCTGCTGATGGGATGAAGAACGACGATTTTTCAATCAACGCAATTTGAGAAGCCATTTTCGTCGAAACATATAACGGTACCTGAAATTGGAAGAACCACAGTAAGAGCATCTGCACCGGTATTTGCCATTTTCTGTTCTAATTCTCATTTTTGAGCCATGAATAGTGTCATTTTGCCAAAAAAAAAAAAAGAAGAAAAAAGATTGCAACTTGAGCCTGCATCCATTAGTCATTTCGCCATAAAAAGAGAGGCAATTTTGCTATTTTATAGGAAATTTGTTGCCATTTTTTTGTTATGGATGTGACATTTTTTTGTCATTTTGTTGCCATTTTTGACAAATGACAACACATTTCCTTCCATTTTTTAAAACGGTGTGGTTGCTTTAGCATGTAGAAATAATGTGGTGCACAATCATTTAATTTGCTTTGTGCGAGCTAATAAATGCAATTCATTTGACGGAAGTGAGCTTGAAAGAGTGGTAGTGAGCATTGGTAACAAACATTAAAGACTCTACTAAGTACTTACAAGTGGTTGGCAGCCCAAGTGGTAAGGGTCTTGTTTGCCTCACAATGTGCCAAGTTTCAGATTCCCCGCCCCAATTCTTGCTATGTAAAAAGAAAAAAGGAAAAAAAAAAAAGAAAAAAAGAAAAGAGACTCTACTTGTGGTTTTTTCTCCATTAAAAAAAAGTGTTTAAAATGTGAAAATGCTAGAGACACAATGCCTCAAGCACAACGCAGAACACAGCCGCTGATGTGGTGTGACATGTAGGACTGGTGGGGCCACCACTTAACACTGCAAAAAAAAAACTCAAACCCAAAAACGTGGAGATCCACAAAGAGAGAGAGAGGATTGACCCACCGCCCACCACCACCACCACCACTGCACCGACGACAAACTTTGATCTAGAGAGAGGGGATTGACGGGGTGAAGCAGACTAGATTGGGGATTTCGAACTAGATCGACGAGCTCAACTCCCTCTTCTCTTTCTTTTGGAGAAGGAACGGTTAACTTAAACAAACCCAAGATCTTAAATCTGGTGCTGTGAATTTTTTCGTTCAATTTTGGCGAATTTGTGAGTAGAACAGAGCAAACAGGACAAGTTTTTAGCATAAAGAACCCAGGAAACGAATCAAGGGAGGTTTTGGAACATAGCGTTGTGTTTGAGACGTTGTGTCTCTAGCATTTTCGTTTATAATGCTGTGTTTACGGAGTATGATATATAAATTTTTCAGAGATTGGACAAGGGGATAAGAAGTTTTGTTATCATCAGTTGTTGGTAACTTAGGTTTATAAGCCAGCTTTACCCTTACCTCGATTAATTTGGAGAACTAATCTCGCCTTTTAATAGCAAGGAGTCTATTTATAACTTATTAAAAAAAAATAGCACCTGGGATTGAGGTTTCGAAATTGAGAATTTAGGAGAGAGCAAATACCTAAGTATTGATAACCAGCCCAATTGATAACCAGCCCAACCCCTTGAGGTTAAGGGGATAACAAGCTTTTGTTGGGTTTCAGAAGTCACACACGCACTAAACACACATACCACAATTGAGAAAAACTCTTTCTATATAAGTCGCATACACAGAAATGAAAAAACTTTGGGGGGAGAACCTTCGACTCCCCTTCTTTCGGACCTTACCTCACTCAGACTACATTGCAAACCCACGCCCTCTGTGTGTGTGTGTGTTTGTGTGTGTAAATACACATAGAAAAGATACAAAAATGAGTCATAGCCTTAACGGCGAATGCATGAATGTGGTTGAGGAGTAGCTACACACACTAAGGAAATTATCCTCTACTTTTGGCTCATCAAACATTAGGAGGAATATTCTTACCAAGTCAACAATCACCCCATCTGACTAGTTGTGAAAGCCAAACAATTGCCACTCTAGCATATATTAGTCCTAAGAATCATCTGCTAAGAATTATCTAAGCATCCCTTTCTCACACCATATGGTCTCACATATCGCCTGGGAAGAGGCTGACTGTTGTGTCCATTGAATCACCGAATTCCTAGTCAAGCTTTATCGCACCCCCAAACTGTGATACATAACTTTAGAACGTATACGTGATCTACTAGATCTCTGTGGCTCATACCGACTTCGTTGCTGAAATTCTGCACTCACTGACCGAATTTCTCACGGTCCTCCATGCACAAGGGCAATGTTATGCGCACCCGCTGAACAGTAACTAAAAAATAGTGTCTGTGAAACTTGATGGAGCTGCATCTACTCAACGTCCTCCACATGTCTCTGAATAACTCTGGAATGCCTCGTCATATTCGAACTTGGATGACTCTTATCTCCAACCGATGTCTCAGTAACACTTGCCAGCATCCATTGAAACTTTTCAGGAAAAAATGGAGGGGTCATAACTGTCTCATTTAAAACTCATTCTTCTTCAAGACCAAATTGTTATTTTGATAAAATTCCCAATGTTTGCAAGAATTTACTCCACAATAGAGTCCACTTTTATATGCACTCTTCTGTTGTTGCCTGAGCAACTGTATCACTCCTCGGGATGCCATGATCTGTGTTCGTCCATCATCGAACACTCATGCCCAATCATCAGGACACTATTAAGTGACACCATCTCTCCTTATCATGTGGCCACATATTGGAGAGGATATCAGTCACTAATCAAACTCACAGAGAAAAAGAATCCATGTGATGCAACATCTCCTCAATCATTTCAATTCCTCTTTCTGGAGCTTCTATGAACATCCCTCGACAACCAATTGCTTAGTGTCATTGAAGAATGAAGAAACCAACTAGTGAATGGTGCTTGTTCGTTTATTATGGAAAGGTTTGGGAGGCTTATATGTCAATTGAAAGATTTCTTTTCTTTCAAATGGGTTAACCTGGTGCTCAGTATTTTTAACGAGTTTGCTTTTTCTTAATGTTTTGAAACTTATCAAGTCTTATTCGCGGATCAGGGGACCCTATAGTGCACTTTTGCATGGCTTTGATTCAGTCTAGATAATAGACGATCCGATTAAATTCATTACTCGGATTAAATCAAAGTCGTTCTGTGTGCATCTGCAATTGTTGCTTATCCTGTTCACCTTTTTCAATCACTCATACTACTTGTTCAATGTTAGCCCCGTAAGTCAATACGCTCCACAAGCCTATATAGGTTGTGTTTCCTCCTTCGCGTGCAGCCTGAATCATAACTATATCTCCTGATGATAGGTCTTCATCATCTGATTAATTCAGACCGCCTCCTATCACTGATGGCCATTTTTGCAATCACCCAGGTTGCCCTAATCAACCTCTGATCTCTATAGAGTCTGTCAATGCTTCTCGTAGGGTAGCAATCGTGCACTGTCCATCCTCGTTGGCTCCTTTCGAGGACATCTGCCCCTTTCTTCATCTCTACCAAGTTTCCTAATGCTTCATTGTCCATCGTCGTTCCATTCCCAGAATTCAACTAAAATTCGATGATTCCGAGTCCACCATCGAATATGAAATAGTCCAGTTAGCTATGACCAAGCCTCCGCACAAACCAAACAACAAGTGTTGGCTCCTAAACTTCACATTTGGCCTTCAATTGCCCTTGAAACCCTAAAAAAAAACTATCCAAACTGACCTAAACCATCTCAGACCATTTCGAAACACCTTGAATCGCCTTAAATTGAAACAAATATTAAAATAATTGGTCTAAACCAGCCTTATTTAGGCAAAAAAATAACATGAAATGGGTTTAAAATGTCCCAAACCATTTCAAAGAACCAGCAGAACTGGTCCACAACAACCACTAACCAGCCTTAAACCATCTGAACTACTTTGGAACTCCCCTATATACCAGACAAAAATGGCCCTGAACTGGCCTTTACAAGCGTAAAAAAGCTCCGTAATAGAGATAAACCACCCAAATACTAGGGTAAAGCCAGTCGGGCCAAAAAAATGCCGGGTATATCTTCGATTCAGCCAATATGCATGGTTCCGTGTAGAAGTGTCGCCACGTCAGCGTTGACAGCTGACATGGATGGTTGACTTCTGACATGGACTGCCACGCAGCGTGTGACAAATGACGTGGTAGTGATGAGCTTGCAACTTCAATCTCCTTAATGTCATAGCACTACATCAGCACTGACTAACGGCAAACGTATAGACCTTTTGGATTGAATTTCCTTATCACACATTTTGACAGAGTTTAACGCTAAGTATATAGACCCTACAGAAATGTATGATAGCTAAATAATTAATCTCTCTGGATGGGGGAGAGGCAACAGCCCATATATATGTATTGGACAATGGTCACCTCGGTAATAACCTTTTGGATTGAATTTCCTTTGAGCTAAAATCAAAATATAGTAGTTCTGAAGATGGAGAGGATCATCTCGCGACTCCATCCAAATTTACTGAATTTAGAATATTGAATTTACCGAATTTAGTAGACCTTACAATTTAGGCCAAGTTTCTCAAATTTACTAAATTTTAAATTGAATTTAAACGAATTTAGTAGGCTTTACAATTCAGATTGTGTCATATCGTTATTTGTACTGGGGTTGTTTCAACAACCTTACTTTAAAGCAATCCACCCCCATCAATAAAAACAAGTAAATGAAACCCACCCACCTGGTAAAATTTCAAGTGATACACATGAAACAACGGTTCAAAAGTAGTAATATGTGACAGTTGGGGGTCTCCAAAAAAACAGATTGAGAGGGTTTCAAGAAACAATTACTAATATTTCCATGATGCCATCAAGAAGTTGGATAAAAACAAATAAAAGAAAAACAGTCAACACTAGAAATGGTCGTCTAAAAAAATGATGATACATGTAGAGGTGTTTTTCCCGGCTATATTATTTGGGAGTGTTTGGTACCAGAAAAGTTTCTCATAAAATCAACCAGAAAATCCATTCAACGGGCGAAATCCACCCGGTTACAGTGTACCACCCCAGTGTACCGGGTGGATTTTACTTGTTGGATGCATTTTCCAGTGTACCGGGTGGATTTCACCTCTTGTATGCATTTTCTAGGTGATTTTATGGGAAACTTTTCTGGGACCTCATATTATTTTGTTTGTGGTTTATTTTATTTTATTTTTTAAAAATTTCACCTTTGTTGATTTTGTGACGATTTTTTTTGGATTAATGGTTTATCTTGATGAGAGATATATGAAATGTACAATATAAAAATGAAAACCTTACAAATGTTCCCTAGAGATAAAATTAATCCAAAACAAATTATTTTTGGATTATTGTTGTATTTTATTATTATTATTATTTTTTATTTCTTTTGTCACTAAGACGAACCAATATTCTACAATTAGTTGACAAAAAACCAACAAAGGCGAAACAAATTCGAATAAATACAGAAAGTAATCCAAAAAGAAAACTAAGCCAAAACATCCGTTTCCTGAATTTATATAAATTGATTTATTGTTTTTTTTATTAATCTTTATTTTTTTATGTTGATTTTTATTATTTGTCGATAATAATTCTCGATTCATTTGTACCTGGCACTGCACATCTATCCCAAACTGCTTGTATTCCACGTACAGGCTTCTTGAAAATTGATCAACATATCTGCATATATGTTTCACCACCCCATGACAGAAATTAGAGGGACAAATTACAAAAATTAAAGTAGAACTAAGGGCTCCTTTGGCAAAAAAGAAACGAATCTATAAAACACATAAACTTGACGCAAAACTAAAAAATACAAAAAAAAATTTAATAAAAAAAAACGAAAAAATAAAAAAACTAGATCTGAACTTTTTGGCCAAAGGAGCCCTAACTTTAAGAACAGTCTTGTAGATTCCACGGATTCCAAATTATTGGCGTCTGATTGAGAATCTGTGGAATGCATTAATTAATTTGCCGACCAGTGTAGCATGTACATTACCATCATTTGAGAATGTTTTGTAAACCTAACAAACATTTGAACAAACTAGCTACTAAGAAAGTAAGAATACATTTTTAAGTGCAAAAAAAGAAATCAATTGCATGAAAAAATACTACGTTTTGATGATCACTTGTGTTTTTATAAACCATTAACCTGAACATTTTTTTTTTTTTTTTAAAAAAAACTGATTAAAAAATAGATTATGTTTTTCAAAAAAGTGATTCGGAAAATAGAATCACCTGCCGAACAAAAGTTTCCTCTAAATCGCCACAAAAAGCGCTCCATATACTTTTAGAATATTCTGTCATATCATGGACGGAATGTGAAAGTGTATGAGCAAGAGCGACCACCCAACTAAATTCAAAATTTTATTAATTTTGTACGCAACTAGTTTTCGAAAATTTAAAACGAGCCCAACAATCAATTTAAAAAAAAAGTTTTACTAGTAACCTCTATCCTAATATTGTATGCATTAGTTTTTTTTTTTATAATAAAAGTATAACACTGAGTTCCACGTTTTTTAATTTTAAAATGGATATATATAATAAATGACTGTATGCATCTATAATAGTATTTCCAATGGGTTTGTTATTTAGTTAGAAAACGTATGCCATAATATTCTTGTAATTTGTATAGACAATTTTTTTAGACTTCCGTCCAAATATTAAAATTCTGCGTTGGTCTCACTTTCTTTCTCACAATAATAAAGAAAAATGAGAGTAAGGTGAGGGGTCATACGCTTTGGTAGCAGCATAGATAGCGTAGAGAGGATGAGAAGGAACAACAATAGCAGCACCTGACCCAATACTAACAATAGCACCTCTCTTCCTTTCCACCATCCCTCCTAAAACAGCTCTTGTAACCCTAGTTGTACCTTCCAAGTTAACCCTAACCACTTTCCTCCACACCTCCTCCTCCACCTCGCCGAAAAACCTCGCCCCCGGGTACGAAACACCCACATTATTCACCAGAACACCCACGTCCAACCCTCTCACCACCTCCTCCACCACCCCAACTCCCGCCGCGACGTCGTCACCCGAAAAATCTAGCACCACCACCTTGACTTTTGTATATGGGTACTTGGCCTGAATTTCACGGGAGACTGATTTCAGTTTTTGGGGGTTCCTGCTTACTAGGATGAGGTTGAGGCCATTTTGGGCCAGTTGGAAAGCAAAGGCCTTTCCAATGCCGTCAGTGGATCCAGTGATGAGAGCCCATGAACCGTATTTCTTGAGGTTTTTGGGAGGCCTGAGGAGTGTGATGAAGAGCCATTTGAGGAGAGAGATGGTTTGTTTGAGGAGAGAGAGGAAGCCAAGAGAGGAGAGAAGGAGTATCCATAGGGGTTGGGCTTGTAGGTGTTCAATGCAAGTTGAGAACATAAACATCTTTTCTATGTTACGAGGAAAACTTAATAGTAATACTCTATTTATATAGAGGAGGGTGTATGGGAATTTATTCGTTTTTCCGGGACCATTATATTTCTTACCAAGCTAATGTTTTTTTTTTTTTTTGTCATTCGTCATTCTTAGTCTATCAAGCTACATAAAGATAATGCATTTTTTTTATTTTATCATTATTAGCTTGCCAAAAGTCGAAACAGTGCTTTATCATTAACATAAAACAAAGAATTTATATCAAACAACTAGTCTTCTAGTCAAAGGCAATTTTTGCACCGCCAAAATGTGTCGTGGAATAGTGGATCCCAAATATCACGCAATAACTTTTCCCCTCCCAGAGCATCTTTAATTCTTATCCATTTTTTCTGCCCCAAACTCAAAATTTGAGTAAAAAGTTTAAAACTCATCTCTAATGGCATACCCATTTCTCTACCAATTTTCTTACCCAAATCCATACACATAAACACCTCTTTCCGCTTTCTTATAATTTATAGGGTAAATTTCACTTACCTCCTCTGAGGATTCTGACAAATACAGAAACCTCCTCTGAGATTTCTGAAATTACAATTGATTTCTGAAATTTCACTTACCTCCTCTGAAATTACAATGACAAATACAGAAACCTCCTCTGAGATTTCTTATAATTAATTTTTCACCAATATTTTTTTCTTAATTTTAAAGATATAGAATCCAATAATACGGTTGCGGCCCCATTCCTCCTTCGCTCACCTTCTAATCCCTCGACTTAAGCGAATTCTCAATGATGACATCTTTCAGAACCACGCCGACGATCAGGCAGTCAGTGGCGTAGCCAGAAAATTGTTCCATCAAGGACACAATTTATAAATGCCAATACTTTTGTTGTGAAAAAAAAAAAAAAAACTCTTCTTAAAGAATCTAACATGGTTTGATTTTCATTTGAAATGAGTCTTGTTTGACTTACATTTTATGAACAGATGTTCCTCTTAGCCTATTTTGTTAAAGAATCTAATAGGGGTTCCTAAACACGTTATAGTTCGTGGCAAAAATCCACTTAATTAAGGCTTCTTTGTGAGCAATTAGTTGCACAGTGGTTCTGGGGGCAACACCATGTGATGCCCTAACACCCTTTTTCATTACTTTTTTTTTATCGGCATTCATCACATATTCATTTAGGACTCATATATTTAGCCTTAAGTCTAACATAAATATGCACAGGAGAATGACATTATAACACCAAGTAATGGCGCCCCAAGATCACTAATTAGTTTTTTGCATTAAAAGTAATGTATATTTTTCTAAAAAAAAAAAAACCTTCCAAAAATTTAGTGTGGGCACATGCCCACACTGGCCTATATTTGGCTCCGCCACTGCAGGCAGTGGCTGTCGAAGGATGATGGCGACCAACCAAAACATAAGTATAGCATTTATGGTACGTGAGATTAATTTTTGGGTCCCATACTAATGAAATGTGAAATATCGAGAGAATAAAATACAAACGACCCGATAGTACAAAATACAAACGAAGTAAATAGTCCCACAATATTTCACTAACCAAATCAAAACGTTGAAATTAAGTTACGTAATGCTCATGCAAGACCGTAACCGAAATGAGAGCGTGCAAGCGCATTCTGAAAACCTTACAAATTACACGAGACAGAGAATTGAGAGAGGGTACAAAAAAAGAATTCTGAGATGAAGCGAAGAGTCCTACCAAAGAGTTATGTGTGACACAGACTCATAGTAATCATATTCACAGATAATCCCCTATAAATTAATTACTCCATGTGTATCAATTTGCTGGTCTCTTTTCACTGTTTGGGACCTCTCACAAAATTATCTATATCTTCTAATTCATACAATACTTATTACATCCAATATGAACCTTGTTTGATAGATCTCAGTGAATTTCATTAAATAAATTTTTTGAAATCATAAAAGACATTATAGACTGATGAAATATAGAGAATTGTTTGAATGACACGACTGTCCAAACGGACCAGCAATTTGGGACGGGGGAGTAATTGATCTCTTTTTTTTAATTAATTGATCAATTATTATCCAATTTAATTTATCTCCTTCACTATTACTATAATTTTGGTGTCCCATGTTACTCTCACAATTACTCAGGTAGTTCGAAGAAGTTGAGGCCCTAGCACCTATTTACGGCGCCCTTATTTATAAACATACCAAACATCTCTTCACTAATTGCCAACTACCACAAAAGGTGTAAATTAATTACTAGGTAGTAATAAACATGAGAATAGGGTGGATGGCTTCAGGTACTCTTTTGCCAAATGGATGCTTGGAGTATTATTTATTGAGGCTTTTCATGATTAGTGGTCTCTAAACGAATCATCAATTACAATGACTCATAAATGAGTGAGATGTTGACAAGCCACCCAACCTGCACATGCCATATTGCCCATTTTTTGAGTGTTTCCTTTACACTACAAAACAAATTAAATCTGGAACGTCCAAAAAAACGTTTGGACGGCCCCGATGAGGTGGGGTGCAATTGGGGTACCCATATGTGGTGTACCCATAACACTATTCTTTAGCGACACCCTAGTGACAACGTGTCACTAAAAGTGCGTTGCTAAATGGTATTCAGTGACAGCTTTTTGTACTAAGTTGTCACTAATTACAGAATTAGTGACAACACATTAAAAAATTGTCACTAATACTCTTTTAGTGACAATTTAGTGACATAATCATTGTCACTAAAGATCAATTTTTTTGTAGTGTTAACAACTCATGCTTTTCGAGTCAACTTGTGTGCGCTTGATCAATTTTTGAGAGAATGACTCGATCGTCCACTATTGAGAGACTCGATAGTGCTTATGATGTTATGTATCTGCTGATATCAGAGGAAATGATAGAGCCTATAACACGCAGTAAATATTCCATAAGTCTAAGGCCTAGTTTTTCGTTTGATAAAATGGGTTGATTTTATGAGATTCCCATATCAAACGGAAACTAGGTCTGAGAAGTTGACTATGAGGCTAACCTCCAAGTCCCATTTTATACTCTTGTAACTCTTGGCTCTTTTTTTTTGGGGGGGCGTGAATTTCACTAACAGCCCTTAGGGTTCATTTTCATGTGATCCAGACACAATCGAACAGGAAGGAAATCACAATGACACAAGGATATCAAAGTAAAAAGAACTGTAACTCAACTTATAGAGTGCTTTCAATATCTTTTTGACAGACAGCCCGAAGAAATCTTCTCAATACAAGAGTTGAAAATGGAAATCAAACGGTACTGTCCCCATCAATCGCAGCAAAAATAGTCCAACGACCACCATTTTTAGGCAATAACAACCCAAATCAATAATTTCCCCCTCATCCAGTCCTTCGCCCATACCCAAATTTTCATTCTGCAGTCATATTTAGCCTAGCGCAACTCAGGTCCTTGTGTATCAATCCTTTGAAAACTCATGTTATCACTAGTTTCGCAGAAAAAAGAGCTTCTACCATCTGACTGATGAGCAGTATGCAAAACTCGTCATCACTGTTTTACCAAAAAATTGCTGATTCCGCCAATGTGATCGAAGAAAGCATGTACTTGTACCCAAATGTTATAGAAGAATCCATTTTCCCATATACAACAGATTCGATCAGCTTCCACGTTCTGCCTCCGTATCTATTTCAACTACTTTACATGACAACTTTGGGAAGAAGTATAATCCTCTATGTATTATTGTTTGAGAGCCCCGATGTCATTGTAGGTCCAAATCATGACTACTGTAGTCAGAGTCCTTGGAAGGTTGTTCTTGGTGAAACGGGTCATCAATACCATGAACAGAACTCAACCTAGGAGAGAAGTTCCAACCAGTAGTCACCTGTTCCAGCTCATGGTCAAATGCCCGCATATTGGCTTCGTCTTTGAATTTTAGGAAGAACATTGACGACCAGTAATCATTCGCCAAATTCTTCAAGAGAGAGAGAGAGAGATTTCAAGAATGTTAGAGTTCAACAGAGGCTATAATAGTTTCTTACTGAGAGAGAGTAACAAAAGGGAAGAGAGCACAAAAGCAGTAAGTATTTTGAACTTCTCAGGTGAGGAACCAACCATTTTCATCAGCTGCACAAGTTCATTTTGTGCATTTCTAAAGAGATCGGGTTGTGCCAGATCAGCAGTGCTCAAAATTTCTTGTCGGCTTCGATGTGAAATATTCACTTCCATTGTCGAACCTATGCAAGGAATTATTAAGCAAAATACAGTCAAAATATGCCTATGAGTGGGATGTATATGCAAACGAGTGGTAGAATATTTTTCAATCACAGAGTAATCCGAGTCCACTTTCATGATGTTTGGCTGAGGACACAGCAAATAAATATAGCAAATAACACAAAAAGTCAACTTCGAAACAGAGCTGGTGTACCCGATATGACTAATAGCCAGCTTAATAATAGGCTAATAGCTTTAAGCTCAAACAAAACGGAGCCGGTGTACCCGATATGACAAAATTAATATTTAGACGAAAGTTCGAAACGAAGGAAAAATGTACCCGGAACTATGTACATCTCAATGATATGTCGTGCCATGTAAATTCTTCTAACTGTATCATCCACAGGTATCTTGTTAAGCTCATGAACTTCTTCATAGAAATGCATGCTCTCCCCTGCTAAACAACTGTAATAAACAAACATATAACACTCTAGTACAACTGTACAACATAACTAAATCACGACTGTAATATAGACAATTTTCTTTAGGGAGGAAGAACCTGTCTGCAAATGCCATGAAAGACTGACGAAATCTTTTGTTCAGCAGAAGTTTGTCGAGAGGTTCCTTAGGATCTATGACTTGAGTTGATTCCCTCAGTACAAGTAGCCCACTATCAGGTATGCCCAGAGCCTGACCCATTGTCTCAAATTCCAGAGCCTCCTTTTTCCTTAGACTCATTTGCGAGATCAGAGGTTGAGAACTTGATATAGAGAAGAAAGCCAACACATATATACTTGCCTGTGGAAGTAAGATTACTGCTCATATAACAGAAAATACTTGCAAAGATTTCCACTATGAATGAGTTAAATCTATGCTGATAAAATTAAGAAATGCACTTTCTGCATGATTTTATTCTCTTCATCTTGAGGTATTTATCAATTACTCCCTCCGTCCATATTGCTCGGCTCCTGTGGGGACCTCAACTGATGGTTAGTTTTTGGAAATCTACACCCTTCTATCATTGAGTTTACGGGATGGAGGATGGACTATGGAGGGAGCACAAAAGAAGACAAAGGGGCAACTATACAAATGAATGCTGAAACAAAAGCCAAAAGCATGCCTAAACATAAGCCTAATTGTATGCGGAGAACTTAATCAGAATAATTGACCGGATCTACATGGTAAAGTGAAGGTTTTACATAATAGAAAATAAGAAAAACCATACCATAGTTAAGAGCAGAAACCTTGACGCTACTTGAAGCCATTCAATATCGTCATGAATTTCATTCAAAATGTAAGCAACCACCCATATTCCTGGACGTAGAATAACAGTTGGGTGTGAATCGGGATTTTCATCAAGACTGTTACCATTTCTTTCAACACCGATATAAGAGCGCAGTGGGAATATTAGCAGCACTACTGAGATAAGTCAAAGCGAACACATTTGAGGTAGCCATAGAATGTTTTAGATGTATTAAGCAAGAAACTCTATGAAAAAATACAATTTCTAACAACAGAACTAAAGGATCCAGAGTTTGAGAATTCGAGTCTCTGCAGCGACAGGACATTCATATGCTGGCGTATATTGTTATGTAGAAACTTCCCTTTAGTAAAAGTAAAACCAGCAAACTAATGAAATGCCTCTTTGATGGCACACTTTCTAAAATGACTCATGCATATGGGCACATTCCTCCCTCTGGCAAAGACAATTAACTTACCATCCATAATACCACTTCCTAAAGTTCAGGATAGATAGGAAAATACTAATCCATGCAGAGAGGAGATGTATGAACTATAGAAAATACCAAACAAACAAAAATTGACCAAAAATGCATGTTTTTCTTCGGATGACTCCTTCCATGTGTTGGAGCATCTGTTTTAATTCATCTAAATTTCTAAATTGATACTGCACCAAAGGTAACATATTTCTTTTTCAATTATGTATATAACATTCCATTACATCCCCAGACAGTAAACAAAAAAAATGAGAGGAAATCCATAATATGTACCTATGGAAGAAGTGGACATAAGTATTCCACGCCAGAGGTCTTTGAGTTCATGAAACCTGAACTCTATGTGACGAATGGCACCCGTAAAACCAACCAAAACAGCAACATACAGTGCGTGGAAGCAAACGACTGGGATGGTCCATTGAATCCTCATATGGCACCGATAATTTAGAGGCCTTGCCATGTGGATAACTATATCAAAGAAAATTATGACGAGAATACAGAAAAATTTCAAACAAAGAGAAGAAAGGAAAAAAAATGACCTACAAAACAAAGCAAAAGATCAGTTATGAAGACCTAACACATTGGTTCCGTCACAGGTTCAGGGAAGACAGCCGTAAGGAACACTAAGACTTACCTGTTAGCTTTTGAAAATACTACAAATAGTTGAAGTTAAGAGGCCAGGAAGACAGATTAGCAAGTTTATTTGCAAGGAAAACAAATATCTTCCATAACAAGTCTTAACATGACTGTAATTCTTAATTCTTACGTGCAGCCCCAGCAATCCAAGGCAAGAGAATTAAGGGAAGAAAAATATGTGATCTCATGGGTGGTAAGCGCCTCCTGAAAATAAAAAATGTTGGAAGTTAGTATGTTAGAAGCAAAAATATAAAAATAGAACATAACTCTTTTTTTTGACAAGAGAATAACTCTTTCAACAAGGGTAAAACAATATGAAACTGCAATGCAATAAATGAGCAAGGATAAGGACAAGATACACGTCTACAACATGACAAGTGGATATTTACTTCTTTAAGAGGTAGGACAGGGACACGTTGGGATACCACCAATCATATGTAGATTATATGTGTGTGTGTGTATCTGAATGTATACTTAGGTGCTGTTTCTCTTAGCTTTTTTGTCTTTAACTATAAACAAAAGTCAGGTTGTTTCTGCTATTTGAGCTTTTTTGGAATGCGTGAAAACTATGAAATACCCAAAAAAAAAAAAAAAAATCTGAAAAATCCCTAGGAGGAATGGCACCTTATGTGTGTATATAGCACCATAAGGATATATCCCAACTTATACAATAGCTAAAATCCAATAAGTTATGACGATCTAGATCTAGATGGGACTCAATAAATCCTTAAAAATAAAAATCCTCAAGAACTTACTAAATACTTTCAATTGAATTTAAAATGATTTGCCGCTAGAATTACTTTTTTCCCAACTTTGTATATCATAGCTTCGTGCACTCCGAAATCTTTGATAATCACGTGTTCCTAAGTGTCCAAGAAGTGTCAATCAGATATTAATTTCATAGTCATAGACACCAAAGAAGTGTTGGATATGTGCCTGAATTAAGAATTTTATTTTTAATAATGGACGCGGAAAAAAAATTTACTATCAGACACGTCTCCAAGGAGTGTTGGTGTCCGACATGGACACACCACCTTATTTTTATAGTCCATGCTTCTTAGAGTTGAAGACAACAAATGTGACGCATACATTTGCCAAAAGCTCATCATCTTCAAGAATCTTAGGCCCCTTCATTACATGAAATCAACAAGTTGTCAACTAATTCATTGCAACCACCAAGTTGTCAGCTCTTGAATGGAGTATCATGCAATAACCAACCAACTAAAACTGGCATTGAACAAATAAAATTTGCACTATGTAGGTCCTATATTCCTCTTTATTGATATCCATCCTTCACTTCTTTGAATCACCTTTAAAATCCGGGAAGAAACTTTTAGAGTCCGTAAAATGCTGCCATACCTCACAAATATGTAATACAGTTGGAAAGCTTGGACAATGCGGCAGCTCAACAACAAACCAAATCCAAGAGGTCCTTCAACCCAGACTGTAAGGGAATTGTTCTTAAATAAATACTTGGTACAGATAGGTATTTGAGACAAAGTACTAGACAATAAACAAAACATGGCGAAACAACAAACAAGAAAGTTACTAACGATAAAACATAGAAGGAAAAAGAACGGGGATAACCTGCCCAGAGATAGCAAGATTGCCACCAATGGCTTTTCTTATATTTCAGGAAATTGACAGACATCTGCATTAATCATTGTATAACAATGTTGAAGCAAAATTCACTCTACAAAGGCATTATCATAAATATGACATTTACTACATCATAAAATGGCCAAGAAATAGGAATTGAAACCTACCACTATTGACAACAGAAGGTTCAAGCTAGCAAAAACTTGTATCACCGGGAGCCAAAAACTGCTGCCTTTAGGAAGAGGAACCTTGTGAATTAGAAAAGGCAATGTTGACCAAGTGAGAAGCCTGAAAGAAGAGAGCAGTCAAAAAATAGCAGCAAAAAAATAGCCTCTGAAACAAGCCCACCTAACAAACAGAAAGATACAACAATCATAATGGAATTTTCCAACGACACGTGAGTACTGAGTACATTAATCATATCTGGTAACAATAGGAAAGTCACCAGTTTTCCCTTGTATGCATGAAACAAAGTCCCACATCCCTAAATACCAAAGTAGTATGAGGTACACAAATACAAGCATGAGGCCCTCACTTAACTAGCTTTTGGGGTCGAATTTTACCCAAGACAGTGTAACATGGTATCAGAGCTAGGTACCAAAGATGGGTAGGGAGCATGTCTCTAGCCTACACACGGAAGGTGCTACCGAGTGAGCATGCTACGCGTGAGGCAGGGTGTAAACTGTAAAGCGAAGTCCCACATCCCTGAGTACCAAAGTAGTATGTATGAAGTACATAAGAATGAGGGAACCCTCACTTCAATAGCTAACTTTTAGGATGAGGGAACCCTCACTTCAATAGCTAGCTTTTGCGGTTGAGTTCTACCAATACCGTGTAATAGTATGCTCCTGCCACTTAACAAAAGAAGGCTCCAAAAGATTCTTTGATTTTATTTGCTCTTCTTTTCTTTTTTCAAAATTTCTTGTAACATGACAATATATGCAATTGAAACAAATAAGGAGGAGAAGAAGAAGAAGAGACAAAAGCAAATCAGTTGGATACAAAGAACTGACTATCAAGTTATGCTTAATGTACCAAGTAAATTTATTTCAGAAAGATATGCAAACTGCGAAATTGAAAACAAATAGGAGTAATACAAATATAGATTGCATATTGTTCATTAGCAAAATATTAGCCTCTGTTTGAATCGGTATGAATCTCAAATGAAGGTATTTGACATTAATAGTCAATAAGAATAGCTCAAATTTAGATTTGCTACTTAACATACTGATTTCACCATTGAGATAGAGAAATTTGGTGTGAAGGATTTGAAACGACATGTGAATATAAGTGATCGGAATCGCTCATGCTAAAGATCATAGTCATGCAAGCATCCCCACAGAACACCTCTCTCTTAACTTTAACCAATACTGGACTCTAGTTTTACAATCCACCGGTAGATAGAACACTTCTAATTTTGTTCAAACTTACACAAACAAATCCCTTAATTTGAATTCATATCCATCCAAACGAAGCCAATTTAGTTCAAGAAACAAATGTCAACCACTATCGGCACTCAATTTAGTTCAAGAAATACCCATTTCACATCAAACAAGACAATTCAGTTTACTTCAATCCAAAAACCTCTAACTATGACAGATCAAAATCACTCAACCCAAAGAAAAAGTCACAGAACCTCGTGCTTCAACCTCAAAAACAACCAAAGGAACTTTAACCTGGCTAATTTCACGTCTCTGATTCACATGTGACCTAACGGAAGTAAAAAACCAATCAAAACCCATATGCATAAACATGATTGAAAGAGTTGAGGAAGTACAAGATGATGGAAAGAAGGGAAATGGAGATGGATAGGTAGTCGGTGGGACAGCCTCCTTCCATGGCGCAGCTAGCCATTGCAGTTGTGGATCTTCGGCTGCTGAACTCTCTCCTCCCTCTCCCTCTCTCTCTCTCTCTCTCTTCGTCTGCTTTACGAGTCAAATCGTCCACTCAAGTGCCGGTCTTTTTGTCTTCTTTTGCTCAATAGTCCAATAGTCCACTTTTCCAGCTGCTCATGTTTGACCTCCTCGGAGGTTGCAATCCGGTGCGCACTAGTAGCTCACAATACGGTTAGGCCCGTTGGGGCGTGGCCTACTTGAGGAAAAATATGTGGTTGTTGGTGTCTTGGTGACCAATACATTTGTTCACCACATATTTTGATGGGGTTCAATACTTAGGGGTGTTTTTGGCAATAATGCGTAGAACTAGTTTTTTGGTTTTTGCGTTGTCTTTATTCAAAAAAAAAATTTGCATTTGTTAGTTTTGCGTCAAGTTTTTGTGGTTTATTGATTCGTCTCGACGAGACGAATCCAAAAAGTATAAAATTATGGTCAAAACTAATATTTTTTTGAATAAAGCCAAAAATAAACCTATTTATTGAATTAATTTTGGCTTTATTAAAAAAAAAATAGGTTCGACCATAATTTCACACTTTTTGGACTAAAAATGTAAAAAAAAATTTTTTTTGATAAAGACAACCAAAAAATCAATTTTTACTTTTTTCCCAAATCACCCCTTAATGTATAGTTTTCATCGAAATGTGTGATAGATAAATGTGTTAGGGCATCACGTGTCAGTAACTCAAGGCCGTTGAATAATTACTCCAACTTGAATGTGCAAGTGTTTGAGTTTTTTTTTATATTTTTATCCCCTAAACTATACACACTTTGTCTACTTCGTCCCTTTGTATTGTAAATCCTAACTTTATCTCCTCAATTATCAGATTTTATGCAATTGAATCCTTTTCACATCTTTGAGGGGATAAAATTGCATGGAATCCAAAGCAGAGTAACATTATAATTTAAATAGTTTAGGGACGAAGTAGACAAAATGTGTATATAGGGATGGGCCAGATGGCAATGGATCGGCTTGGTCCGGGTTTTGTGATTACCATACCCAAACCGAAAGCATATATTTATAACCAAACCATGTGGATTTGGTTTTTATCCAAACAGCACCAAACCCGCATTAATATTCATTCCATTAGTGAACATATGAAGGAAAAAGATTATATATTAAAACAAAAAGTAACATACCATATGATTTTACCATTAAACATCTAAATTCCAACATAATCAAAGAAAATAACTAAATAATAATCTTTTCTTATATAAGAGGTTTCTATATAGACTCTTGAGATTTTTAAGGAATTTCAAAGGAATAAGGAGGGAAATGAAATGAAAAGTCATTGAGAGTTATGAATTGAAAAAAAAAAATTACATGTATATTAAAATATAATATGTTTATATATATCCTATAAGTAATATTATATGGATCGATTTGGGTTTGGGTTTGGCCGAATACTTGCTAAGACCAAACCCAAATCCAAACTCGTTGAGTATCATGTTTTGAAAACCAAACCCGCCCCATGGATAGGAAAAAATATAAAAAAACCTCTCTGATATGATCAGTTTGGTTCGGGTATTCATTGGTTTTGGGTGAAATTGTCATCCCTATGTGTATAATGGCAAATTCTATTTGCAACCCGTTTTTTGCTCTATATAACCTAGTAAAATTAAATCATGTTTGGGACAAAATTACCCTCAAGCATATTGACAATCTTACCCCCAAAATAACTATATACAACCGCATCTTAAAACCCTACTCCCCATTTCTTCTACATACAACCCACCCCACATCCCAATACCAACTAGGGTTGTCAAAAGAAACCCGCAAACCGCGAATCCGAACTGAACCGAACCGGACCGAAGTTTTTGGATTGGGTCCATGGATTAATGGTCCGGACACGGATTGAAAAATTAAAAAAACCGTGATTCGCGGTTCGGTCCATGGATTTTCATAAAAGAACCGTGGATAAACCAAACCGGACCGTGAGAATTTAATCAATAAAAAAATAATACACACCCATATAATGTTGGGATAAGAATAATAAGGATTATAATTAACCATATTATTCTTAATTTTTTACCCTAAATAGGTGAATGTGGTATAAATAAAAAGTAAAGGTCAAACTGTATTGCTATAGTTCTATTCCTATTTTCTGGTGTTCATGTTGGTGTCCGTGTCAGTTCAAACTTCAAACTACAAATAAGAGTTGTCACTTGATGGTTGTTGGTTTTAGGTTTTATTAGTACTCCCGGACCCAGGACTGGTTGCGGTGAAGACATTTGTTTACTCTCTTTATGTTATGTTGTTTCTACATCTTTTTGCTACTACTAGTGCTACTCTCTTGAATGTGAATCTCTTTGAATCATTTTGAAGCACTGTTGTTGGTGACTTGGTGTTGTTTGAAATTACACGGTGAATGTAGAAGGTTATTAAAACTTAAAAGCTACTGATGAATAGGTTCAAAAAAATACATTGAGAATGTGAATGTGAATGTGTGGAATGTGGAATCTCATTTTTATTTTGAGGAATGTAATAATCCGTGAATAAACCGTGAACCGAACCGTGATTTTTTTGAATATTTCGGAACCGGACCGTAGACTTTTGGTTTGGACACGGATTGCCTAACATTGGACCGTAGACTTTCAGTTCGGTCCTCAAATTCATACAAATCCGCACCAAACCGGACCGTTGACACCTCTAATACCAACCCATCTTCTTCCTCCCTAACCTTCACACATCCCCAGCCTTCACAAAACCCTACTTCTCCTCCTAAACCCAAACTCACTTCATTACGCCACCTTCTACATCTCTCTTAATGGAAAACCAACCCCAATCAATAGAAGGTTCCTCTCCATCTTCCTTTTCTGTAGATGAAATTTGGAGAGCAATGTAGGGAATTGAAGAGGAAGAATACCCCAGTGATGAAATTGAAGAGGAAGAGCCAAGAACCATGGATGTGGAAGCAAACACCAGGGAAGTGGATAACGAAGTGGGGAACTCATTTCGCATCCCGGACATGAAGTTTTTCGACAAAATATGGCAACAAGAGGTAACTTGCCTTTTTTCTAATTGTTGCTCGCTGGTGGTCTGAAACAAGGGCATAGTCCCGAAAAACGTAACGACATTCAACAGTTACAATCCGAATATTATGCTACTATTCGGGACTTAATATTACCGAACATATGTGTGATGTTCGACAGTTTAAAACCGAACTTTTCTATATTATTCAGGATTTAATTTCCGAATTCATGTCATATGTTCGGATGCTAATTTCCGTTCAAAGATGCTTCCACTCTTGGTAGTTGCACAGGTTCATTGGTTGGGCATACCTGATTATACAGAGCGGTTCACAAAAGACACGGCAAGTAATATGCAACAAGATGTTTACTCTTAAAGAGGTTATTTTATGAGGGTTCATAGGATAAGTGGCTCACCATGCCAGACATGGGTCACACTACTACAAAAAACCATAAACATCACGCTTTTTAGGCGTGATGTTTGACTTTCTATGTCGCTCACAAAAGCGTGATGGATCCGGGTGACATTGTAAGTCACTGTTTTCCATCACGCTTATAAACCGTGATTGAAAGGTAATTACAATCACACCCAATAAGCGTGATGGTTTCTTGTAAAAACCGAGATGAAAAATAATTTCATGCGATCTTTTTTGGTTTTCTATCTCACTTTTTATGTAAAAGCATGATGTTTTATGGTTTTAGATCTCGGTTTTCCATCTTTACCATCACACACAAAAAGCGTGATTAAAAGATGCACCATCTTTTTTAAAAAAAAATAATAATAATTTGAATTTGGAAAATTTTGAGACCAATTCTCTATACGTCTTAGATTAAGCCGTATTCACTTGAAATCCTTTTCCAACACCACCATTAACACATGCAAGACCATAACAAATAATCTAACCGACAAAGGGAACCCAACCTCAAAGAAACTAGCCAAATAACAAGAAGAATGGTCATTATCAAACAAATTATCAACATGGGAAAAGGTGAAACACCAGTTAAGTATCCCAATTAGAGTAGCATTCACAAATTAATTGGGATATACATAGAACGAGCCTTATCGGCTATCAAGTTCCGTACAGAAAGATTACTATAATGTGTGCATTTCACATTACAGGACTTAGAGACTGAACATTCAGCTAGCTAAAGAATAAGTCCCGCCTAATTTAATTCATAGGCCTTCAATAGCTTCATTATTTTCTACATACTTTGCTTGGCAGAGAGAGAAGATTCATAAGCTCCACGCGGTACTCAAGGCCTCTCAAGTAGTTGTCCCAATAGCATACACCTTAACAAAAATACACAAGAAACAAACCAACCAACCGTGAGGAAAAGGAGATGACCATGATGATGACTAAACAGAATCCAGGATATAAGTAAATTATCTGGTATCAAGATGAAGATTGAAACAAATAAAAGTGCAGAGCGTATAACCAGAAAGGAAATGAAGTTCGGATGAAAGAAAATTGGATCCTTGACGATAAGAGGGCTGCAAAAAGCATCAGTTTGCTCAGCAGGTGATGTGGGGAGGCAGGGAGGTGCAGAGCTCAGGTCGCTTCTTGGGGGCTGCTACTTTCTTCTTGAGTTCTTCATGAGTTCTAGAGTATTCCGCGCTCGACCCTTCATTTCCATCACAGCTTGGGGAAGGAAACCATCTCAGTTTGGAGAAGCTTTCCATCACAGCTTCAAAGCGTGATCCATTCCGCGCGCGACCCTTTGTTTTCATCTCGGTTTGGGAAAGGAAACCATCACAGCTGCAAAGCGTGATGATATGTTTGGCACGGTTTATTTGTTTTCATCACACTCAAACGAATCAACGAGATAAAAAATGCTAGTTACAATCATGCTTTTTTACCCCTAACATTAAAACTTTTCCTTGTATTTCTTTATCACGCTTCTTGTAAAAGTGACATCTTTTTTATTTACTGAGTGTGACCTTTATCTATTATTGTAGTAGTGTCATCTTGTAACGGATCGTTTTTTTTAAATATATTTATATTTATAAATATAAATATAAATAGTAATAGGGTTAATTATCCTAACAATGAGATAATTATCCTGTTGAGGGATATGTATTTACATGCATATATATTAGTGTGTAAAAAATATATATTTATATTAAAAAAAAAAAAAACCCATCATAATTATCCCAACCTACCCTATCCCTTATCTTATTTATTTTTTTATTTTTTTCTCTTATCATTATAGTCTCCTATTTCCTCTTGAACTCTTCCATATCACTAATCTTCTTATTTTAAAACTAATTAGAACTCCTAAATCCCTCCCTCACTCTCTCGGAAATTCCTCTTCCACAGATTTCTCCACGAAGTTGTGATTTTTCGATCCTACCGTTTCGCTAGCGTGCTAAGTTTGTCGGAGGAGAGGTAGGACACCTTTAACCTAACTTTTACTTTAGTATATTATTTTTGTATAGTTGTGTGTACGTGGAAATAAGTAATTTAAATTGTTGGAAGTCAGATCATTATCGTATGGGTAGTAGAAGTAAACAAGTGATGATGTCGGAAAATAGAGATTTTGCTCACAGTTTCGTTTCTGCTATTTTTCGATTATTTCTGTTCAGTTTCAGAGAAAACTCAAAACAGTAAGGTTGTAGATATCGAAAAATTAATTGGAGTCCCTGTAGAACTCGCCTTAATCCGAGTTACGTAGAATTTAGTATGATTTTTCGAAGTTTCTGCTGTAGTGGAAAAACGAGACAGAACACGATTTACTTTTAAAACCCGTTTTCAACATCTTAATGAAGGAATTGGAACTCGAGTAAAACACATTATCTGTTCGTATTGTGAAGTATAATATCCCTGTAAAAATTCGTGATTTTTAGAGTTAATTTACTATTTTTAACAGATCGAGGAAGTTGCCCGTTTTACATGCCGTATTAAGTTTTTCTTTAACCTTGTGATTATTTTATTGTTATGTGATACTTATGTGAACAATGACCCACGTGATGCATGAACCCAAATGTTAAGTATTTATTGATCGAAATGTTAAAGTTTAAGAATGATTGGATTTAATCGCGATATTGGGGTTGGGACGTGTCCGGTATGGGTCTTGAGCCATGCGCAGTTTATACTTTTAGGTAGCTTTGCTGTGTGATCGGGCGCCGGAAGTATACTGTGGGTGGGAATCGATACCGGACAAAGATTGATCAATGGGTGATCAATCGTGAGCCTTGCACAGTATACCCCGAGGTGGCTTTGTTGTGTGATCGAGCACCTGAGGTATATTGTGAATGGAGGCCGGTGATGGAAAGTATTTTTCGGAAATGAGAATGAGAATAGTGGAATTTTGAGAATCGATGTGCTGAGTAATGACGATAAAAATCTAAGTATTTCATTCAAATAAAATTTCAGTTGTGTGTATTTGTTGCATGAATATCTTTAGTAAAGGGGTGGCTTAGGGCGCCCTACTGAGTGTAATTTTACCACTCACGGTGCTACTTTTTGTGGCCCTGGCGTCCCCAACGCCAGGTACAGAAGGAGATGAGGAGCCGCCTGCTGATTATGAGGCGATGGAGCAGCTAGATGGGAATCAAGTGGCGGACCCATGACTTTATCAGTAGAATTAGCTAGATGGCTCTGTCATTTTATTTCCGTTAGATTTTTTTGAATAAATGTTTAAGTTTTTCAGACAGTGTTCGAATTCAATTTATTTCAGTTGTAATAAGTTAGTTTACCTTTAAGTTTTGCAAAAAATTTATTAAGTATTCTTTGGATTTTTTTTTTAAAATGAAGTTGGTATTTTGTTTAAATAAATCATGAAATTTATTTATTAACGTACCCAATTTTCGGGGCGTTACACATCTCGTAACTTCCGCATTGAAAGTGGTCGTTGTGTTCCTATCAAACAAGCAATGCTTACATTCCTCCCCTTCGATCCCCTCCCGCACCGTCTTTAAAGCACGCTTTCAAGCACAAGATTATGGTGATGGGATTCGTCAACAAGGATCACTTCATAAAGGTATACGTTTTTTGCTTAATTATTGTCATTTTGTTAACTTACAATATTTTTTTTCCAACATCTTTAATATGTATGATAGGTATACCCGAGGCTGAATTCCCCTATGCCACCGATAGCTTTGAATTGGTTCAGACATCGGGAAAATATTGCAGAAGGATGGGATACACCGTTTTCTACTCGGATCGAAAAGTTTCAATGGATAATGGGCTCGGATGTAAAACAAGAGACTTTGATATTGCAGAGTAGTAAATGCGCCTGAATTTGATGTTGTAACTTTCACAAATTTATATTGGAGATTGAATGTACTTTGCCTTCAAATTTCATGTTGTAATTTTGAACATTTGTCTTGGTGATTATATGTACAGGGGTCCGGATATACCGAGCACCTAGCTTGCATGCAGAAACAATAAGAGACACCTCTTTGTAGTCGCCGAAAGACTATCACTGAGGGACTCTTCGGAGTTATGAGTCAACACACTCAAATGGAGCATAGTGAGACTTCGGCCCATTGCCTCGGTAAAGTGCCGAGACCCATCCTACATCTAATTCATTTGTGGCCTTTCATGGTTAATATCAAAAGACCTCGGGACGTATCCGAGGGGTGATCCAAACTAACTTCGCAATGCGGAGATGTGCCGAAAGACTAACTACTGAGTCAGCAGAGCAGTTAATGCGGCATGTGCCCGTAACAAACTGTGATCATGACAGGTGACGTCACCCGAACGGTTTCGACACATGTAACATTTTTACTGGAGGCATGTGCTTGCAGAATATTCTTTCGGGCTCGTCATCGTGACGTCACCCGAACAGTTAAGTCACGTGACGAGCATAGCTGTGCTTGGAGGCCAAGCCAAGGCTCACCTATAAAAGGTAAACTTCATCTCCTGAAAGAGGTACGCACAACTCTTCTCTCAAAACCCTAGATCTATTGCACTTCACCTTATTCCTCTACTTACTTGACCGTTGGAGTACCGTTCTGGACTCAACGGTCCAGTCCGGTGCTAACGGTTTGTTCAAGTGCACAGGCCTAGGCGAAACTCGAGAGTGAAGGCTTCATCTCCGTCGAAGACCACCATCAGGAAGAGCTACCGGAGGAAAGAGGGCTCCACATTGACCAAGCCCTCTTTTCTTTCCTTGATTATTTCTTAGGCCTATAAATATGGTTTTGGGATATTTTTCCTGTTGTTACTCTCTCTCTCTCTCTCTCTCTCTCTCTCTCTCTCTCTCTCTCTCTCTCTCTCTACTTTCCTAGCTCCCTCTTTTGGTTTTTAGCTTGATTTTTTAAGCTTTCAATCTTAGATCTTGGGCAGGGCAAATCATATTTGTTATTTATAAATGTTGTAAAGGTTGCTATTCTAGACAAGTTTGTACTTTTAGAATCTTCATTTCAACAAGGTTTCTTGTATTTTGTTTGTTTAACTCTTAGTTTCAATCTGTAAAACAATAGATGAGGTTCGATTGTAAGTCCTCGCAAATTTACTAGCTATTTCTCACACCAAACCTGAATCTAAGATTAGTTCGAACTTGTGGTTTTCGTTGAGATTGAATGCGTATCCCGGTCTTTGGCCAGCTCTACTGAACACATCTCTACAGGACGCACTATAACCGATCTTGCTTAATGACATAAAAAGCTATAATGGTTGTTCCGTTGTTGTTGTTAACCTTTCGTTGATGTGTTCTTCGTCAATGGAGGGGTAGTCGTTGTAGGCTTGGCTTAGGGGGATCATCACACCATAGCATAACGAGTTTCATACTCTCACACCTACATTATCAAAGTCTGTTTGTGTTTGAACTGGGCTTGTAGTAATTGATTTAAAACACATGGTTGTTATTTTTCTTTATCATCTTTTGACAACAACCTCAGCACACATAAAACTTAAATCGATTTCATTGAGGGTTTAACACACTTCCACTCGAGCCTTGATCAAACTGAACACCGGAAAGAGTAAAATTGGATTTTCACAAAATTATCTTTCCATTGAGCACAAAATTATCTCATGATTCCATTATGCAAATTATGAGAATCATGGATCTACGTAGGTGATAGCCTGATAGGTGGTGTGAACCTTGGCCCGATCTTCTTAGTTAAATTCAAGCGAATTCGTAGTTTGAATTGTTAAATTGGAAACAATAGTCTTAAAAATCACCAAAATCAAACACCAAACTAGGGTTGGCTATCGATACCTAAAAATAGCAGTTCAAAAAATTGATTGTTAAAAAACCACCGTATAGCCGATTAAGCCTTATACTCCATAAAACCAATCCCTACGGTTCAACCTCGGACTTATCGAGTTATACTTGCAAACGACTAAAAAAAAACCTACACTTCGGGCTAGTCACTTTTGAGATACAAACTGTTGGTGTAACTCATGAATGTAAAATATCTCCTCAAATAGACATTTCGCATCATTTGAAGTGGTCTGAACGGATACTAAGTGTAAAGTATCTTCATCTTGGATAAAAGAGCTTTTCGTTGAGTTACTTATGGACATGTTACCATGATCAATCTTCACCACAACACTTCTCACAGACAGGTGGGATTTTTCTTATGTTGCAGTAACAGCAAGCTTTCCGGCAGTGGTTCTTGCAAGCTGCTAGTTCCAACAAGGGCAAATTTGTCAAAATCCCAAACTCAACAATTATCAAAACAAAACTAATAACACATCAAGATTTTTGACATGTAGCCAACTTATATAAAAGAAGTAGAAACTGTTGTTCTAATTTAATATTTTACATTTATATTTTATTGATTAATTCCCAAGTAAAATTATTGGAGAAATAATTGGAGTTAGTTTTCTCCTTTGACTTGGTCTCCTATTTATTCTCCAACAAAATCTCCACTATCCTACTTCAACTATAGCAGTTCCTATATAATAGGATTAGTTGGTTTTTTAAAACAGATTTCATATTATATTTCCGTTACTTATAACATCGTTTGTTCCTATTTTTACTCCACATAATCAGGAGTTCTCTTAACAAACCAAGTATTTTTCGTTGCTTATAAATTTGGACGTTGGCTGCTTCCTAAAAGAGAAGAACAATGCTTCTTTCTTTCACTACTACGTACTGCTGCAATTACATATATTCGGTCCAACTTTTCTTATATATTTGATATAGTATTTTATTTGGATTTCGAGTGTCGGGAAACTATTGGTTCGTGAGTTTAATTCGCTGCACAGAAGAAAACTCGAAGGTCGTTGTATCTTGGGGAAGGAGCGCCATTCAACCCCGTGCAGAAGGGGGTGTATCTTTCCTAAGGAGAGCGCGATTTCGCGTGCCTCGACCACCCCACAGGCTTTTCTAATCCTTTCTCTACTTATCTAATTTCCTTAATGTGTTTGATGCATATTATTTAGAATTATTATTCTATCAGAAATTCCTATTCCACATATTTTCCCCAACAATCTTAGGAAAGATAAGCGTTAGGAAGTTCTGTAAAATATGGAGACTGTTTTGGTATGCTAGTCAATGATGTGGACTAATAGTAACACTTTCAAAGAAAAAGAAAATAGAAGATAGCCTTGCTTTCTATTACTTGTGGTAATAATATGCTTGTGGGAAGCCGATCAAAAAAAATAAAAAATAAAAAATGCATGTGGGAGTGATTGGGTGGATTTTCTTAAGATTTCAAACATATAATCCAGATTAATTAGGTGACTTATTTATTCTCGTGGTGATCTTGTTCATGTGCTCACTTGTCTTGATGGTCGTTATGTTTTATGGGTTGAATAATTATGATTGGATTTGGATTTTTGCAAATGATTATTGAGAGTGGAATATTATGAGGCTTTGACTATATTTTTTATGTGAAGGAACAAAAAAGAAATTTTTTACAAAATTAGATCCACGCTAACAAATAAATAGTGAAATGTTGTGCTCTGTATCGCAAGAAATTGTCGAAGAACCTGAGAGTGACCTCTGAATCTCTCTGAATCTTGTAAATTGAGAATCTGATTTTTGTTCATTGCCGGCTATTGGAAGAAAAATTAAATGGAAGAAGATTTCCCCTGAGTGCTTGTCTAAAGAACATTTGTTTTGATTAAAACAACTAATAATAACAATGGTAGTTTATTCTCTCCCAGTTTGTTTCTTCTTGTTTAGTGCTCTAATATTAATGGAAGGAAAGTATGTGAAATTGAAAAGTTCAAAGCTAAGAGATTTGAGGTTATGGTCCTCTAGAATGTCCAATGCCCTATATACGGTGAAAATGGAAAAATGGTAGATTAATGCCACGTGATAGTTCTTATTTCATGTTGCCAGTTCCAGTACTTAACTTCTTCCTATATGACTTGGATGGTTTACAACCGATGCTTATTGCTAGTGCTTATTTGGGAGGATTTATCTGTTCTTGTAATTGCTTCTTAAAGACATACCAAGTTCTTGACAAGATTGATAATAGGATCAATAATGTTTTAAAGTGGGTAATCTACTAGCTGATACTTTAGTGACATGCTGGCTTCTTGTGCTCGTAAACAGGGTAAATAAAATAAAATGCATACATATGACTGTGAGCTTGTGACTCTTAGTTTTTCTCTCGGAGCTTATTGTTTAGGTCTGGAAAATTAAAAAGTCACTTCCCTTATTGTGGACCTCATAAGAACTCGTGTACATTGCTTAGTTCTCCACCTTTATTGCTAATTGCAATAATCGAGAAGACAACATAAGGTGCAACATTTTGTGTACTTTGTCTTTAAGAGATTTATTTTATTTTCTGGCACAAGGTCTAGTGTTTGACTTGAGGGGAATATATTTGAGCACTTGATATGCTTTGTTCGTCATTAAGGGTTAAAAACATTGAGTCCACATCTAGTAAGCATTATTTTTATTGGATTTTCAAGTCCTTTGCAGTAGTGTGAATATACTGTAAGAATTGATGAAGTTTTCTGGAAGCTACATAACTGAAAAAAAAAAAAAAAAAAAAAAAAAAAAAAAAGGGAGAAAACTATGGGTTGCATTATTATCATGAATTGCTTTGATTTGGCAATTTGGGTGCTCAATCTATTTTGAGTGAATGTTGTTAATTGTTGGGCCTGATATGCATAAACAATTGTAGAGATTGCTTTTTCTGCATAGATTAACATGACTATTTGCAGTTAGAGAAAATTATACATAAATGTGGGGCTTCATTAACATGATCATTGATGAATGCTAATTTCATGATCTTTGAAGGACTATGTTCTAATGAGACACTAACTTTGCGTCATAGAATTTTGTTTGAAAAATTCAGGTGGATGTTGGCCAACAAGCATTGACTTCAATAAATCCTTTTAAAGGAGTGAAGTATGTTATCTCAATTTTATACCAATTGCCTCGTGATTTAAACTTCACTAATGTTGTGTTGGAGAATGTTGGATAAATATTTTCAGGTAGTAAATGTTGGCAAGCTTGAAATGAAGCAACACTGGAGCTCTGATAAATATCTAGAAAATGTGGGGGCCTGATCAGCCCAAAGAGAATTCTCATAAGAAAAGATTAGCGCGCAGGCTAATCTTCGACGTCGTAAATAAAAAAAAAAAAATTGCTGAGAAATGTTTGTATCTTAAAAAGAACAAAACATATTCTCGAATTAGCACGAAGACTAATTCTTTAATCATCGAGGGGAGTAGGACTGATGCCCATAAGTTAGTCACCTCGGTGGACACCTAACCTTTGTGATTGGAGATCCCATGAATAAGGTTCAATAGGTAACAACGAAACTGAATGGTGACTAGGAGGAGCACTAAAATATTAGAGGGGAATCCCTGGTCCTATTCCTATGGTGATAGTGCTCATGCTATGTGCATGTTATGTGACGATAGGAAGAGCTTAGCTCTGAATGTGTCCAAGGTAGGATTTCTACGGGGTGTTGGTCACAAACAACCCTTGGAGGACACACCTATATGAGTGTGGCAGTGGGGTCGCTGCTGTGGGAAATTGGGCTATTCTCTAAAGACACTCATAGAAACGAGATACGTGCGCATGACCGTCTAACGCGCAAAACCGTTCCAGAACCATAAATGTTTCCCGTTCTGTGTGTGTGGTAAGTGTAAGTTTGAAATCAAGGGCCTAGTTCAAGATTCGTTCACTACGGTTCTTCAAACTGAAACTTACTAACACTAAGTGTAGGTTCAAGTCCGGAAGACACCTACGCCCATTGCACAGTAAAAGCACTCTTGTAAAATTTTAAATTATGTGGGGGATTGTTGTTCTAATTTAATATTTTACATTTATATTTTATTGATTAATTCCCAAGTAAAATTATTGGAGAAATAATTGGAGTTAGTTTTCTCCTTTGACTTGGTCTCCTATTTATTCTCCAACAAAATCTCCACTATCCTACTTCAACTATAGCAGTTCCTATATAATAGGATTAGTTGGTTTTTTAAAACAGATTTCATATTATATTTCCGTTACTTATAACATCGTTTGTTCCTATTTTTACTCCACATAATCAGGAGTTCTCTTAACAAACCAAGTATTTTTCGTTGCTTATAAATTTGGACGTTGGCTGCTTCCTAAAAGAGAAGAACAATGCTTCTTTCTTTCACTACTACGTACTGCTGCAATTACATATATTCGGTCCAACTTTTCTTATATATTTGATATAGTATTTTATTTGGATTTCGAGTGTCGGGAAACTATTGGTTCGTGAGTTTAATTCGCTGCACAGAAGAAAACTCGAAGGTCGTTGTATCTTGGGGAAGGAGCGCCATTCAACCCCGTGCAGAAGGGGGTGTATCTTTCCTAAGGAGAGCGCGATTTCGCGTGCCTCGACCACCCCACAGGCTTTTCTAATCCTTTCTCTACTTATCTAATTTCCTTAATGTGTTTGATGCATATTATTTAGAATTATTATTCTATCAGAAATTCCTATTCCACATATTTTCCCCAACAGAAACAAAACATGTAAAAAAAGGGTTGTCGAGGACGTACGGTAAACAATAATATCAGCTTTTGCTTTAAGATCGCTAGGGTTGATGATCATCGGAAGTCGTTCATTCGCAGCATCTAGGTTGAACTGGGAAGATAAGAGGGTAAAAATTAGCATGCAAGCCATTGTAGATGACTGCATGATGATTCCTGAATACAAGGCTTAAAGTTCAGAGCTTAAGTAATGTTTGATAGGTTAGTAGATGGAGTTGGTCCCAAATCATTTATAAGCTGTGTTAAGTTAATAATACAGAAGATCAAGAAAATGAGAGCGGATCCGCTGTCCCAATTTCGGTGTCCCAACTCGCTGTCCCAAGCATCCGAGCCGTTCATCCGAGCAATCAACGGCTCGGATTCCATCTCACCCCAAACAAATCTGAACCATCCATATTCATTTGAGAATCTGAGCCGTTGATTTCTCGGATGGACAGCTCGGATGCTTGGGACAGCGAGTTGGGACACCGAAATTGGGACAGCGAATCCGCTACCCAAGAAAATCGCAAATGAGATTCTGCAGATGACGAAAAGCAATGAAAATTAAATGCCTCAACAAAAACAGATCAGCAACATCCTCATTTGTTCGTGATCAATGGTTGTGAAACCACCACTTTAGAATTTTTTTACAGTAATTGCAAAAACAACTAAAGGAAGCTTTTAAAACTGATAAGGACATGACAATAGGTGGCACATTTAATCTGAGCATCTGTAGGTCCCGATATAATCTATATTACGTTACACAATGGTTTTGCAAAATGTCTCTCTCACAACTGTCATCCGTGGTAGATTGGAGGGTCTTGATTGAATTTTAATTTCATGGTAACATTGATCCAAGGGTTCTTATTACTCCCCATTCAAAATACAAACCCCGTATAGAGAGGATTTTTATTCTACGACCGAGATTGATGCTTGGCCAATCTAAGGGATGGGAGCATTCCTATAAAATCTGAGGGATTTCTATTCCAAAAATCAGGGAAATGCTTTCTATTCATACAAATGTATTAGCATCCATAGCCGTTCAATCGCCAATATGTTAAGATCATAGCCCAAAACTATTTGTTACTTTTGATTGGAAATTTGATTTTCAACCTTTGAATGCCTTTTAATTTTTTACCTTGTGAGTTGATTTTATCCAAAGAGGAAATTCACATTCTTAACAAACCTTTGATTTCCTTAACCTATAATTTCCAAATTCGAATGAGATATTCTATGAAAAGGAAGGTTTTTATTTTGAGCTCCTTTGATATATGCACAGGAATCATCAGTATTTCCTTTGCCGTTCAAAAATTTCTTTTGATTACAGTAACATTTCCTTCCTTGATTGCAGTTCAAAAATCTCTTTTTATTGCAGTAACATATCCTTTGATTGCCGTTCAAAAAAAATTCCTCCTAAAGTTGTTTTCATTCAAAAAGGGTTCATTAGTTGCCCCAAAAAGATTGGTATTCATATTATTTACCTTGGTTGGAGTCACCGCTATGCCCGTGAGGTATGCGTCCGAATTCTCTCTCTCCCTCTCTCTTACTCCTTTAACCAACATTTTGTTTCCTCTCTTCTTCTTTTCAGGGGAGCACCAATTACATTCGCTAACTACATTTCACACGTGTTTTCCAAGTTAGTATTACTAATATGTGCTAATTTCATTCTTTGAATTCCTCCCGTTCGAGGTGAACCTTTGAGAAAATATTTGCTCTCAAATCAAGTACCGTTGATGGCGTGTGATAAGCCAATATAATGCACAATATTGAGCTCTCTATTTTTTTCAATGATTAAAGTTGCTCTAATAATTCCACCTTTTCATTTTCAACAAGGGAATGTACGTAAGAGGGACTTCGTTTCAGTGCTATGAGCATTTGTTCAATATACGCATCCCATCACTTTGACTCAACTCATTTGTTATTCTCTGCCACTTTTTCTTTTCCATTTTTTTGTAGTCTATTTTACTGTATTTTGAAATTAGGTTTGTTAAGGTTGCTCTCAAGTATAAAGTTAATTAGTGGTTCTAAATCATTTTCTCCTTTGGATAGACATTTTTTTTGTTCTCATTAATTTTGAAGATTTTCATAAATATCCCTTGTAAGAGAGGTTCCTTTGTTGGTCAATATTCAGGAAAGAATATGTGAGCTGGAGAGGTAATAATAGCCAATAATAAACAATCTGAGGAGAATGAAGTGATCTAAAAAGAGGATGAAGAATAGAATAGGTGTGTACAGAAAAGACTAAGACAGAAGATTGCTCTCAGACTGATCCATGATGTACCCTAGTGACCTAGAGAATGGGATGACCTCACTAGAAAGAATGTTCTCCTTCCAAATTTGTGATTGTCCGCCTTCTCTCTCTAGGAGGCTTATTTACCTTTTTGGTCTCCAAAGTATTGATCGCGTCTCAATTTGGTCCTCAAAGTATCAATTGGAAAAATTTAGTCCCCATTGTTCACAATTTGTACCAATAAGGTCCCCAACCCTAACTACGTTAACCCAACCCGTCAAAACGAGGGGCAATGTCGTCTTTTCGCACAATTTATTTAAAAAATCATTATCTTGTTCATAAAAAAAAACTACCTTTTGAAAGCTATTTTTTTAAAAGAAATTGAAAAAAAGTATTTTTAATAAACATTTTGAAAAGTGAATGGATAAATTGAATTTTAAAGAATTCTTGCCACTATAACAAAAATCGTACAACTGGTTTAGAAGGAGAAATCTCAAGCACATGTATCACTCTCCCTCCGTTCCTTTTTAAGTGATTCCTTTGGGAAACGTATATTTTTGTGGACGTTAAAAAATGTACTTTCGTATAACGTTTTTTTTAAAAAAAAATTTGCACCAAATTAAAGTACTCAATGAGCACTTTAATTTGGTATAAAACAAATTAAAAATTATATGGAGAAATATGATTTTAGGGGTTTGAAATTACACGTATTCCTATATGGGTCATTAAAAAAGGGACAGAGGGAGTATTTCTCATGTAAAGATGAACTTGCACCAAAAAAAAATTATGTAAAGTACAAAAATGCTGAACTACTGAACAATGAATAACCAAGATCAAAGTTTATCCTCATAAATCGAGGCTCAGAAAAGTTTCTATGTGATGGAGATTTTGGTCGAACCCTAGCCGCCGCCTCCATGGACGGAAACCCAAGCCGTTGCTATAACGACCTTGATTTTTGGTAAATAAAATTTCATTTATTAAATTGATATTTCTTTTCTTTAGTTATTTTCTTTAATAAATTATTTAAAGTTGTTTTTGGTAATAACTATTTTGGGTCAATAAATATTTTTGTGCTAGTATATATATGTATGTGTGTGTGTGTGTGTACTAGTATATTATACTACTATGTATATTAGTACTATTAGATTTTCTACTAGATTTTCTTCCGTTAATTCCTAGATTTTTCCCTAGATTTTCCTATGGTTATTAGTCATGTGCTTGTAGGAAGGAGGGAGGAAGCTTCCAATTACTTAGTCACCAAGGATAAGAACACAATACATGTATATGGATACACTAGAATCCCTTAAAGTACAACCTAAGATTTCCCAAGAATCCTCTCATTAAAACCTAATATTTAGAGGATAAACCTAAGGATTTCCTAGCCTATTAGACTTATGCCTATTTAGTGTACACATGTGTGTATAACTAGCACCAAAAACTCTAGTTAGTAGTGTTTTTCTCTCCTAATTATTGGAGGGAATATATTCCCTCGTTAATAAGAGAATAAGAATATATTCTCTATTAAAAGCCTCAGATTGCCTAAGATTTAGTAGCCCTAAATTAGGAATGTGTCAACTAACTAATAACTAGTACCCAAAACTCTCTAAAACAAAGGTGGCCATGCAAATTTATACACTACTTAGAGCCAAGAAAATTTTCTAGAAAGTTCATGCCATTAAAAATCCTAGATTTCCTCTTTAAAAGCCTAGGATTTTATTCTCCATAATCCCATGAAATCATGGATTTTGTTCCTTGCATTAAAATTGAGAAATTTCCTAGAAAGAGAGAGGAAAGGGGCCGGCCAAGTGAGGGAGGGGGACAGCTCAACCATTTGCCTATAAATACCAAGTCATTCCTTCATTGTTCTTCACACCAAAAACTCCTCTCACCCTTCGTAGTTCAAGTAGTAACTTTAAGTCCTTGTTCTTGGGTTCTTTCTAAAGAAACTCAACCTTCTTCCAAACTCAACCTACTACCACCCACCTCCACCACTCAAAGCCACCTCTAGATCCAAAAAGTAGTAGGAAAGTTAGTAGTTACTTGTTTGTAAGCTTATAGTAGTTCGGAGTTCCACCTAGCTTCTCGGCTTCGATTAACACTCGAAAATTAAGGTAGATTTTTCTACCTAATTTTAATTAGTAAATTTTCATACCATTATAATGCTTGTATTACTTTAAAAATTTTCCTTAAAGTTGTTTAATTAGCATTTTTCCGGAAAGTTAGTTCTTGTTCTAAAAAGCTTACGGTAAAAGTTAGTAGTTCTTTGAAAGTCACATTTTCTTAATCACACGTAGTCGTTATAATGCCCGAATTGAGATTGACTTTTGAAAATACAAAGTTATAATGCCCAAGTGAAAATCGACTTTTCAACATTACGTCGTTATAATGCCAAACTGATTTTTGGAAAGTAGCCGACTAAACTTTTCTTAAAGCAACTTCAAAATGTTTTGACTGTATTTGGGCTGTGAGATAACCCAAGGCTAACACCCTTGAGGGTTTGTCAAAAGGACAAGTTTCGCGCTGTCTAGGAAAGCAATGGTGATTCTAGCTGGACTCGTCCGACCATCCGGCCTGGGACTCTCCTAGTTATCTCATTTGTCTAGAGAAAGTCACCAAAGAAAATAGGTTTTCATCAATGACTTTCTAATCAAACAGTAACTATTTTCTGTAAAACCTAGACTGGTTTGAAATGGATGGCGCGTAGGAAAGTCGTTATTTTATGTGACGTTTTTCGAGAAAAGTTACATTGACACAAAACAAGTTTTATAAATCATACTGCATATTCACGAGAGACGATACTGTATTGACATGTCACGGTTTTCGAGAAAAAGAATGATTGATTGATTGATTGACGAGAAACGAGATGAGAATGAAAATGGATTGATTGATAGAATCGAATTGATATGGTAGTACAGCTTGAGCACAGTCCCAACTTCGCGGAGAGAATTTGGTTGTCTTTGGTGCTAAGTATGTACAACACATAGTGGACAAACCTTGAAACGTATTGTGGGGATCAGTAAGACAAGACAGTCAGGACTATGTTACGTGTGTGTGCGGGGTGGACGGACCTTGTATCTTGTACGTGTGCGCCTTGATACAAGACAGCCGGGACCTCGAGCGGAAAGGTTGGTGACCGTCAGTTGAAACGAGACGAAAACGGCCCAATAGCTTTCGAGTGATGAGAGATGTTGACATAGATGAAATTTGAAGAAGAATGCCGACACTGAAAAGATAATACGAGACATTGTTTATCTGCGCATGATATACTCTGATCTACATTGACACTAACTTATCTAATGAGGACTCCCTCACGGAAGTTCCGTGAGGACCTCATGGATCAGGGTCGAATCTCGACGATCCGAATCGCTCAATGTGTTTAAAACGTGCTTTTAAGGGTCACTGCTAGGAATCGCCAAAAAAAAAAAAAAAGACATTGAGCGGTTCAGATCGTCGAAATTTGGTTCGGAAAATCAAAAAAAAGGGGTGGTCATCACGCAGGAGATCTGTGAGGGAGTCCTTAGGAGATCATGATTGTATATATATATTGTTCTAGAATTGCTAGTTAAGGTTTGGGTAGAACCGTCTACTGGGCGAAATCGCTCATAGTGTTGCACTTGTGTAACCTGGCATGATACCACGATGTTGCTCTGCGACTCTGACGTAGTATGCCAGACTATAGAGATAAACAAGAGGAGTACTATGGCTTGAAGGCCCACGGAGCAAAGCAGGATACCGCTGGGATCAGTGTTCTAAAACTCGGCCAACTTGGCCGAGTAGTCGGCGACTACTCCCTGGAAGGTACCTCACCGAGGCGACTATGGCCTAGTCGGTGGAAGAAGTCGCTGGAAGGTCTACTCGGAAACTAGTCGGAATTAGTCGCCGAGGACTCGCTGAGGCGATGAGTCGCAACTAGACGCCGACTCAGTGAGTCGCGACTAGGCGGAGCAAGTCGTGAAAAAGTCGGGTTGGAAAACAGAAATTTAGCCTATTGGAGGTTTGATTTATTCTAACCTAAATCGTATTCTTTGATCAGAAGACTAAAATTGGGCCAGAAATTGAGTCGACTCTTCTCTTCTCCACTGCTCGTCAGTCGTCGATTGGAGTCACCGCTGTCGCACCAGTCACCGTCGGCGTGATCATCAGCTCGTCGTCTTCAGTAGTCGGCGTGATCGTATGCTCTCGCTGTCTCTCTCTCTCTCTCTCTCTCTCTGTAATTCTGTATGTATCTACAGGAGAAGTGGAGAACAAGTGTAACTTTTTATCATTTGTGTAATTTTTATTTTTTATTTTTTTTAAAACTGAAACGTGTGTTATATGTACAGTGGCCTGTGGCAGTGGCTATGGCCACATATATGACAAGTGTAATGTGTAAATCTTTATATTCTTTTTTTTTTCTTTTACAAAAGTATAGACTAATTGTATACATAAACTAATTAATTATACTATTATAGTGAACAAATTACAATCAGTTTGTATTTTTAGAGTTCTACGTACTGTTCTTTTTTTATTTCGGTACAAGTGCAGCTGTTCCTGTATAGCTGTGACCCTGTAAAGCTGTGAATTTCAGTAATTACACTTTATCCCAATATTTTTTTATTACACTTTACCCCAACATTTTTAAGAAATATCATATTTACCCCATAAAAATCTTAAAAATTACAAATAGACCCCTAACCGAGTAATTTCTCGAAGGCCGAGTACTCGGGTTGGAAGCTCGAAGGTCCCCGACCGACCTGGGAGCGAGTAGCTAGTTTTAGAACCTTGGCCGGGATGGACGGCTGTGCATGGAGTAGAGAATTCCTAGTTAACTTTGTAGAAAATAAATGTATTAGCAGGGAGATCTAATTTCTTTTCAGATACTGTTGTAAAACCCTATTTATTGTTTATGTATTCTTTATTAACAAACCCAAATTTTGGGGGCGTTACAGTTGACGCCGCTCATCCTGCTTCATCCATAGCCGCTGATCTTCTCCTTCACCTGATCTTCTCTTTCTAGCGATTCGCACCTCTCTATCTTCTCTCAAATCCAAACTCACTTCAATTCTAAACCCTAATCCCCCAAATCCCCTCTAAATTTCAAGACAAAGCCATTCAAAATGCCTTCAATCCCATAAGAACCCCTCCTAACCCCAAAACCAGACAGCTTTTCTGTATGTTCCCAATCAAATACTCACAAATCTATGAAAGGTAAAAGACGGCTGAAGCCTCCTAGACCACCGAAGAAGTCGATCTATCCTCAGCCTCCACCACTGGGTCGAAACCTACCTGACGACAAGAGACAACTCATCACCCGCGTCCAAGCCTTCTTGGGACATCCTTTTGGGGATCCCTCCCACTCTCTTTGTTTATTTTTATTTTTCCTACAAGCTGATGGTGGGACGCAATGTAGGACGCTACCGGTGGAGGTGGTCGCCAGTGGTGGGTGTGGTCGGCCGTCACCCACATCATCAGCGACTTCAATCGAGTGACGGATCTTGGGTTTGGGGATTTTACAACGGAGGAGCATGAGTGGGATGGATTTGGGGATTTTACGGAGGAGCAGGGAATGGGTTTGGGGAATTTAAATAATAATAAAAAAAATTGGACACATAATGAAAGTTTTAAAGAAATAGTTTATCTTTGGTTCTTTTTTTTTTTTTTTCAAAATTTTCATTTTTCAAAATGTTTTTTTAAAATACTTTTTTCCATTTCTTAAAAGGGTCTTCTTTTGACAAAGACATGATATAAGAGTCAATCATGAAAATAGGACACAAACTAATTCTTTAATGCCAAGAGAACAAATCACTTACACATTCCAAAAATGCCTCTGTAGCCCATGAAAGTGCCTAAACCCCCCAACCCCCTATGAAAGTGTCTAAACCTAAACCCTAGGACACCCTATGAAAGTGTCTAAACCACTAAAACCCTATAATTGGAAAGTGCACCCTAAGTGCCTAAACCCAAAATGCCTAAACCCACTACACCTTACCCCAAAGAGCCTAAATCCCCTGAAATTGAACCCCAAAATTGAAGAAAAAGAAATTAATTTTGTCCCAATTAACGGGGCATGAGAGAGAGAGAGAGAGAGAGAGAGAGAGAGAGAGAGAGAGAGAGAGAGAGATCAATGACGCCATCTATTACTGTCGGGGACTAGGATAATTTTGCACATGGGAACCTTTCGCTTGCAATGAACAGTGAACAGTAAATCCCATCTTTCCCTTTTGACCGAAGAAGATTCCTCCACATGGCGCGCTTGAGTGGTTTAAGGGCATTTTTGTCTAGTATTGTCCTTGAGTCCTCCAAAAATTCCTATTAATGTATTGGAGGCCTTAAAATAAGTTAAGCTGGATTAAACATCTTTTAAAGCTCTAAATTTGTCCTTTTGGACAATTGTTTGTTCTTAAAAAAGAAAAAAAAACTGTTTTCAAAATATTTTTTGAAAAAGAATAATTTTTGTTTAAAAAAACAATTGTTTTTTAAAAAGATTGTGCGAAAAGACGACGTTGGCCCTCATTTTGGCGAATTGGGTTAACGGAGTTGGGGTTGAGGACCTAATTGGTACAAATTGTAAACTTTGGGGACTAAATATTTCCAATTGATACTTTGAGGACCAAATTGAGATGCGGTCAATACTTTGGGGACCAAAAAGGTAAATAAGCCCTCTCTAGGATGACACACACTGTCAAGGATCACACATCTAGGAATTGTGAAGGGAATGTCCCATATTTATAGGCACCCTAGACCGATGATAAGGTGTCAAGCTCTTGTCCTACAATATAAGGATACGTGTCCTTTCCGTACAACATGGCCGCGCGGGTGACGTCACCTACCGCGCAGATGACCCACGTGGCGGCGCGCTATTCCACCTCTCGCGCAACGAATCCTCTTATTCTTTTATATAGCCACCAAACCACTAGATTTCTATTCATTCCCATTTGGGCAAGGTTGTGACCTGTTCGGTCACGCTTGTACCGCAGCCAAGCCTCATACAGCCCCTCGGGTCCTGCCTTGAGACCGGAGCAAGTATTATTACTTGGGCTATGATAGACTAGTTCTTCGCGTTTTTGCCCATTTATATGGGCCGCACTAGCCACGTGACTCACAGACTTTCCTCCATGTATGGATGGCCCATATGGTGGGTATGGTCATAAATCCACAAAAGAGTCCCGCTCCAATTACTCTCTCGAGGATCTTGTCGAGTATCTTAAGCAAAATGGAGATTACCGCAGAGAGTAACGTCTGCGCTAGTGACTTGCACAGTCTGTGCTGCGCGACCAAGCCACGTGTCGCGTGATCAGCTATGACACCTATCATTACCTTATTGGATGGTTAACCTTTACTTTGGTCAACTTAGGTCAAAGCACTGACCTCTCCTACAACGGCCCCTACGCGCGTGGGAGACACGTGGCGTGACGTCAGCGTCTTATCCGATTTTTGAAAACTTTTCAGAGGATTGTCCTTTCATTTGTACTTCGCCATTATTACGCCGGTTCCTTAACTATGCCATTATTGACATTGACCGTTGCATTCCTCATCTCTATATATATCAGATTACCCCATTGTTTCCTTTACTTTCTCTCTCTAAGACAGGTCCGACTTCTCTCTAACTTCTCAGTTATTTTCTTCTCTCCTCTTCGCTTTCGAACCTTTTCCGAGAATGGTGCGTGGGGAGCCAATCGTAGAGGGAAGACCAGTGGTCCAAGGCAGCCCGGTTCCACCAGAGGACCGATGGCGCAAAGCCCCATATTTCAAGAGCAAATAAGATCCTTTCTGGAAGAAAGTGGAATCTTACAATCCGGTGGGGAGTAAGTTAGACGACGTGTTGTCCATCCGCCGAGAGGCTTCTATTGAGGACGGCGACTTAGTTCCCCCGTCTTCAGTTCTTCGTCTTCATACTATTGAGAACCTATCTCTTTTTCTTAACGCAGCGGAATTCACGAGAGACAAGTTAGCGTACTAGTCCAAACAAGATAGGTTCTCGAATCCTCGAGATGATCTTGAATCCACAAGAAAAAGAGAGACAATTCTCAAAGTTTGTTTATTAATTGGAAGATCAATTATGCCATAGGCTTACACCCTTATTTATACTAATAAGACTACTAATAAAAAGAAAATTTCTTAGAGTGGAGACCAAGCAAATCATTACTTGGAAACCGGGACTATAAGAAAAAGGAAATAAAAATAAGGAAATAAAACTCTAGGAAACTAGAAAATAGGAAGCTAGAATCGTGCTAAACAGGGAGCACAAATGAGATCTTCTAATAATAAACGTAAATAAAAATTGTTACCCAAATAATGTTTCCATAAATAATAGGGGTGTATATCTTGTCCTACATCAGAAATTTTTATATTTTGGCGTAAAAATCCGACACAGAGACACATACTGGCACCCATAACAGAGACAATGCAACATAGACTGTGCAAGTGTTCTTTTGGCGAGAAGGAGAGAAGTTCCTTTACATTTTCAATCTGGCGAAAGTTCCACTTGGAACTCGCAGCCTCAGAATACCAAATCAGTATTATCTTGTTAATACAAGCGGTCTCCAATGAATTTTAAGAAGAAATGCAATTCTAAATATAAAGTCGATTACTGTACAAGTTATTTTTTACCTCTTAATAGGTATAAAATATCTTTAGGATTCACTGTTTGGACTAACAAAACATAATTTGGAACACAAAATGATACTAAAACAGAAAATGTATTGCTTTAAAGAGACTAACTGTCTCAGAGATTGTTTTCATGAAATTACATAAAAATTGAAGTCAGAAATCGAACATTCCGAAATGGTTCTCTGAAGCCGAAAAACCTCTCTTGCGAGGAAAAATGATAGTATGAAGTTGTTCTGCTGGCCGAGGATTATATTATAAACAACTCCATCAGCCCATTGGATGAACATGTATTTCGTGGTGAACAGACAAATCCACCACAAACTTACGTTTGGATATTGACAAAAAGGTCTATCTTCCACCCCTCCGTTAGATTTACAGCAGTTCAAACTAATAGGACTGTAGTGATGGTCCAGCAGCATTCTATCTCAGTTAATCTCGCAATATAACGAGGACAATGAAGTAATGATGCTGGTAAATGCTTGCAATGATTCATAAAACCATTGTGCAAGTATAATATCGACTTTGTACATAGAACAAAGTGAGTTAGGATGTACCTAATCTATTTTGACAACTTCGATGAGTAGCGCCATAGAATCCCTCCAACCAGATTGTTTGCTGCATGAGAAGCCATTGGTACGACCAGACTCGAGGATAGTATTGTTGCATAACCATAGACAAACCCCACGAATGTTGCCCTGAAAATCATTTTAACAATTAATCAATAACTCCTTTAAAAGTTCGTCAAGACGTCAACAATATCAAATTGTTGTCTGTCCTCCAGTCTAAATACTGGATAAAGAAAGACATAACTTCCATAAATGCCACTCAATTTGTATGAAATCCCTAGTGGTTAAACTGACTGGATCACTGAAAAACATTTAAGTTTTGCCATGATTGGTCACTCAATTTATATGAAACCCCACGAATGTTGCCCTGAAAAACAGTTAACAATAAATCAATAACTCCTTTAATAGTTCATCAAAACCTCAACAGTATCAAATTATTGTCTGTCCTCGAATCTAAATACTGGATAAAGAAAGAGAAAACTTCCATAATGCCATGCAATTCATATGAAATCCCTAGTGGTTAAACTGATTGGATCACTTTCGGAGTTTAGAAAGTTTAGCTGAGAAACTAATGAAGCTTAAACAATATTAGTAGCTTACTGAATGTTGGAGGAGATGACTGCTTAAAGAAATGGATAACAAAATGTATATTTATAGAGTACTTTATCAGTCAAGCATCGCATCAAGGAATATATGAGTACCAAATTGCAAAAGAGTATTTTCGGCCACTTCCCAAGTGCAAAACACCAAAAAGAGCAGCAACCAGCATGGCACTTTTCCAATTGATTCCGAAAAGTGGCAATAATGCACCGCGAAAAAGGAGTTCCTAGACAACCATCACATCTATATCAGAACTTATCACCTATTTGAAAAACAAACACACAAAAATGGAGGAGCACCGATGGGGAGAAAGAGCGAAAGGGAGAGAGAGAATAAAAAAACTAGGCTTACCTCAGTAATTCCAGGTAGGAATGCTACAATCATGTAATCTAAAGGTTGCAATGAAGTAAGGACCTGAACACAGAAGCAAACATCACCTTAGTAGGTTGGGAAACCAGCCAAGGTACAACTTACGGTGAATTAATAGTTGGCCCTATTATCTAGCAATTTACAGTTTGGAACTCAACATGACCTAATTTTGTTCTTGAAAAAGCAATTAGGTGATTCCCACTGTTTCTCATAAGAAACGGATGTATACATAGAAAATAAGTTGAAAGTGGAGTTTTGCAAGATAAAATGTGAAAAAATTGTGATGCATTTGCTATAGTCTTGTAGATTGTTTTATACTGTCGAAAGAAAAGAAGGTACTGAAGTTTGATACTATTCTCAAACCTAATTACAAGGGAGCTACCTGCTGATTGGCCACCTCACTTGACTCGGCAAAATCTGGCCACGTCTTCAACAGCAAGAATCGGCATGAAGATATCAATATAACCAACCCAGTAATCAACTGAAGATGCCATAACTGAAAACTTACTGTGCAAAAAATACAAATAAACATGACCAAGTCACTTAATCTAATAAAAAAACTTATCCTGGCCACATAAAGAGAAGGATAATGAGGAATACGACTATATGAGTGTAGAGGAGATTCCATGTACTCTTCCATCAGTATCCAATAAATCTAGAGACTAGAGCCATATTCTAAGTTAAAGAAAACTCGCTGGATGGTCCTTAGCATTCCTTTAAAGATGCACCACGGGACTCATACAACATAGCTAACAACACTAGAAAGTTATATTGATCTGATTCAAGCATTTTCTCCATAAACTTTATCACCTTGAAATCGACTCTTACAAGGTTTTGCATGTTTCAACTATTGCAGTTGTTGCCTGTTTGCACAGATGCAACCAAATGTTTTACCGTAATCGAAATGCGAAAAAGAGAGAAAATTATTCAAATTTTATGAATGCACATTAAGTTGTTATTTTCTTTGCAATGAGGAACCAATATTAAAAGATGAAGATGAGGGGAAAATGTACAGGATACTTCTGTAGAGCAATCAAGGATCGGCCATCCTTCTGCTGATGCAACATGAGAAACCTGCAAGTTCCAATTAATCAATACTCGGTTGAAATGCATTGCCACGTTAATCAAGTATAGACAATAGTGGGGAATAGCCATGAAACTAAATATCGTAAGTTGAATCTACCACCTACCCAACAAGGAAAACAAACACGAGGATATTAACATTTTGAGTACTGAATTGTAACCATATATGAAGAGTTGATCCACAGGAGTACAGAGAACGAAATTCATTTTACACAGCAAACAAAAGATAACATTTCATTTCTCACTTGTTAATTAATTATCGAAAATAAAAAAGTAAAACTGACCTGCCGAATTACAATACCCAATGCAGCTATAAGACCAGAGGTCACAGTGCATGCCTGAAGCACAGCACCTCTTGATGGCATGTTAACTGACTTTTGTCCATCCAAATTCTCAACAGAGGACTCATTATTAATGTCTTCAACATTATCAACTCCAGGGGCCAGCCTATCGCTTTCATCCAATGAACTCCTATTAAGTTGTGAGGCTAAATTCTTTTGTGCTTCCCTTTGTTTTCTTAAGTTCTTAACCGACTTCTGACTTGCGAACGCCCGTATCTGATATTTGAGCACAACAAACTAATCTCAAAAGTAAAGAAATATAATGCAATAACTTGACCTGTTATTGTCAGGAAGATACGAAATTGATAACTCACACTGCATATTTTGGCTGTTCTGATTCTTCTGAACTTTGGAAAATCATCAGGGCCATGAAACTTTACATCTAGTTAAAAACGAAACAAACCATAATAATGAACAACTATGAAATGTGGAAAAAAAGAGAGTAATGCTCAACTAGAACTTGGGTTCCAAACTTGCAAGATACACAATTGCATTACAAAGCAACAGACAAGTGCACGGTGAACCTAAACAAAAACAGTAATAAACCTCTAATAAGAAATACTGCAACAGTGAAATGGAAGATCATGATGGAAATTATTAGGAAGAAATATTTGAAACTTTAACAAGTACCTGCGAGGGGGAAAATGTAGGACCTGACCCTTTTGAAGGTCGGCCTGGACATGGGTCGGCTACAGGACATCTTGGGGTGGGAGTCCACCAAACCAGGGCCCGCATGGTAGCATTTCCCAAATCCAGTCCAGAGCTGTGTCATGGATGACAAGCAACTGTCCGACTAGGTTTAGGCCGAGCTAAGTGGCCTACGTGGATATGATCGAATGAAGAGAGACATGTGGCAGCTCAACATTCAACGCACGACTGGAAAACATGACCGCAATAGAATGGGGTCCATGCTAAGGAAATCCCAAACTTGGCGGAATCGTCACGTACGAGGATTCCACATGTGACCTTGGTGACTGTTTTTCTCTTATACCCTAATCTAGAGTCCTCTTAACTTCTCTCTTTCGGGTCACTGACTTCAAGAGCGTCTTCCCCCAGCCATTCTCAGTCAGGAGTTACTACCCGCTTAAGGAATGGGGTCATGTACCTAAGCAATGTTTAAAAAATAACAAGCATAGCAATTACTGGGTTTCTTGGGGCATTTCTTTAATATTTATGAGGTCAAATTGCGATAAATAATCACAATCTATACCTATATTGGAGAAATTCGCAAGTTAATGGGGTTGCTACAATGTGGTTCCGCCTCTACTAACCGTGTGCTACTGCTCCAAAGATAGGTTGGTGGAAAGAGAGAACCCGATCAAGTTGGAGGTCCAGATCTTAGTGCCGGTTGAACCCGCAAAATACCAGTTGGTGGCATTCAAAGAAGATTAGGGAAACTAACCAATTGCAACAGTACACTTGTATAAAAAAATTACAAGAAAACCTGATAAATGGGGTGAAATCCAAAGAAGAATGAGGAAACTGACAAATCGCGATAGCCCACTTTCATGTTTAATATGAGAGTTCATAAAAAATGTTAGAAAAACCACAAAATGGGGTGAAATTCAAAGAAGAATTTGGAAACTAACTTGTGACAGAAAAATGTACACAGCCCAGGAAAGTTGCCGATAAATTGCTAGGTTGAGTCGTACGAGGAGAGCTCATAATGAGCAAACCCATTACCGGTGCGCCTTTGCTGTTTGCATTCATACCCAAAAACACAAATGGCGAAGAAACATCAATGAAGAAAACAAACAAAAAAAGTTCAGAAGCGAATCAATTCAAATAGCATACCTTTGTCAAGCTTGTAGTCTAGAAGGTGAGGGAAAGAATGCTACTTGTGGAGTGGAACCAATCCTCTGAGAGATGGAAGTCAAAATCGACCTTTTACAAATTCGAGAAAAACAAAATAGAGCTGGTTGCCCAAGGAATGAAATTTGTGGGAGTTCATCGGTCAGATGACCCAAAAACCCAAAATTGAAGATAATCGTCTTTATAGGAGTAATTCAATCCACTCAACATGGGTTTTCCATTTTGCTTACCCGAAGGCCAGTCGCAAATTTTGCTGCGTGGACCGTTTTGCGGGCAATTTTTGGCAGGGATATTAATCTCGTCCGAACCGTTCGTTATCCAAAATTTCAAACTATATTGTCGAATCCGGAATTTTGACTGCGAGATTTTTTTTTATCAAATAATGCTAGCCTATTGTCACTGCACGATTTGTAATGAGAGAACAAATACTTTGAAACTACTTTGCAACCATCAATCATGCAATGTTACGTAGGTTTATGTGATTGTTGGTATGATGGAGTGGTGTGTTCCTACTACTATTGTTTTTTATCCATTTCGAGAGATAATGGGGATTTGGAGGACTGGTCAAGGAATCCAAATCTTTTGAAATGCGATGAAATTTTTTAAAATAAATAATTCAAAATCGCTACTTGACATAGAGTCTACTTGTGCCGGGTCACCCCTAAACTATCTGGAGATAATTCAAGTGTTTTAAAAGATTGACTCAGTTTTGTGGTTTGCAATGTTGTAATTCACTATTACGAGTGGCAAAGGTGTTTAGCACAACACCCCACTTTGATCTTTCGGTTCCTTGCTTTGGTTATTTCAATTTTTTTTGGCTTAGACGATTTCTGGAATTTCTCAGTAAAAAGTTTAAAAAATTCGCCCAGAGCTGAAAAATGACCTTCAAGAGGCTTTGGGATGCTTCCGATACAGTTTCGAGGTTGAAAAAATATTTGGCAGACTCCGAGGTTCGCTTGCAAAATATTTGAAAATTTTCCAGTAGGAGTCGAAAAATGGCTGCCCAGAGGCCCCAGGACAGTTCCAGTTCTATTTTGAGAATAAAAACGAGTTTAGGAAACTATGTAGGTATTTTTGGGAAAACATCAAAAAAAATTGCCAGAAGCAAAAAACAGTTGACGGGAGGCCCGGGGATGTTTCTGGTGCAATTCCAGAGTTTAAAACATATGCAGCATGTAATATGAATTCATTTCAAGATTAAGTTCAAATTTACAGCTCGGACCCCAGTAGCGTAAAATGGTGCCCGAAGGAGTTTTTAAATCTGAATTATGGTCGTTGACTTGATAGTGAATTTTTTGTGAAAGATAGAAAAAGTCGATCAGGTCCACGGGCTACCTATGTATATCCAGCGCGAGAGGAAATCTGTCAGCTCAAACGGTTCAAACAAGTCAAGAGGTTCACAGTGGTTCAAGTAGTTAATGTTGTAACTAATTGTTTCTCCAGTTAGTTAAGTTGTATTACTCTGTTAACTGCCTATATAAGCAGTATCTCGACCTCATGTCTTGTATTCAGTTTTGATAATGAAATGTGAAATTTCTCAGATCTGTTTTCTCTCTCTAGAAATTAGTTAGATTTTCAGTTCTGTTATGGTATCAGAGCCTGTGAGAGACGAAAGTCGACGAAGAACAACTCCTTGATTTCAGATCGAACACTCAAGAAGATCAAGAAATCCATCAATCTATGGCGTCTCAAGCAGCAGCTATGGATTCAACATCGAGTTCATCACTGAGTTTGCCTTCATCTCTCTCATTTCAGATCGAACACTCAAGAAGGTCAAGAAATCCATCAATCTATGGCGTCTCAAGCAGCAGCTATGGATTCAACATCGAGTTCATCACTGAGTTTGCCTTCATCTCTCTCATTTCTGATTGCTAATTTTCCAGAGTTTTGTCACGATTCGTTTAGAGACGTCTAATTACTTTGCATGGAAGACTCAAGTTGAGAATGCCTTAAAAGCCAACAATTTGTTTGAGTTTGTTGACAATACTGTTACTATTCCTTCTTCGAACATCACTGATGCGTCTAGAACTAGGGTTACGAATCTAGATTTTACTCGTTGGTTACAATTGATCGAATGTTGTTGTCCTGTCTTATTGCAACCCTAACTCCATCGATACTTCCTCATATCATTGGATCTTAACACACCTTTCAATTATGGAATAAACTTGAAGAAAAATTTAGTCTATTATCTCGATCACATGTTCATGATCTTAAAAGACGCTTGTATAGCTTACACAAAACTGGCTAAATGGAGCAGTATCTTGACTCCATAAAGGAGATTGCCCAGAAACTAGCTGCCTCATGTCATCATGTAGATGATGAGGACTTAATCTTCCATGCTTTAAATGGCTTGAAAAGTGGAATTGGATATGATTCATTTCAGCAGGCAATCCGTACTCGTACAAAACCATTATCTTTTGGTACTTTCTCATCCATGCTTATGGCTGAAGCCTTACATGTGAATGACAATGGTAATGGTGATACCTCAACCATTCTAGCAGCTTAATCCTCAGGGATACAACCTAGACCTTTGACTAATACCTCTTATCAACCACTTGGTGTGCAAAGTGGCAATGTTCATCAACCACTAATTCTACCCTTACCTTATCAATTCCCATTTCCTTTCCTTGTTCCTAGACAACCACAACAACAATTTTATCCTTCAAATTACAATGGGAACAACAAATCCAACAGGAACAATCAGAGGTATAATCGCAATCAGTCCTCAGGTTCTTCTGAAGGATGTCAAATTTGTGGCAAAAACAATCATCTTGCTTATTCTTGTTATCATCGACAAAACTTGGCATATGGACCACCAGGAAGATCAGTGAATCCTCTGGTTATGGAAGTTCTAG